>BLSH010544147.1:0-10729 GCA_018402905.1 Glandirana rugosa | reverse complement strand
CCCGATGCCTCTGTGTGCCGGGCTCTGTTCCTTGCGAGCGCACGTCACACGGGGATGGAGACCAGCAGCAATTCCAAAAAGTGAAACACACAGTATACATACAGTACACTGTAATCTGTAAGATTACATTACTGTATGAAATCATTTCACATCCCCTTTGTCCCTAGTGGTTTGCCCAGTGCCCTGCATGCACTTTTATATTATATATGTCATTCTTTCTGCCTGGAAACTTGAGAATGTCCATGGCAACCAAAAAGTGTCCCTTTACGTCAAAAGTGGTTTTTGATCAGCTAGAAAACACTGATAGTAAATAAGAATCATTTGCAGAATTGAGTGATACTGATTTTACAAGATATGTTTATAGTCCTTGTAAAAGGAATAAAAGTGATTAAAAAATAAATAAAAGGACAGTGTAAAAATAAAAAGTAAAATAAATAAGATAAAAAAGCACCCTATCCCTTTGTGCTCGTGCTCTGCGCCCTTGTATGTAAACGGTGTTCAAACCACACATGTAAGGTATCGCCACGATCGTTAGAGCGAGAGCAATAATTCTAGTGCAAGTCCTCATCTGTAACTCATCTGTAACTCTAAACAGGTAACCTGTAAAAAGTCCCCTACAGAGATTTTTAAGTACTGTAATTTGTCACCATTCCATGACCGTGTGCAATTTTAAAGCATAACATGTTAAGTATCTATTCACTTGGCATAACATCATCTTTCACATTATACAAAAAAAAATAAAATTAAAAATCAATTAAAGTGTATTTTTTGCCAAAAAATAGCTTTAAAAGACTGCTGTGCAAATACAGAGTGACATATAATATTGCAACGATCACCATTTTCTGCTAATATATATATAATGTTTAGGGATTTAGGGGTTCTAAGTCATTTTCTAGCAAAAAAAAATACTAATTTAAACTTGTAAACAAAAAGTTCCAAAAAGGCCTGGTCAGCAAGTGGTTAAAATGAGTTGGTTGATTAGATACATTTTGAAGCTGCGGTCATCTACACAGTTAAGTACAGTTAACAAAATATAAAACAATGTAACCATTAAAGAATGTACAATATAAAATTAATTGTAGAGACATTTTCAGGGTTTTACTATGTCTTGGGGAAACAGCTATACACCCACTAGTTAAAGCTACTACAAAGGGGTATCAAACTCACTAATAATCTGGTAACACCTCAAGAGGAATGCAACCACTCATCGTAGTGGGGGCGGAGCTATTAACTCATATGCAAAGATCTCCTTGCTGCAGTGTGCAAGATTTAATTCACTGGCTTTCTATTAGGTACTGAGGGTGATTCAGTTCACTCTATCCTTGATTCAGTTCACTCCATCCTTGGTAGCCCACCTAAATCTACCAATTGCTGCAATACTAGCAGGAAATTATAGGTGACCATAAATACATTATTTTTTTACAACTAAAACAGAGAAATGATGAAATGTACATATCTGTTAAATACATGATCTAAGAATTAATATCAATTTTATACTATATAATATTATTCTGTAAATCATGCTTGCTGAACCAACCATCCAGAATAACTATAAAATGTTATTATATATTTATTGAGACATTTTATTACGCTATGATACAGTAGGTTAGCAATGATTTTTACAAAAGAACTTACTTATAAAATGAATAATGCTGCCCCACTGTTTACCTACAGTACAAAAATATACAATAAATGTTGATAAAACCAACCAATAGTTATTTTGTCTGTATGAGCCAACAACATAATGAATGCTGATGCTTTAAAAAAGTCTCCTTTTCCCCTTGATGATCTAGGTTGCTGTTATATTTCTAACAAGTCTTGAATTTTAACACAGAATGTGACAATAAAATCCATTTTCTGCAAATGCATATACAGTTCAACGGGAGCATTGAACTGAAAATTGCAATAGTCTATGGCATTTACATGAAAAATCTAATAACTCAAGCTGCCTACAAAATGTTATTCTTGATATTGCCAATAGGTTGCGAATGAAATAGGACAGGGCATAGCTGCTACGATTTTCAATGCTTTTGAAAGGTTCTTTGAAGTTGAAAGCAAATTCTTTCTTCCACATTGTCACAAAAAGAATGAAAACAAAATCCTGGGAACACTTGAGATACAAAACAGGTCTTTTTTAAGATACTTGCAATTAAAGTGGTGCTGCAATGTAAAATGAGGGAACTGAGATGGTTCTAAAAGCTTGCCAGTCCTGCAGAATGGCCATGGAGTATTTTAGCTTGCTGTTCTAACTTGGTAGGTATCATAATTTCCAATACTTACTCTAAAGTGATACTAAAGGCATGTTTTAAATAAAATAGTGATACTTATCTGCTTTGTGCAATATTGCATGGAAAGGTCGCTTTTCCTCCTGTCTTAGCAGTCCCTGTTGGTGCTTTTTGTACCTTTGGGTGCCTCCTGTTGCAAGCCCCGTGCTAAGATGGCACCCATGTGTGTGCATGCTCTCGTTGGGACCTGAGCCAGGCTGTGTGTGTCTATAGACACACATAGCACTGGGAAGCCAAGCCCCCACTCCCCCTTCACAGAATTATGTCTGACAGCAGCAGGAGTCTATGGCTCCACTGCCTTCAGTTTTTCCCATACAAGCAGGAAGCAAGAGATTAGTGATTGAGCTGAAGCCAGCAATGTAGCACTGACATGTACATAGGTAAGAGTTTAGGGACAGAGGGGGGTAAGACAGGTATTGAGGCATCTTTTACCTTAAAGTGGTTCTACAGTCTAGGTTTTTTTTCCTTCCCCACTAACTATTTCTCCCTCCCAACCTCCAAACAATTACCTGAGTCCTCTATCAATCCAGCGCTGTGCCTCTTCCTTCTTCCACACACAGATTTTTATGAGGCACTCATAAGATGGAGGGGAGAAGGTCAACGAGGGATCTAAAAAGAGGGGGTAAGGAACCAGCTCTGTGCAATATTGTTGCACAGAGCAGACAAGTATAACCTCCCTTTTTTCTATTTTAATAAAAAAATAGCCGTTGGAACCACTTTAATTCAGTGAATGCCCTGTGGCATTATGCGACCGACATGAACACTTTGGAAAAAGAATTTTTAACAATAACAAAAAATACTGCAAAGGACAGTACTAAGAGCCATACAGGTGTTCTCCGTGCATTATGTGCTAAGAAGGAACAAGCTAGAAGAAGAAGAGAGTAGAATGAGAAAAGGACCTAATCAGTTTGTTTCTGCTCTTTGACTATACGTTGGTGGCAGAAAGATGATGCCATCTATCTGGCTGTGCTGTGTGGCAGGGCTTTGTAAATTTCAGGACTGAAATGACAGAATGACAACTCACTTGGCAGGCAAAACAGCTTCCATATATTAATTTCATCTGTGTGTTTAAATGTTAGCCTGGCATATATTTATTTTAACCAGTAACAGTAAGCCAACACCCTCATTCTTGTTAATTCCCTAAAAAGTGAAACCATGGGCATAATCAAAAATGACATCTATGATGCAGTCTGTCACTAGCATAACACAATAACACAGCAGGGAGATGTGCCCTCTGTAAAATAGTTTTATTTCCGGATTATCCTTGTGGCAGATCTGTTGCTTTTCCACTTCCTGTTACAGACCAAGTTGTCCACCAAAAGTGGTAGTTACAGGGGTTAGGAAAAATAATATAAAACTGGTAGGGTGCCTATAATGGTTAGCGTTTATTAATGTGGCTTGAACTTTTTATTCCCAACATAAAAATAACAAAAGTTTATAGAAACCACTTAAAATGTGTTAGCTGTAATTGAGTTTTAAATCTATTGTCTCTTTCTTAACCACTTCCGTACCGCTGGACATCATATGACGTCCTTGGGTTTGAGTGGTGATATCTGAATGGTGCCTGCAGCAGGCACCATCCAGATACCGTTTTTTTTCAGCAGACAATTCTGCACATAATAAAAGTGGTCTTAGCGGCGGATTCGCCGCGCGATCACTTTTATCAGCGGCGGGAGAGGTGCCCCTCCCGCCGCTTTCCGGTCATCTCCGCCACTTACCGGACCCGCCGGACGCGGCGGAGATGATCCGATCTGTCTCCCCCAGTGTCTGTGAGCCAAGTGAGCGGCTTCATAACATGGCGGGGCGGAAATGACGTCAGAAGTCACGTCCGCCCAATTGTCTTAAAGGGCCCTTTTTTTTTTTTTTTGGGCTGTCATTTTTTTCACATTTTTTTTTTTTTTTTTTTTGCATTTTAGTGTAAATATGAGATCTGAGGTCTTTTTGACCCCAGATCTCATATTTAAGAGGACCTGTCACGCTTTTTTCTATTACAAGGAATGTTTACATTTCTTGCAATAGGAATAAAAGTGATCAATTTTATTTTTAAAAAAGAACAGTGTAAAAATAAAAAGTAAAAAGCAAAATAAATAATTAAAAAAAAAACCTCCTCTGTAACACAAAACTGCAAACATCGCCAATGGAGATTTTTAAGTTGCAAAGTTTGTCGCCATTCCATGAGCAGACGCAATTTTGAAGCATGACATGTTGGGTATCATTTTCCTCGGCGTAACATTATCTTTCACAATATGGAAAAAAATTGGCCTAACTTTACTGTTTTCTTATTTTTTAACTAAAAAACTGAATTTATTAAAAAAAAAAGCACGCTTGGAAGACTGCTGTGCAAATACGGTGTGTCATAAAGTTTTGCAATGACTGCCATTTTATTCTCTAGGGTGTTAGAACAAAATATATAATGTTTGGGGGATCTAAGTAATTTTATAGCAAAAAAAACTGTTTTTAACTCGTAAGCACAGAACCCAAAAAACAGGCTTAGTCTTGAAGTGGTTAAACTTCATTTAAAAATACATGGCCATTGAAGACAATCCTACCCACAGGGTGACAATGCTGCTGTGCAATTTCATTGCAGAATGAACAGAGGCATTACCCTGTTAAATTGGAAAAATAATGGACCCACTCACATTCTCAACAGGTAATAAAGCATTACAGGGTGGACAAAATAATAAAAACTGCTGTTTTAAAGAGACACTGTCAACTTGTCCAAGATGTCCAAAGTGAAAGTCCCATTATAAAGGCCCATTCTTACACCAGTCATATTCACTTTACTAGTGTTTCTTTTTGGTCATGCCACAATCTGGGATACTTTGGAGGAGAAAGTGTCTTGCTTCCAGCCAATTGCTAGGTCAGAACACTGTCACATGGCTGGAGGATTGTCATGGTACAGACACAATGAATCCTGGAGCTGCAAGGAAGGGCTGGTAGGGTGAGTATAACTGGGGTGAGCGGGTCCTTTGAAAAGACATAGTCACTTTGCTCCACATAGGCAATGTGCCAGTGTTTCTTCATGCTACTGACAGACTGAATAACATATATAATTCTTTCATTTTTCCATAGCTACATTTATGATCATATTACTGTTGTTTATTGATCATGATTTAGCGCGTTTACTCCACTGTAAAACACTAGCTAAGTTGTACTTAAAATGCACCACCCAGTCTTGGCAGTGTAGTGTCACATGTGATTATGAGTGTACCTGCTTATAAAATATAAATATACTATTCCTTTCGTAAACAATTTCATCTCTTCAATAAAGATCATTAAATAGTCTATAAATAATAATATTTTAATTTTGAAAATGCTACTTGGTAAAGGAAAGATTAGTTGTGGTGTTTTGGGAAAGTATTTTTTTTCATATATTCTTGCTGTGCATATATTGGTTGCCTCTGCACCAATGAAAAATATGGTTCCAATACATTAGGGCACTAATGGACCATTTACTGGAAACACATTATTCTCAGCCCAATTTAAAAGGCAAACCATTTGTTGAATTTCATGTAAATAAAAATACATATATATATTTTAAACGATTAAATGTTGCTAAAATAAAATGGATATTGATTATGTTTTTAACTTAGATATGGATATGAATAACACTTCATTTACAGAATTTGGTCATCTATCTGCAAAATAGCCATTGGTTACATTACTGCAGGTGTGTGAAAGTATTGTCTTTGTAAATATCATCTTTCACCTATGTTGTTCTGAGGCCCATACAGACTTCCGAATTACCCATTTTCTCCAAAATAGAAAAATATGTTTGTTTAAAGTGCTGGCATAGCAACTAAAGACCCACTGCTGTTTGCAGAACAAAATCCCAACTGATATCAGGATGACATTCTGTAGACACCGCTATATCTATCACTACCACCTAGCAGTAAGCAATACTTCCAACACTTCATGTTGGGTATGGTGGAAAGAGTGAAAGCAAGAATAATGGAAAAAGATAAGCAATTGTCACTTTTTACAAAATAAAGAAAATATTAAATCTATCACTAGGGTAGAGTCTGAACACTAAAAGCAAGTTTAAAAATGATCTGCTTATGCAAGTGCAAGTAACATTTAAGCCCCATACACACTATACAATTTTCTGTAGACTTGTGTCTTCAGATTTACCAAAACCATGTAGTGCAGGGGCCTGCATACAAATTGAAACAATTTGAAACTCTTAAGATTTAACCTCATATTATATGGTTTTGGTAAATCTGAAGACAAAAGTCTACACAAAATTGTATAGTGTGTATATGGTTACAGCTATGTTCAAAGAAGAGCACAATGAGCGATGTTGATCAGTAACAGTTGGCATGTAAAAGGTTACTTAGTATTTTGACAGAAGTACCTATTGTTTTATGGTATGGATTATGCAATGTTTACTTATTTATTTTTATTTGAGGGCCATTTCATGAATATATTTATAGCATGATTGTAAAAAGTAAAATGTTATCACTGAAGCTATTTGTTATAGCTGCGTCTACAGACAATGGTCCTAAACTGGTATGCAGAAATCAAATGTAAGTTCAGCAGGGCAGACCTAGTTTCTATGTTTTATTATTCTGCACTGTTGTATTTGGTTGTTGTATACTTAACACAATTTAAGACACCGTTTAGTCAATGTAAGGCAAAGTGCAGTGTTGGGTGGGAACCTTCCAATAGAAAACATAGTATGAAAATATGCACTAATCTTTTTTAATGCACAAAGCATAATGCATTTATAATGGAAAATTGTCTGATAAAATAGTGGCAAATTACTCCTCCTATTGATCATGATTTAGCACGTTTACTCCACTGTAAAACACTAGCTAAGTTGCACTTAAAATGCACCACCCAGTCTTGGCAGTGTAGTGTCACATGTGATTATGAGTGTACCTCATGAGTGTGCTTATAAAATATAAATATACTATTCCTTTCGTAAAACAATTTCATCTCTTCAATAAAGATCATTAAATAGTCTATAAATAATAATTATTTTAATTTTGAAAATGCTATTTGGTAAAGGAAAGATTAGTTGTGGTGTTTTGGGAAAGTATTTTTTTTCATATATTCCTGCTGAAAAAACTGAAACAGTAACAATGCCTCTGCACCAATGAAAAATATGGTTCTAATACATTAGGGCACTAATGGACCATTTACTGATACAAATTACTCCTCACTGATGCAACTAAAATATCTATAATTAGTCTGCTGTCACCTTTGGAACACAAAATTCTAAGCATAGAAATACAATAGCTAATAGTTTCAAACAATCTGCAAATATAATTGCCTTAATATAGGGGTTGATTTACTAAAGTCAAATAGACTGTGCAAGTGTAGCGCTACTCATTTTCCCCAAAACTTATTGAATGCGGTGAAACTTGATGATGAAAATGAGCTTCACTACATTCATTAAGCTCTGGAGAAAATGAGTGCAACTGCACTTGCAAAGTATATTTGACTTTAGTAAATCAACCCCATAGCATGTTCAATGCTATATTACTAAACAACCAAACGTTTATGGAAAATGTTTTTCATTTAACAAAAATATATTCTATTCACAAAATATGAAATCACATTAATGGCATGTAATTATATTTTTAAACTACATTGATAAATTACAGTACTGTGTAAAAGTCTTAAGCAGTTGTGAAAAAATGCTGTCAATTAAGAATGCTTTCAGAAATAAATGTGTTCATAGTATGTTTTTATCAATTAACAAAATGGAAAGTAAAGGAATAAAAGAGAATTCCAAATCAAACCAATTGGTGTGACCACCCTTTGGCTTCAAAACAGCATCAATTCCTCAACTCTTCTAGGTATACTTGCACACAGGTTTTGAAGAATATTGGCAGGTAGGTTGTTCAAAACACCATGGAGAACTAACCACAGATCATGTGTGAATGTAGACTGCCTCAAATCCTTCTGTCTCTTCATGTAATCCCAGACAGACTCGAAGAAGTTGAAATCAGGGCTCCTTGTTCTTTTTTTTTACACTAAAGTTAGGTCTTACTGACATTGACTGCATGTTTGAGATCTTTGCCCTGCTTCAGAATAAATTTGGGGACAATCATACACCTCCCTGATGGTATGGCATGATGGATAAATATCTGCCTGAATTTCTCATTGAGGACACACCATTGATCCTAACCAAATCTCCAACTTAATTTGTAGAAACACAGCCCCAGACTTGCAAGGAACCTCCACAGTACTTCACTGTTGCCTACAAACACTTACTATTGTACCACTGTCCAGCCCTTTAGAAACAAACTGCCTTTTGCTGCAGCCATATACTTTAAATTGAACTCATCAGTCCAGAGCACCTGCTGCCATTTTTCTGCACCCCAGTCCCAATGTGTTCATGCATAGTTAAGTCGCTTAGTCATGTTTTCATGTCCTATGCATGAAAACATAACAACTGGGTTGCAGGAAAAATGACAGCAGGTATATATATATATATATATATACAGCTGTGCTCATAAGTTTACATAATGGCAGAATGTATGATTTCTTGGCCATTTTTCAGACAATATGAATGATAACACAAAAACATTCCTTTCACTCATGGTTAGTGTTTGCTGAAGCCATTTATTATCAATCAACTGTGTTTACTCTTTCTGAATTATAATGATAACAGGAATTACCCAAATGACCCTGATCAAAAGTTTGATATTCATGAGGTTTATTGTAGGTCAGGAGACTGAGATGGCCACTCCAAAATTTTCACTTTATTCTGATGTAGCCAATGACTGGTCGACTTGGCCAGGGTATGTAAACTTTTGAGCACAACTGAATATATATATATATATATATATATATATATATATATATAATTTATATTACTTTAATACATGTAATAAATCACTATGATGGCATTGTCTTGAACAAATGAAATATTAGGGATTTAAAATGCATTGAAAATGGTTATGGTATGTTATATTACAAACTCAACATGCATACAATTCTTTGCATACATTACATTGAGAGCCCATTTACACTTCCGTGTTGCAGTGCTGCATGTGATACAATGTACATCATTGCAACTCATGGTAACACACATAACATCCAAGGCAACACAGCTGCGGGGTGACATGCCATTATGCATAGAAAAACACAACAGTGTGTGGCATTACAAAAATAGGATCACATGCTTTTTTTTCATTTGTTATGGTGCACTGGCAGCCCTTTGATTTTGAACAGGCTGCTTAATGCATGTTAACATGCAACATAATGTGTTAATGCCCCAGGGAATTAATGTTTAGAAACTGCCGCTTTGCCTTCAATGAGCATAGTGATAGCGACTCTTTAAACAATCATCATTTACATTAATTAGTAATTAAATCAAATTGCTATAGATGCGCCTAACCAAAGTGAGGTAAGGCTTGTCAAGGTTCCTAGTGGTTAAGACAGTTGACACTCTTTGCCTTATCAAGCCATTTTTAAATGCACTACCTCTCAAGACAGCTAAACCCTCTTTGTACCCCTATAGGGCATGCATACACAAATTTTACCTTTCACATTAATGTCTAGCTGCTAGATCAACATATAATATTACGGTAATTATGTGTTAGAACATTATACTAAAACATTTATAGAATACAACGTACAAAGGTACAGTGGATTTTTGTATTTATTTGATACTGAGTTTCTTTTCTCTAAATACCCATATTACATTTGCAGTTGACATTTTTTTGGTGATCAGCATCCTAGCTCTGCAGTTTCACAACAATATAAGAAATACTTGTGATTTCTTCAACTAATGCTTGTACAATTCCCTGAAGAATGTAGCCCTGTGGAAGAATTGGCATGTGTTCTATTTCTTTTCTTCATGTGCATTGTAAGATGCTATTTGCTTACAAGTTCCCCCGTGGTTCAATATCACTTGTTCCTAAGGATGACTATAGTCTGCTGTATTGGTGCAGCATCTGCCATGTCTCTACTCATTATGAGCGCTTTGGGCAGCAGATAGAATGTTAAAATACAACTGACAGATGTACATGGAGAGCTACAGTAAATTCATAATAAGAGGATAAAAGAAAGTTGCTACGCTTCTGAAATCTGAATTTATAGTGCCTGCAAGTACTAAATACCATAGACTGCAAAGACTGACTTTTTATGACTCAAATATGGATACAGTCAGAATCATGTATGGATACGTTATGTTATGTTTGAGTAGCACCACTATGACAGATATAAAGTGGAATAAAGATTTAATACAAAAATTTGCCAGTAGGTACAGTTTTTTTAGTAGAAGAACCTTTACAACCTTTACCTACCTGCTAGCATTTTTTAATATGAACATTGACTGCAAAACATTTTTAGTAGAGTCCGTATGTCTAGGATTTACACCATCAGGACTAGAGTTGAGCGAACCTCTGGAAGTTCGGGTTCTGCTGGTCCGTCCGAACTTCGGGACAAAGTCCGGGTCCGGGTCCGGACGGAACCCGAACGATCGCACG
>BLSH010544102.1:473303-484352 GCA_018402905.1 Glandirana rugosa | reverse complement strand
CTCCTCAATGATAGACTCGACGTAGATTCTCCAACGTATGATATCCGCACAAAACGTGCGGGTATTCCACTCCCGTGTAGACCACCTCCACAAGATATCGTGCTTCACTTACGCCACCTAGCTTCTTAAATATCAAATACAGAACTGAAGACCTCGTGAAACCTTAAAAAAATTATAGTAGAAATACTCGTGTTCCTGTGAAATAACCTGAAATTTCCCCCCTCACATATACTAATGTGCCACAAACAGGAAGTTAATATCACCAACCATTCCCATTTTATTAAGGTGTATCCATATAAATGGCCCACCCTGTATAATAATTCAATATAATAATAATAAAAAAGTCCAATAAAGTGTCCTTGTGCTCATAAAGATGATATTAAAAAAATTCCAAAGTGCTCCAGAAGTCAAGACATAAACTATAAATTCTTCGATCCACCGCATTCACTTCGTGCTATAGAACACCTCCACCAGATGTGCCCTCACCTTATGGGCGTGCAAAACACGCCTATAGTATGCAACCTCTTAGATGCAGCTCAGATAGTAACTCCTCATTTCCACTCCTCTTTACTATGGAAACCACAATCACATCCACTGTTCAGCTGATGGCTCCTTCAAACTCCGTGGGTGACATATAGGGAAGCAATAACGCTAGACATAGTGCTTAACCAGTTTAAAACACTTTAATATATAATCAAAACCAATGTAACTCTCACATCATCACATGTATAAAGATAAAAACACGCCTTGTACAGGATAAATGCTCCAGTGATATCACCTCTCCTGTTGAGGGGCATGTGGCTCGCTTGTTCCCCCTGTTGTAGAAATTTTATTAGGATGTCTTAAATATGCATTGTCACAGTTTCCAATGTCGGTTTACCGGTATTCGCTGTGTATAGCTTATATGGCTTTAACCGATATTGAGGAAATGCCACTTACAATGGAAACCTTCCATTAATTGGTAACCGTACATGACCTGTCTGATCATCCTGTCTGGCAGGTGCTCTGAGCGGTTAATGCTGGAGCACCCGCGGTCCGGATCTTTGAGGTGCGATGCGAATTCCGTGGCGCGGGTATATTACTGTTAACCGGGGGGCCCCTGTATTATGTGCAGCTTGATCCGCTTGACATGGATGTGCTTGCAGTATGGAATCAGTATTGCCTTTTATGTAAGGATAATGGTCTGTAAGCTTTCTGTCATGTTTGATCCACGTGACAGAAACCCGCAGCTATTTTCCTTTGTGCATAATTTACCCTTTAATGGAACAGTAGTATAATCACTATTAAATATAGTTCTATGAACTATATTACATAGCATTCATTGTAATGGTAGATTTGGCTTTGCATGCGTGGGGTTTTGGCAGGACAGCCTCTGTGAGGTAACGTGTTGGTTTCAATGGGAGCCATGTTTCCACATGGCTTTCATTGTTATCTGGGGTGTGTGCATCTCCACCCACCCAATGGCTGGGACTCATACAGGCTGCCCAGCTTTTCCATGTGCATGCACACCCTTTCTATTGTATTGTTTGAATATAAACAAGTGTGTCATTGGTTGTTGTTTTGTATTGTGCTGCAGTCATGTGACTGTGCCTTGGAGGCTGATTGGCTGATTGTGAAGCCACCAAGCCCCTTTGTTACCCCTGTTTGATCCATATAAAATAAAGACACCCAGACTGGTTTGCAGGACTAATTTCAGAGCGACCATGTGAATACAGCTTAGTGTGTCTGTGTTATACTGGTTTAACACGAGTGCATTTGGAAATGCATTATGCAAAAGTGCTAAAAAGAGCGCTTATTAACGCGATCAAAATATAATGCATATAGCGTATCATAATTTCCTACACACCCCCATCGTGACCTCCAGGCTGCATGCTCGGATAAGGGTCTGGTATGGATTTTGGGGGGATCCCACGCCATTTTGTCAACAATTTTTTAAAATCTGTATTGCTGGGAGCCAGCAATACATTAATGCCGCAAGCAAGTTGAAATTAATTTTTGTATCAATGTGGGGGAGGATGTGGTGGCTATATTTGGTGTCGGTGGGGTTCACCACACATTTGCTTCCAGCCCATGTGCACACATCACTTCCTGTTTACAGCCACACTACACTTCCTGCATTTGTTCTGCTGATGTCAATCAGTAAGGACTATGCAAATATTAATGAAAGTATGACTGAGGGCTGGTTCACACTGCAGAGTTGTCCGAGATTGCATGTGATTCGCACCGCACTGCAGTGAAAATCAGATGCGATCTCTGTGCGATGTGATTTCAGCCGTACAGATAGTATGGCTGAAATTGCATTGCATTCAGACCAAACTAGCACAGGACCCTTTTTTTGTTCCTCAGCAGAATCGGATCGCATGGGTGTTCACACCCATGCAATCCGATTCCTGTCCGAGTTTGCAGTTCGCACTGCAATATGCGAACTGATTTGGGGGTGTCATTAGCTTTCTATTGACACTCCCAGTAGTTTGCATATGGCAGTGTGAACTGCCTGGGAGTCGAGTGCGATGCAGGATCCTTGCAAATCCACTGCAGGTTCATCGCACTTGACCCACAGGCAGTTCACAATGCCATATGCAAACTGCTGGGAGTGTCAATATAAAGCTAATGACACCCCCCAAATCAGTTTGCATATCACACTGATTGCGATTGTGAACACCCATGCATTCTGATTCTGCTGCAGAACAAAAAAAGGGTCCTGTGCGAGTTTTGTCCGAATGAGATGCGAATTCAGCCATGCTATCTGTATGGCTGAATTTGCATTGCACAGAGGTCGCATGTGATGCTCCCAAACCATGAATGCATGGTCAGACAGGAACAATACACACACACACAACATTGACAGCATGGCCACATAAACCCACTTTTGATGGAAAAAATGCACAAGAATTTCAGCAAACAAACATCCAAACAGCCCTCATGGGGCGTTTGTCAGTATGCACAATTTAATTCCTTCTCCCCCAAAAATCAAAGCAAATAACATGGCCTCTTCTCAGGCCAAACCAACCCCCCACTGCAGTCCTTTATATAAGATAGGTTGTATTGTTAGCACACTGACATATGTCCAATAGAAGTACACGCCCTCCAGTATCTTTCAATCTGTCTCTTCATGTACAGTATCTCACTAAAGTGAGTTCACCCCTCACATTTTTGTAAATAGTTTATTATATCTTTTCATGTGATAACACTGAAGAAATGATACTTTGCCACAATGTAAAGTAGTGAGTGTACAGCTTGTATAACAGTACAAATTTGTCGTCCTCTCAAAATAACTCAACACACAGCCATTAACCACTTCAATACAGTACTATGCACTTAGAACACTTTCCTACCAGACCAATTTTCAGCTTTCAGTGCTGTTGCGTTTTGAATTACACGGCCGTGCGATGCTGTACCTAAACAAAGTTTTTATCATTTTGTTCTCACAAATAGAGCTTTCTTTTGGTGGTATTTGATCACCTCTGCGGTTTTTATTTTTTGCGCTATAAACAAAAAAAGACCGAAAATTTAAAAAAAAAAATTCTCTATTTCTGTCACAAAACTTTGTAAATAAGTACGTTTTCTCCATCACTGATGGGCACTGATGAGGCTACACTGACGGGCACTGATCTGGCAGTACTGATTGGCACTGATGAGGTGGCACTGATGATGAGGCACTTATATGCAGCAATGATGAGCACTGTTAGGCGGCACTGATAAGCAGCACTGACGGGCACTGATATAAAACACTGACAGGCACTGATATGCAGCACTGATGGACACTGATAAGCGGCACTGATGGACACTGATAAGCAGCACTGATGGGCACTCATAGATGGCACTGATTGGCACTCATAGGCGGCACTGGGCACTGATAGGTGGCACTGATGGGCACTGATAGGTGGGCACTAGTAGGTGGCACTGGTGGGCACTGATATGTGGCACTGGTATGCACTGATAGGGGCACTGGTACACACTGATAGGGGCACTGGTGGGCACTGGTGGGCATATGTACAGAAAGGGGCCCATTCCCTGGTGGTCTAGGGTGGCATCTGAAGGTGGCACTAAGTGCCCTTCATATTGGGCACTATGCCCCTTACCTGGTGGTCTCCCTGGTGGTCCAGATCGGCTCCCTGGTGGTCCCTGGTGGGCTCCCTGGTGGTCCTGGGTGGGGACATTGTTGGTGGTCCTTGGGCAGGCTCCCTGGTGGCCTAGTGTGGCGATCCGGGGGGGGGGGGTGTGCTGATAAATCATCAGCACAAACTGTCCCTGTCAAGAGAGCAGCCGATCGGCTCTCCACTCCTCAGGTCTGCAGACCTGAGTATAGGAAAGCTGATAAACGGCTTTCCTGTGTTACACTGTGACCAGCCGTGATTGGTCACGGCTCATCACATGGTAAAGTGCTTCGGATGGAAGAACTTTACCGAGATCGGTATTGCGGGGGGTCAGACAGACCTCCCACACCACCGATCGCCGCGATGTGCACCCCCCCGGGCGCGCGGCGGCTTGTTATCCTGAGGACGTCATATGACGTCCAGTCAGGATAACTAAACCACTTGCCAGCCGTCATTCTGCATATGGCGTTCGGGAAGGGGTTAATGCCTAAACTGCTGGCAACAAACGTGAGTACACCCTAAGTGAAAATGTCCAAACTGGGCCCAATTAGTAATTTCCCCTCCATGGTGTCATGTGACTCATTAGTGTCACAAGGTCTCAGGTGTGAACAGGGAGCATATGTGTTAAATTTGGTGTTATCGCTCTCACTCTCTCATACTGGTCACTGGAAGTTGAACATGGCACCTCATGACCAAGAACTCTCTGAGGATCTGAAAAAAAGAATTGTTGCTCTACATAAAGATGGCCAAGGCTTAGAAGGTACACCCCAGATGTAAGTAACACTGGCGGGCTTCTGCATGCTGGCCTATTTCTGATCATACTCAAAGGAGTTGGAGGGGTGACTGTTGCTGTATACTTACCGACGCTGTTATGTCGGCATTTGACTCGCAACTGGTATGCTTCCACAAATTCTGCCGCCTACGGGCATATATGGCATTTACAGAGACAGATAACGCCTAGCCCCGTAACACAGACCAACCTGGTCATACGATAAGCTGAAGGCAAATGGAGGAGAGCTCTATTTTGCTATCTAGACCAACTGGTCCTTCTTTGAAACTAAATTCTGGATACCCTGTGGCTACTATACTTACATGCTCCCATGGCTATAGTCCCACTGTTGACCTGGAGCATTAGGGGGATCCAGAACCCGCTCAAACGAGCTATGGTGTTTAATGTCCTACGAAAGTACTCACCTGCTATCTATGAGACACATTTAACGGTGGACACAACCTCCCGTGTTAGCTTCTCTTGGGTGGGGTGGCAGTGTCATTCCACCCATACATCCTACTCAAGAGGAGTGAGCATCTTGGTGCACAGGGCCGTAGACTTTGAGGTATTTGATCAAGTGGTGGACTCTGAGGGGAGGTTTGTGTTTCTATTATGTAGAATTTTCCAGTTCAATTGTATCTTAGTCGCATTATTCTGTACATACCTCCCCCGTATAACTCAGAGGTATTGGAGAAGTTGTTAACCTTTCAGATGCTCATTCCTGACACACCCATGATGGCAGTGGGTGATTTTAACTGCTATATGGAACCTGCCTTGGACAAACACCCCCCTCCGGTAACTGGCCGCAAACTCGCCTGAACGGCACTGCGGAAATTCACAGATGAAGTGGAGTGGATTGATCCTTGGTGTGCCAAAAACCCACAACAGATAAGGTTTTCTTGCTTTTCCAAGACTCATATGTCCCTTTCAGGATTGACTTATGTTTGTACACCCATGTCTAGATCTATCCAGCATATACAGTACTTAGTCCGAGAGGTTTCTGACCACTCCCCACTGCTGCTCCAGCTGTCTGATAGGCCACTTTCTGACATGCAGAGGGCTCCATGGCAGCTTAATGCCTTTTGGCTACAGTTGATCACCTCCCACGACAGGATAGTACAGGAAATTACAGGAGTTCTGGCAGCGGCATGATGATCACTCCAATTTGTGTGTTGCTTGGGATGCTTTTAAAGTGACTCTGATCACGATCACGGGCATTAAAACTAAGACCACGGCAATGAGGGATCAGGCTATGCAGCTAGTACAGCGTCTAGAAGTTGAATATATAGCGGATTCTACCAACTACAATAGGGGGCATGGCTAGCGGCCCAAGATGCTTTGGACCATATCATCTGCTCTGGGACCTTGAGACGTCGCTTCTTTAACCGCCAGGCGTTTTATGAAGAGGGGGAACAAACGGGCAGGCTGCTGGCCAGGATAGTGCGGTCTTCCCAGACTCCCCCTACTGTGGGCGCTCTACGCACCAGTGGAGGAAGAGTGGTGAACACCCCTGATGCGATCATGCAGGAAATTGTTGGGGTTCTATTCAGATCTGTACAAATCCAGAGGACAGTATGCCCAAGTAGATCTGCAGAGCTACCTACACACATTGACATTACCCAGACTGTCAGATGCCCAGAGGACCCTCCTGGATGCTCCCATTAAGTTGGAGGAGCTACAGGAGGTAGTCGGGCAGACGCCTAACTACAAAACTCCCGGAGACGACGGTCTTCCAGCGGAAATTTACAAGCAGTACGGAGATGTCATCCTTCCCAGACTACTCAGGGTACCTAACTATGCCAGAAAATCGGGCAACTTGCCTGACTCCATGACTAGAGCCACCATAGTCCTTATTCTTAAGCCCGGCAAGGATCCCCTTGAGCCAGGGTCATATAGACCCATGTCCCTGTTGCAGTGTGATATCAAGCTCTTGGCCAAGGTGCTGGCCCTGAGACTTAATAAAGTCATCTCTTCTATCATCCACCCCGACCAGTCAGGCTTCATGCCACAAAAGTCCATGGCCATAAACCTCCGGAGACTTTTCCTCAATCTGCAGTCCCAGCCAGATAACTGGGAGATAGAGCTCTGCTCTCACTGGATGCCCATAAGGCCTTTGACAGTATAGAGTGGCAGTATTTATGGGCGGTTATGGGCAAATTTGGGGTCAAAGCCACTTTTCTGTCCTGGGTCCAGTTACTTTACAGTACACCGCAGGCGACCATTAGAGAGGGAGGACACATTTCCAACCCATTTTTACTCTACCAAGGTACCCGCCAGGGGTGTCCGCTCTCCCCTGTATTGTTTGCTATGGCTATTGAGCCAATGGCTGCTCTGTTCCAATCCAACCCCTATATAACAGGCTTAAAGTATGCAATATTACAAACTCATGTTATATGCAGATGACACCATGCTGCTGTTAGGGGACATGAAAGACTCCCTGCGGGAAGCTATGACGGTAATTAAGGATTTTTGGGTATATTCTGGCCTGGTGATTAACTGGACTAAATCCTCCATTATGTTGCTTGATGCCATCCCAGATGGTCAGGGCGCTTCTTTGCATGACATCCCAGTGGCATCTTCATTTAAATACTTAGGAGTACATGTTACTCTGCAGACGGGGGACTACCTCACACTAAACCTATTACCCTTGTTGAACAAGATCAGGGACAAAATTAAAATATGGTCGAGACTCAAAATGTCCATGGTAGGCCGGGTGAATTTAATAAAAATGATCATTATGCCACAACTTTTGTATATCCTGCATAACAGCCCCATGTTGTGGCATAATGATCATTTTTATTAAATTCACCCTCCGGTCCTATGGGATTATTAACGCTAGGTTCAGGTCTCTTCTATGGTTGAATCACCCCCCCCCCCACGTATAAAGCTGGAGCAGCTCCAGAGACCTAAAGATGAGGGAGAGTTGGCATTACCCAACCCCTGGCTTTATTATTTAGCGGCACCATTGCAACACATCACTAGAGCCATGGCACCCGATCAGCAGGGAGTGATAGATCCCATCAAGGCCCTAATGCAGCATGTGACAGGTGTAAGGGAGGTGGCGGAAGGGTTGGAGGCCTTAGCATATGCAAAGTCTAACAAAAATTTCCCCACTTTTATGCTGATGCAAAAAGTATGGAATAAGGCCAGGCAGCTGCAAAATGTCATGGGTTTCATGAAATACAGCCCCATCTGGGGCAACGGGTACTATATAGAACATTTTAGTTTTTCATTTGTGGACCTTGGTGGAAGAGTTACACACCTGCAGCCCCTTTTTGCTGAGGGTCACCTGTGCCCCTTTTCAGAGTTATGAGAGCGATTTTGAGTGCCGACTACCATGCATTTTTATTATATGCAGCTGGCACATGCTGTAAGGGCACAGGGGAGTGGGACGATGTGGGAACTTTCTCCGACCCCCATATTTCATCAAATGGAGGAAATTACTACTTTTAAGGGATTCATTTCCCAATACTACTCAATGCTGCAGGCTGCCTCGCAGGCAAGTTTTCCATTAAGGGTGGTTGACAAATGGGAGCATTATGTGGGACTGCCCACGGTGTGCCAGAAACGAAGGGGACCTGATCCACCTCTTGTGGCAGTGTCCCAAGCTGCACCGATACTGGGGGGGGGAGTGGTCCGTACCGTTAACATGGTATTCCAGGTTACCATACCATTGGACCCAAAAACATGCATCCTAGGTATACTGGATTACCTTCCCATTGAGGAAGTCCCCAAACAGGCTATTACCAGGGCCCTTTTCCAAGCTGAATATGCCGGGACTCTCTCCGATGGACCTGGTGTTAGACAGATTACTACTGTAATGAGCGCTTCAGGATGGGTTGTCCTGCCCACATCATTGCCGCTGCCAGATGGTTCACTTACCAGACCCTGGAATGAAGATACTTGCAGAGGGAATGGGGGTTGAGGTGTCACCTATTGATTGCATTATGTACTTGCTGTCTGTAAAGTATTTGCCAGTGTCATGCCAATGAATGTTCTGTGGAATTGGTTTGCATACCTAACTTGATGTATTTGTCTGCATTTTGCTATCAATAAAACCCTTTTTGATTAAAAAAAAAAAAGATGGTCTCAAAGCGGTAAACATACACCACCTGCTGACATCCTCAAGACAGGAGGGCTTCTTCCTGTGGATGGAGAAGGCGTTCGATAGAGTGGCCTGGGACTACATGTTCATGGTTCTGCGGGCCTTGGGTATGGGTGGGGTCTTGATGGCCTTTATTCAGTTCCTGTATTCCAGCCCAACAGCCAGGGTCTGAGTTAATGGCCACCTATCGGACGCCTTCTCCATCAGCAACGGAACCCTTACTTACCCTAGAGCCACTTCTCTGCCAAATTAGAGCCCACAAAGACATCAAGGGTATTGAGACTCGGGATCATAAATTCAAGATTGCGGCATTTGCGGGTGATGTCCTGTTATTCATCACATCCCCTTTGACTTCTCTACCAAATCTCCTGAAAGTGTTAACACACTTCGGTGAGGGACATGGGAGGAGTGTAGAGCCGAGGGAGACGCCGCCGCCCTAGGGACCGCCCCATTCCTACTCCTCCACGCCGACAAGCAGGACGCTGGAAGGCTCGTGCCTGAGATGACCCGCACCAAGCATCAAAGCCGCCGGTGAGAGAGGCAGCTAGTGCGGAGTCATCAGAGAGGAGAGAGAAGCCGCCGGTGAGAGAGGCGGCTAGTGCAGAGGCGTCGGAGCGGAGAGAGGAACCGCCGGTGAGAGAGGCGGCTACGGCGCCACAAGCGCAGCGTAGGTAAGCTGAGAGGGGGACGAAGTCTGGAAAGCCCCCCTCCTCCCTTCGATGCCCAGAAGAGAGGAAGCCAGGCAGGAGGCGGATAGTCGACCGCAGCGGTGTGGGGGAGAGGAGACCCCAGACCCCCCCTCAATGAACCTATGACAACGCGTCAGAAGGAGGCATACCCCACCTGGAAGAGAAGGAAAGGAAGGACCCAGAGCGTGGAGTGGTAGATATAAAAACAAAAACTAGAAGTTAAATGACCATGTTGGATTAAATATTTACATGATGCTGTGACTATATACATATTATATGCAATATTAAGGCACACAGGGGGTACTAGCCCTGGACACTGATGACATCAATAATATAATATAATATATATGTCCACTCGCTGATTGTTGCTGCCGCTCAGGGTGCACTATTGCTCGCCCCTACTCAGGTCTTGATTTTTGCTGTTCTCCGCCGCTTTGATCACTGTCGGACTATTTGGGAAGTTTATATATTATGTGTGTATTAATACCGGAGATTTATAAAAGAGAAAAAAAAAAGGAAAAAAAAAACCGTAATCGGAAATACTCCACCCCCCCGCCCTTTGCTGGGTATAATTCTGGGCTTAAGCGCAGGACCCAAGGCGCAGGGAAGGGCAGGGTAAATACGGGTGACAAGGGTGGATTGGACCATAGGAAAATACAAAAGTAAAAAGAGAGCCTGAAGGCTTGGACTATAGGTGATCCTACAAAATAGTCTAAATGAGGGTGTATGAGTGGCTCATGCAGTCATCATTGGACAAGATGTATAGAAACTGAACAAACTCCAATAGATCTAGACGCCCGCCCCCCCTCCCTCTTAGCGGAGAGAGCATAACTCAGAGTGGAAAACTTGCGCCCGAAAGAAGGAGGACTGGAACGGAGAGTAGCAGAGAGAGTGCTTGACTTACTCCCCCCCCTAGCCTCTCCCCCTTCCCCCTTCACCCCCTAGATAGATGAATAAATGAGGGGTAAAACAACTAAAAGCACAACGAGTAGAAACAATACTACAATAGGGAGCCCAGTGGGAATACAACGGTATTTAGCAACAGAAGTAAATAATCCTCAGAATCAAAACTGTCCAACTAGACAAGAAGAGGGAAGAGGATCAGCAAAAAAGCAGGGAACCTCAGGAAGTAAAATAAAGTATACAGAAAGTACCCCACCGGGAAAAGAGAAGATTCAAACCCCAAAAACATCTAAAACACGAGGGGAGGACTTAAGCACAAAGAAAAAGGGAACTGGAGGCCAAACTTCAAAAGAAGAAAAGATGGAGGAATCGCCAATAACCGCTAAGGAGGTAGAAAAGAAGAAAACTTCAAACCGGAGGTCAAGGGAAAAAGAAACACGAATTCAGGAGGGGAGCACAAAATCTACAAAAACCCCAAACTTAGAA
>BLSH010544102.1:412723-425086 GCA_018402905.1 Glandirana rugosa | reverse complement strand
TCGTCGATTTGATCTTTTTAAAAGGGTGTGGGGGAGCCCCAGCGGTCGGTTCCCTCCAGTTGACAGGGTCTGCCTGGGACAGTTGACCTCCCTTGGCTGGCGACCCCGAGGGGGTGTGGGAAAATTTTTCTAGTTTAGCTGCTGTTGACGGGGCAACTTTTGTCTTATCTTTAGCCATTTTTTGTGAGCTACCCGGTTCTTGTGAAGCCCCCTCGTCTCCCTTCTTTTTCACCATTCTGTCTACTACCTGTTGTTTTCCAATTGGGTTCCTTCTTAAATTAACCCTGCCCCCCACATAAATGGCTACCAGCCCAGCAGCAGTGGGGGCCAGGGATAGATGGAGCCTCCAGATGATGCCGGTCTTTTTCCTTTTTCTTTTAAGAAAAAGGCGCCATGCTACTTAGCACGAAAGTACTAGTTGAGCCCCTCTAGTGTACTACAGTCACCAGGCTTCAGAAAGGGCTATATAGAGTAACATTTATAAGCTCCCGATTAATGTGAGACACACGACAGAGAGTCTATGACAAACGCAGGTATGATGTAATATGGAGGTGCAAGCAGTTGCCAGACTCACCGGTTGCAGATCAATGTATTCGGACACATTTACTGGAACAAGCCATCAGCATGTACACCACCTCAGTTACTCACGGTTCTGACGCTGGGTGATACCTGCCCTTGGTATGAGCTGGGGAAGGGGGGGCCTTCGCCTGCGTATCCAGATTGCACTCGCTCAGCCTTTCCTTCGGCGGCCACTGCGTGACCAGAGCCTCACTGCTGCATCTCCACCTCTCTCAACTCCCGGCTCCCCATCCTCCGTGGCCACTGGGAGATAGGGGGAAATGCAAGCTGTCGTCGCTCCACCTCACTATCTCCGAGCCGCCGCTCGGGGCCCTCCGCCAGGCTATACGCTGCACTCAGGGCGCTCTGCCCGTGGGGCATTCAACACGCACCGGTGGGATCTTCCGAGATGCCGGGCTCACAGGATCCTTGGGAGGCTGGGCGCTCGGACGCCACGCACGCCACTGCTCACTCCTTCATCCGGTCACGGCTCCATGGCACTTAAAAGCCTTTTGGCTGCGTGTGTTCCTGGCGGACGGTTCTATTGCAAGACAAATAGAGCAATTTTTTGTAGACAATTCCCAATATGAAGATCAACTCATGCTGTGGGATGCCTTTAAATGTTATTTAAGGGGAATTTTCATTTCAGCCATTACTAAGATTAAAACAAATTCAAGGTCTCATGAAACACAGCTTAGTAATCTGGTGAACAGACTAGAAGGTGAATATCTGGCGGACCCGACAGAACAAACTAAAACCGCCTGACTCTCATCGCAGGATGCATTAGATAGAGTGATTAGTTCTAAGGCAGAGAAGAGAAGATTTTTTTCTAAAGTAACTTTTTACAAAGAGAGGGAGCAGACGGGCCACCTTCTGGTAAAAATTGTCAGCGAACGCCCTTCTGCCCCAGCCATAGGAACTCTGGAGCTGTCGGATGGACATGTGGTAAACAAACCGGAGGCCGTCATGAATGAATTGGTGCGCTTCTATGCTGACCTCTACGCCTCCAGGATATCATGCACACAGGAAGAACTAAGAAAAAGGTCCTATTTCTCCGCGCTTCAGGGAAAAGTCTTCTCTGCAGTGGTGAGGAAGGGGATGTCTAATTTATTGAACATTGGACAACTTGCTGGCCTGCTGCCACCTGATGGACTGGGGTCGTCCCAAACTGAAGAAACAAAAGGCACAAAAAGGGCGCACTGGCCCTTTTTTATCTGGCCCTGCTATCAAGCCAGGCTCTGATGAAGAGGCTACGGCCTTGAAACGCGTCAGCCATTCCATCCAGGCCACCAGTCGGAGACGGTTGACGGTGGAATCTATTCCAATATTGTTTTTGCCCGTTGCACAAAGCTGTTTGTGAGTATGTTTTTATGTTTTTAAATAAACTCAATTATCAAGGATAATGCGCTAGGCCAGTGCGCCCTTTTTGTGCCTTTTGTTTACACAGGAAGAACTGCATGCTTATTTAGCGTCTGTCTCTTTGCCGTCCCTCTCAGCTGCTCAGAGGCAACGCCTGGATGCCCCCCTGACGCTGGAGGAACTCCAGGAGGCGATTGGAGCATTTCAACATTCTAAAGCCCCAGGGGATGACGGAGTTCCCATGGAAGTTTACCAAGAGTATGCAGAACTGCTTTTGCCTAGACTTTTGGCACTCTGTAATGCGGCCGGCTCTGCACGGCGACTCCATGAGTCAATGTCTAGAGCCTGCATCATTCTTTTGCTAAAACCGGGCAAGGTGGCAACAGAACCCTCTTCATATAGACCCATCTCGCTTCTCCAAACAGACGTCAAAATTCTGGCCAAAGTGTTGGCCAGAAGGTTGAACACAGTTATAGGGGACATAATTCACCCCGATCAAGCCGGCTTTATGCCTAATAAGTCTACAGCGATCAACCTTAGGAGGTTGTTTGTGAGCATGCAGTTCCGGGCGAACAATGCAGGAGACAGGGCCTTGTTATCTCTGGACGCGAACAAGCCTTTTGATAGCGTGGAATGGGCATATCTGTGGGCGGTTCTGGGGAAATTTGGCTTTGGGAATAAATTTATCTCATGGGTTCATCTCTTATTTCATAGACCAACAGCCACAGTTAGAGAGGGCGGCAGAGTCTCTACGCCATTTTAGCTAGGAAGGGGTACCCGTCAAGAGTCCTGAAGGGCCTGGTTTGGATTTTGGGGGGGCCCCACGTCATTTTTTAAAAACATGTTGGCACAGGGTTCCCCTTAAAATCCATACCAGACCTGAAGGGCCTGTTACAGACATTGGGGGGGACCCTACATAATTTTTTTTTTCATTTCGGAGCGGGGTTCTCCTTATAATCCATACCAGACCTGAAGGGCCTGGTATGGACTGGGAGGGGGAAGGTGGGCAAAGTAATGCTTTTTCAGTGATTTTATCTATATTGCCGGGAACCAGCAATACATTACAACCGCGATAATAAAGCCGTGATAATAAATGACAATATTTCCTTTGGCTATGTTCTAAACATCACAGGGGTGCGCCCTTTTACAGGCAGACCAACGGGACCCCCCAGGTACGATATTTAAAGGAATATTTCATTTTGATTGTTTCACTTTAAGCATTATTAAAATCACTGCTCCTGAAAAAAACTATCCATTTAAAAATAGTTTTTTTTACATTGATACATGTCCCCTAGGGCAGGACCCGGGTCCCCATACACTTTTTAGGGCAATAACTTGCATATAAGCCTTTAAAATTAGCACTTTTGATTTTTCATGTTCGAGTCTATTTAATAAGATTAAGGTTCAGGTGGATCCATCTTTCGTCCTGGAAAGGTATCTGGGGGCACCAGTTTCAGCAAAGATGGGTGGAAGACCGGGTGGATGTGTAAAGATGGAGGGAGCTTGAGCTCATATGCCACCCTATTAATCATCCTCTTCACTGGGAAGCACCTAATAAACCTGGGCTCCAACTTCTTTGAAGGGCCTGCCAGTCTCAGATTCTGGGTGGCAAGCCAGACCCGGTTGCCCGGCTGCAAATCCAACTCCCCCCGCCTTCTCTTGTTGAAGGCCTCCTTGTTTAACTCCTGAGTCCTGGACAGGGTGTCCTGAAGAAGCTTGTTATTAGTTTCAAAAAAATGTGTGGCTTTTTGAGCCACTGGTACCATACTTTCCGAGGTCAGGTTGGGTAGGAACATGGGGTGAAAGCCATAATTTGCCCAGAATGGGGACTGCTTGGTGGCCGGTGAATGGTGTTATTGTACGCAAACTCGGCCAATGGCAGCAGTGAAGACCAATTGTCCTGAGATAATGAAGAAAAGCCTTAAAGGTATTGTTCTAAAGTCTGGTTTGTTCTCTCAGTTTGGCCATTAATCTGGGGATGATAGGCGGAAGAGTAAGCTTGATTTCCAGTGATGAACACAGGGCCTTCCAGAATCTGGAGGTGAATTGGACTCCAGGGTCTGACACGATATTGATGGGGACCCCATGAAGCCGGACTATCTCTCTGACAAAAATCTCTGCTGTTTCAGCAGCTGTGGGTGTGCCCTTCATGGGGAGAAAATGAGCCATCTTCATCATGCGGTCCATGACCACAAAGATAGTAGTGTATCCTTGGGAAGGGGGTAATTCAACAATAAAGTCCATGGCTATCTGGGACCATGGATGTTAAGGCACAGGAAGCAGGTTCAGGAGGCCCCAAGCCTTGGCTTTGTCCATCTTATTCCGAGCACAAACGGAGTAAGTACTGATATACTTCCTGCAGTCTTCTTCAGCTCGCAGCCACCAGAAGGAGCGGGAGAGCAAGTCGGCCATCTTACAAGCCCCAAAATGCCCAGCCAGCTTGTGGTTATGGCAGAGTCCTAAAGTGACGTTGTCCCGCTGAGACGAAGACTTTGTTGCCATACCACCATTCTTCGCCTACAACCTTGAATCATAAGGACTGGGTGAGCCTGTCAAAGCTCATCTGATTTGCGACAGCAAGTCTTCCTGGGTGAGTAGAAAGTGAGGGAAGAATCATGTCGAGGGGTGGTATCTCCGGGTTCACAGAACATCCAGGAGAGAGCATCCGGTTTTACATTCTTCGACCCCGGCCTGAATGTTAGGTGGAACTGGAACCTTGAAAAGAAGAGCGCCCAGTGAGCCTGCCGGGGTTTCAATCTCTTAGCTGTCTTCAAGTATTCCAGATTTTTATGGTCAGTATATATGAGAATGGGGTGCGTGGCCCCCTCAAGCAGGTACCGCCATTCTTCCAGGACTGACTTGATGGCCAGGAGTTCTCTATCTTCCACGCCGTAATTTTTCTCAGGTGCGGACAACTTGCAGGAGAAAAATGCTATTGGATGAACCAGGGCTTTGGAACCTTGTCTCTGGGAGAGAACAGTCCCCACAGCAGTTTCTGCAGTGTCCATGTAAGGAACCTGCCGCCTGTGCGCGTTCGCCGGAAACGGCGTCAGATGGCCCTATATGAACTTCCTGCACCCAGCAGCTTGTGCTGTCCGTTCTACAGTGCTCCCTGTTCCTGTGACCCCCCCAGCGTTTGTTCCAGTGAGACTTCCTGTACCTGTGACCCCGGCTACCTATCTGGACTTTGTTTGCTATCTGCCTGCCCTGACCTCTGTTTGTTAACGACCACTCTTCTGCCTGATACTTGTACCTCATCTGCCCGCACGTTGCCAACCCTGCCTGTACCCAACTAGCCGCCTGCCTGCTCCACCTGTACCGCATTGCCTGCCTGTTGAGGACCCGGCCTGTACCACCACTCTTCTGCTGCACGAGCTCCTGTGGACCTGCACCTAACACCTGTGACCAAGTCCAGCCCTCGTGCCCCCCCCCGGTGCTCCTGAGCTCCCTGTCCCCACTATCAGGGGCTCACAAACCAGAGCAGTAAAAGAGGTTGCCCCCGCATAAGTCTGATTCAACCACCAGGTACGTGACAGTCCACCTTTAGAACATACGCCAAAATGTGGGGATCCATGTCGATGCCTGTATGAAAATGACTAGCCCGAGGAATTGAATGCTGGGCTGCTCAAAAGCGCATTTCTCTGCCTTGGCGTATAGCCCGTGTTGCCAAAGGCCGCTCAAAACTTGGGTAACATGCCTGCGGTGCTCCTCAAGGGAGTAGGAGAAGATCAGGATATCATCCTGGTAAATTATTACAAATAGTTCTAAATAGTCTTGGAACACATCATTCACGAAGTGCTGGAAAGTTGCGGGGGGGGGGGTGTTACACAACACAAAAGGCATGACCAAATACTCGTAGTGCCCAAAACGAGTGCAGAAAGCGGTCTTCCATTCATCACCCTCTCTGATACAGATGAGGTTGTATGCTCCACGGCGATCGGGTTTAGTGAATATGATGGCGGACCCTAATCTTTGAAATAGTTCTGGAACCAAGGGCAGAGGATAACGTTTTTTAACCGTGTTTCAGTTTAGTTCATGGTAATCAATGCAAGGTCGCAGGGAATGGTCCTTTTTCTCCACGAAGAAGATTCCCTCCCTCGCAGGGGATGTGGAGGATCTGATGAAACATTTCTCCAGGTTGTCGTCCAGATAGGCCTTGAGAGCAAAATACAAAGTGAAAATACTGCGCTAAAAAATTGCTCTATAGTGTGACTTCTATTTGTGGTTGTGGTTCTAAAACTGGTTCTAGTTCTCACTTCATTGCCCGTGAGATTGCAGGCCCGAAATTTATCACAGGCTCAATAGAAGTCACACTATAGAGCAATTCATTACGTGCGACAGTACACATGTAGTGTATGTTTTACGTTGTCCTTGTGACCTGATGTACGTGGGAAGAACGAAACGACCGTTAAAAGTCAGAATTGGTGAGCATGTGACAAACATCATTAAGGGCTTCAAGGACCACAGTGTGTCAGCACATTTTAGAGACAAACATAAGAGAGACCCCTCAGGCTTACAATTTTGGGGTGTGGAAAAATTAGTGCCTAATTGGAGAGGATCCAATAAAATTAGGGAGATCTCAAAAATGGAAACCCGGTGGATACACCTCTTAGGAACTTTCAATCCGGATGGACTAAACATCGAGTTGGATCTTAACTGTTTCATTAGTAACTCTTGAGCCATTGTGATATATACCGTATAGTGGAGGGATGGTGGTATTCCCATGTAATTAGACACCATCTTCTCCAATAATATATGGAAATGTCTACCTCCTAGGTAGTATTATATTATTATATATACAGCTTTTTTTCTCTGATTTCTTCTTGTTTTATGATTATATGATTATCTTTTCCATTTTATAATTAATGTGGGTCTGGTGTTACGCTTATCACAATGAGGAATTACCAGACTCTGGCCCTGAGCACATTTATTCAGACTTATAAATAGACACCATAGGTAGTTATTTTTTAAACACTATGGATGCTATAATTGAGTTTTTATTTTTCTCTATGATGCCTTTTTAATAAAGACGGGGATCTTGTGATCGGGCTATTCATAGTATACTTGTTTTTAGTACATCATAGTGTTTATTGGTTCTAACACTGTGTGTTGGGAGGGGAGAGAGTTATCCTCGACCCTTCAACACACTTGTTTTATCATAATGAACCTTTTTTAGCTATTGCGCTTTTTGATACATTGTTTTAATCATCATTTCACTACTAATGGGGCATAATATGTACCAGTGGAAATAGGATGTTTTAATGAATTTATTGTAAATGTCTCAATGAATTCAATGCAATTGTTTTATTCATGTATATGATTGGGCCGTACCTACTCTCACATCACTACTTTTTTGGCAATAATCCTGCATCATCTTATTGATAATTGACAGGTTAAGTAATGGTGCTTGTGTGTGGGATTATGTGACGGCTTGGTATGAGCGCCACCTAGTGGTGGTGAGCGATCACTATAAGGATGCACTTGGACCGCCGTGTGGCCAACCCCTGTGATCAAGTCGGAAGTGACGAAACGCGTCAGTGTCGTGGCCACACGGCGGCCTGAGGCTGATCGAGGTACTGGCAGCTGGGACGTTGAGGAGTGAGGAGGAGAGTGATGTGCCTTAGCTGACCGGTAAAATCGTGTACTTTTCGTGCACAAACGATCTTTTAAGCTTTTTTAAATGTAAGCGCATAACCTATTTAATAAATAACTGATTGTTTGAAGTGATACACTATGAGGGCTCTTTTGTGATTTATTCCTCATGGTTATCTGAGCTGGAGTGCAACAGTATTTGAGGTGTCCATTGTCTGGAAGCCAATTGGGAAAGGAACCTCCTGGATGATAGTGTGGTCTACACAGGCTGTTTTTGATTCCTCTGATTGGGCTGTCTAAGGTGGAGAATATTAAACCTCCGTGCTGTGATTTCTCTGGATAAGTCATAAATGCTGTTTATTTTCATAGTTCTGGTGAGCCTCCAATTTTATTTTTTCTCACACGTGGTGAATGAAGGTGGAGGAGTAAATAGAAGATTACCCAATATATTGCAAAATATACTGCACATTTTAAAGGACTTTCATAAAGACTTTATTGTAGCACCAGCACTTTATTTATGTTATTTTGTTGCACTATATATGTATGCACCTTTTTAGCGCTGCTAACACTATAGTTTAAAAATACATTTTGATATTAGTGTTGTTTTACACAGGCCTTGAGAGCAGCTTGCTCCGGTTCAGACAGTGGGTAAATCCTCTCAAAGGGCACTCAATGGGGCAGTCATATGGTCTGTAGGGTGGTAGCCGTTCAGTCCCCTTCTTGCTGAAGACTTCTAAAAAACTGTGGTAGACAGATGGAATGGATAAGCGGATGTCAGGGTCTGAATCTGAGTCCAAACAGAACAATCCAGGGACTGCTTCTTTGTTCCGTTTCAGACAATGTTGGTCACATTAAGTGGACCGGAATTTGATAGTCCCGGTGGTCCAATCAATACTGGGGCTGTGGGCCCGGAGCCAGGGCAGGCCTAAAATGATGGGGAACAGAGGGGATGTTATAGCATCCAAAAGAAGTAGTTCCTGATGGCCATCCGCCATTGAAGCGGGTAAGGGAGCCTTCTCATGGGTGACCATGCTTGATTTAATGGGGGATCCGTCGGCCAGGCGGATGACCATCTTGTGAGTCTTTGGTTATAGAGGGATCCAGTGTAAGGCTGCAAATACTTCATCCACGAAACAACTGCACGCTCCAGAGTCAATAATTGCTGGGACCAGGATAGTCCCTCCGGGGAGCTGCAGAGAGAGGGAGATAACAAAGTGAGAGGCTTGACTTGGCATGGCAGGCATTTCATCGATGGTAACTGGAGGACACTTACCGCGTTTGGCAGGGCAGAATCTTACTACATGTCCTGGTTCCCCACAGTAGAGACACAGGTTCTGAGAAAATCTTCGTTGCTTCTCTTCAGGGGTGAGAGAAGGGCGCAGAAGCCCTATCTGCATTGGCTCACGTTGATCCGAGGGAGAGGAGGAGGAGGTCGATGAAGCGAAAGGAGTCGGACTTGGGTAGCTGGGAACACGAGGCAGCATCCAGGTAGGACACAGGGATCCCGAAGTCCTTTCGGCACGGCGTTCCCTGAGGCGCCAGTCAATCTGGATGGATAGGTTAATGAGCGCATCCAGTGTTTGAGGCACACCCACACGGACCTGCTCATCCTTGATGGGCTCTGACAAGCCCAGGCAGAACTGGTAACAGAGTGCAGCATCGTTCCAGGCCATGTCTGCACTCCACCGCCTGAATTCCGCTATGTAGTCTTCTGCTGTACGGCGGCCTTTTTGGAGGGCGTGTAGCGCAGCCTCCGCCGTGGCAGCCTGATGGGGGTCTTTGTAAAGCCGAGCCATGGCTTGGAAGAGTAAAGCTAGGATAGCAACTTTCGGGGCCCTCTGCTCCCATAGTCGGTGCGCGCAGGACTGGGGTTCATCTTGTAGCAGGGAAATTACAAGTCCCACCTTCATGGCCTCAAGAGAAAAGGTACGGGATTGAAGGCCGAAACACAATTCACATGAATTACGGAAGGCCCAGAACTTGTCCGGTACAGGGAGCTTGGGCTCGGATGGTAGAGCCACAATGGGCAGCAAAGGTACACTGGGATCAGGCAGAAGAGTAGTCGTGGGCAAGCTGGGGGTTGGTGCAGGCAGAGATCAAGCAAGGTTAGGACGAGCCGGGTCACAGGAACAAGTAACAGGTAATCAGGAAACTGGCACTTAGAACACGGGCACGCTGTAGAACAGACAGCACCGGCTGCATGGTGCTGTTCAGTTTAAATAGACTGTTTGGCGTCACAGCGTTGTGCACGTGCCCGCGCACCTTGCCACGTTCCCGCCCGCATCTGTGCGCACACGTGCACACCTGCAGCAAGCGTGCGCGTTCCCGTGTGCACCTGCGCATAGGAATGGTCATTCTGGAAGGATCTTACATAGTTACATAGTTATTCAGGTTGAAAAAAGACACAAGTCCATCTAGTTCAACCAAAAAAAAAAAAAAATTATATATAACCAAACAATCCCATATACAATCCTTCACCCACAGTTGATCCAGAGGAAGGCAAAAAACCCCAGCAAAGCATGATCCAATTTGCTATGACGGGGGAAAAAAATTGTTAGTACCCAGTTATATTATTTACATTAATAATCCAGGCCTTTTTTAAAGCAATCAACTGTGCTGGCCAAAACCACCTCTGGGGGGAGCCTATTCTACATTTTCACAGGTCTTACTGTAAAGAAACCTTTCCGTATTTGTAGATGAAATCTTTTTTCCTCTAGATGTAAAGAGTGCCCCCTTGTCCTTTGTGATGACCTTAAAGTAAATAACTCAACACCAAACAAAAAATCGTGCCAACGTCCCAAAAATAGTGGACAAGAGAAAACCTTTCATGTGTGGTGTGACCACACATGGAAAGAAGCAAATAAGGACTTTCAGGGCACACACACAAGACCAAAAATAGAGTATAAATGTAAAAACATAGATTTTATTGGTATACCACTAAAAACAGTGATAATAGGGTATGGGGGAATCTGGGGGAATCTGTGTGAAGGATAGGTGCCTCCCAAGAATCATCCAGCAGAGACAAACATATGGGTGCTGCAAGCTACACAGAATATCAGGCTCTAAGGGAAGGGTCAAACAAAATAGCCCCCTATACACCTGTGGGGTCCCTATGTTGCTTTTCTGCTTACACCCACTTTGGGGTCCATCATTTTTACCTCATATTAACTCTTAAATCAGGTAAATACGTAATTTTTTTTTCTCTTACATTTGTGACATAACTATTAGATTGTACATCCAGGTAATATGTTACTATTGTATTTAGACACGATGGTGTCCCCACTTTACTCTGCACTTGGTTTATAAAAGTCCGCCCCTCTCTTTAAGGATGGAATTTAAAGGTATATATATATATATAGTTCAGGGCATTTTCTGCCAGTTCCATTTTCTGCTCCTTCTCTCTCTCTTTCTTTTTTTTTATTTATACATACAAACATTTTGTCATGTTGTTACTTGGATGCATGGGTATATGTCACATGTGTCCATGTACAACTATAGTGGTTACCCAAACTTCCAGTTTATGATGGACACTTGTCCACAAACACTTGAATTTTTTCCATCAAACCTCTGTTTTTATCTTTACGTTTTCACGTTTTACGTTTCAACTGATCTTTCCAAGCCTGTAGATTTTACCTTACACATTAGCTGTGTGTGGGGAATGGTGTCAAACACTTTTGCAAAATCCAAGTACACCACAGCCACCCCTCTGTCCAAGGTTTTACTTACCTCCTCATAAAAAGAAATCAGGTTTGTTTGACAACTTCTGTCTTTCATGAATCCATGCTGTCTGTTGCTTAAAACATTTGTTTCCAGCAAGAACTCATCTATGTGGTCTTTTATTAAACTCTCCAGTATCTTCCCAGCTATAGAAGTTAAACTAACAGGTCTATAGTTACTTGGTAAAGACTTTGATCCCTTTTTAAATATGGGCACCACATTGGCCCTTGTTAGAAGACTGTGCGGAGGGTTAATCACATTTGATTGTTGTTTCCTCTACTTCCTAGAGGAGCAGCTCTATTTGAACTTCCTGCTTCCTGTAGCAAGTGCTGTCTGATCTACAGCGTGTTAGTGAGTTCCTGTGACCTGTCTTTCCAGTCTTCCTGTATCTGTGACCCGGCTTGCCTGACCTCTGATTGAACCCTGTCTGCACCAACCCTCTGCCTGCCTACGACCACGTCTCTGCCTAACCCTCTTGTACCTCAGCTGCCCGCACGTTGCTGACCCTGCCTGTACCCTACTATCCGCTTGCCTGAACCACTTGTACCGCACCGCCAGCCCGTTACCGACCCAGCCTGAACCACCACCCTTCTACCTGCACGAGTTCCAGTGGACCTTCACCTGCCATCTGTGACCAAGTCCAGCCCTCATGCCCCCCTGTGCTCCAGAGCTCCCTGTCTTCACTACCAGGGACTCTTGAACCAGGGCCGCAAGTGAGGTTGCCCCCGCATAAGCCAGACTCAACCACCAGGTACGTGACAGTATCAGACAGCCATGTTTGAGTCTGCGCGGGACCCTCTATCATGGAGGAAGTGTGTGTCCATCTTATTGGCCTGTCTCAAGCAGTCAGGCGGTCTAGGACTTGAACAGAAAGGTCCGCCTGTATAAGTAGGACCTCCGGGGACTGACGAACTCTGTCCGGTTATTCTACCTGTGTGTGAAGGAGGTACTATCTCCCAGGGCGCGTCTGAGTTTGTACCGACAGACTATGACAGTGCATGGACCACCAACTCAGACCGAATACGCCCCCGTTGGAGTGAACGCCGGGACCAAGTTCTCAGGGACCATCACTTCTGTCCCTCGAGACCTCGTGTCCCCCCGTACTCCCGACCTGAACCAGTGTCTACCGTCCACTTC
>BLSH010544102.1:355718-368226 GCA_018402905.1 Glandirana rugosa | reverse complement strand
GTAAAACAAAAAATTCACTAACCGTTAGAGGACCCTTCACTCGTTCAAACACCCACCTCCGTCACCCCCCGCCTCATTCCTTAATTCCCATCTCTTCCCAACTGCTCCGAACCTACTCTCCCTAAACTACTCTCACCACATCATCTAAACAAATCTCCTTACCTCCGTCCTCAACATAAACTCCTCCCATCTAAACATCTCCCACTTCAAAACATCCCTAAAGCAAAATTGTGGTGTGAGCGAGTTCTCGCGCCGATACAAAGAACTCTGAAGACCACAGAAGACAAACGGTCCCAACATTGTCTGCTCCGGACCTGTCTTTATGATGAAATCACACCTCTGTCCTGCCCAGACAAAGCCACTTCTGTTTACAACCACATATTGTCATCCTCCCTGGACACACTTGCCCCCATCTCTACATGCAGAACCAGGCCTCGTCTGTTACAACCCTGGCAAACAGAAGACACCAGAAGTCTCAAGAAACATAGCCGCGCTCTTGAGCGAGTGTGGTGTTAAAACGAAATCCCTACAAAACTTCACCCTCTACAAATCTACCCTCCTCAAATACAACTCCTGCCTCCATTCCTCTAAACAAATCTACTACACCACTCTCATCAAATCCCTCTCATCCAAGCCTCGTCAACCCTTCTCTACCCTTAATTCCTTACTCCGCCCCCCACTGCCTCCACCCACAAACTTGCTCACTTCCCAGGAGATTGCCAATCACTTAAAAAACAAAATGGACACCATTTGTGATGAGATATCCTGTGTCCATCTTCCCCCACCAACCAACACACCAAGTCCAACACCCCACTCAACACTTTCTTCCTTCAATCCTGTTAGCTCTGAGGAAGTTGTCCAAATCCTTTCCACAGCCCACCTCACCACCTGACCCCTGGACCCTGTCCCCTGGCAACTTCTACGACCACCCTCGTGCTCTGTCCTAAACTCTCTAACCCACATCTTCAACCTCTCCCTCTCTTCCGACACCTTTCCCTCTCCACTCAAATATGCGCTGGTTACCCCCATACTTAAAAAACCCTCACTGGACCCCACCTGTTTGAATAACTTAAGACCCATTTCCCTGCTCCCGTTTGCCTCCAAGCTTCTTGAACTCCTCGTCCACAACCGTTTGAGTTGCTACCTCACTGACAACAGCCTTCTTGTTCCCATACAATCCGACTTTCGCCCACAACACTCAACTGAACTGCCCTACTCAAACTCACCAAAGACCTACTAATTGCTAAAACCAATGGCCAGTACTCCATACTCATACTCTTAGACCTCTATGCTGCCTTTGACACAGTTGACCACCCACTCCTCCTCAATAAACTCCACTCCCTTGGCCTCCGTGACTCTGCTCTTTCCTGGTTCTCCTTCTACCTATCTCAGTGCACCTTCAGTGTCACATACAACAACATCTCCTCCGCTCCTCTGTCTCTTTCTTTTGGGGTACCCCAAGCCTCTGTCCTTGGGCCCCTCCTATTCTCCCTCTATACCTCTTCCCTGGGCCAGTTGAAAACTTCCCATGGCTTCAGTTACCACCTCTATGCTGATGACACCCAGATCTATCTCTCGACTCAACTCTGCACCTCAATCTCCTCACGCATCACATACTTACTGAATGACATATCGGTATGGGTGTCACGCCACTTCCTCAAACTCAATCTTTCTAAAACTGAGCTTGTAATATTTCCTCCTCCCTGGTCCCCTCCTCATGACTTTACCATTGAGATCAATGGCACAACCATTGGTCCTTCCACACATACAAGGGTGCTGGGCGTAATCCTAGACTCCAACCTCTCTTTCAGCTCCACATCCAATCACTGGCTAAATCTTGCCACCTCAACCTCCGCAACATCTCAAAAATTCGCCCCTTCCTGACTAACGACACCACAAAACAACTTATTCACTCCTTGGTTATTTCCCGCCTTGATTATTGCAACTCCCTCCTCACCGGCCTACCGTTACACAGGCTATCCCCCTTCAGTCTATCATGAATGCTGCAGTCAGACTTGTACACCTTACTAACCGATCCACGTCTGCTGCCCCGCTCTGCCAATCCTTTCACTGGCTTCCCCTACCCCACCGTATAAAATTCAAAATACTAACCACAACATACAAGGCCATCCACCACACTGCCCCCAGCTACATCGCCAAACTCATCCGCAGATATCACCCCGATCGTCCTCTACGCTCCTCCCAAGACCTCCTTCTCTCTAGCTCCCTTGTTACCTCCTCCCATGCTCACCTACAGGACTTCTCCAGAGCCTCTCCCATCCTCTGGAACTGCCTGCCCCAGAATGTCTGGTCAGCCCCCACCCTGTCCGCCTTTAGGCGATCCTTGAAAACTCACTTATTCAGGGAAGCCTACCCTACCTCCACCTAAGATCCGTGCTTGAGCCAGCTCTATCAGATCATCCCCTGCAGCCATTACCCTTTGTACCACCTCCCCCTCCCTTTAGATTGTAAGCTCTATGAGCAGGGCCCTCCTATTCCTTCTGTATTGAATTGTATTGCAATTGTACTGTGTCCCTTCTTTATTGTAAAGTGCTGCGCATACTGTGGGCGCTATATAAATCCCGTATAATAATAATAATAGAGGAGATGGTCTCCTAACCCAAAGGTGTAAACCATAATGATGTATAGTAAAGATCAGTATACCCATCTTGGTATTCATGCCGGTTATATCAACTATAAACTATATTAACTATTATAGTGAAGTGGGAATTACTTCACCCATTTCCATTATAATGTTGAGCGCTACATGTTTGGTTATTTACCGTGGGTTTGCTGATGGAAAAATTGTGGCTAATTTGGCAGGAGTAAGGTATCATCTGGTCACTAATTTGATGCTGGCTTCCATTAAGGAGATGTTTATGATACCTTTCAGAGCTCTGGAATATGCGGTTTACCAACTCTCCAGGTCCCATTCCCTTTGTAGATCTTTTTCCCATGCTATCATATAGGCCACACCAGAGATCGTAAGCTGTAAATCAAGTTTACTTAAATAGTAATCCAGAGTGATTGGTCCAGTCGAAGTGTAAAAGTGACCAATTCAAAACATCCCCTTATCTAGCCACCATTTGAATGTATTTATTTGTAGACTGGGGGAAGTCCGGGTTGTGGAAAATGTGGGCCAGAGGGCAGTTGTCTGAGACCAAAGAGGGTAGCTTTTTAAGCCTGTCCCAGAGGGCCATGGCTTGAGATAGTATGGGAGATAGAATTGGTGGGCGCTTCTTGGAGGGGACCCAGAGTAAGAAGTCTAAGGTGTATGTCAGTATTGCTTGCCTCTCTATTTGTATCGAATCAGGTTTCTCTAGTCTGGAGTATACTGTTGACAGTTGCACAATTCTAGCTGCCTGAGAGTACCACAGTAGTCCTGGTAGTCCGAGTTCTCCCTTCTTCGTTGGGTAGAAGAGTGTCTTTTGGGGTAGTCTGTATCCCAAGCCCACCCCAGATGAATTTGTTGATTTTGCCTTGGAAAGCGTTTAAGTTGTCCTTCCTGACTTGAAATTGGAAGGGTCCTAAATAGATATAGCAGTCGGGGTAATAGCGCCATTTTTATTGAGTGGATTCTACCATTGGGGGGAAGTTAGCCTCATATAAGTGTTCGATTTTAGCTGTGAGGGATATCCCCAGATATCTGATGGAGTAATCACTCCATACAAATTTGAAAGTGGTTTTCAGTTAGGACTCCATCTCCGGGGGGGGGGAGTGAAATGTTTAGAGCTTGTGATTTGGTGAGGTTTACTTTGAGGCCAGAGATCCGTGCAAAATGATCTAGAAGTTTACAGAGGTTGGGGGGGAGGTAATCGGAGATGTTATAAAAAGGAGGATGTCATCTGCAAACAATCCGCACTTATGTGTCTGTACCCCTTAAATATCTGGGTTAGTATGTATGGCTATGGCTAGGGATTCGATCGCAATAGCAAGAATAAGGGGAGAGAGGAGGCAGCCTTGCCTCGTGCCCTTGGTGATATTTATTGGTTTGGAATAAAATCCCCGGAGTCTTATTTGGGCCTTGGGAGATGAATGTGATCCTTCTATGATCCCTTTCACCAGAAGAAACCTTCCTTCTGGATCTTTATGTTCTGATCGTAACGTGAAATCGCAGGGTAGCTACCCCCCTCGTCTTGTCCTTTGTGCTTGCTAGGAAAAATGTGGGGAAATGTGCGTGGAGGAACTCGGGGTTGTACCTTGCCGGGAAATGGGTTTCCTGTCGCAAGACAATATCTAATTTGAGTGAGCGATAGTTGTCAAATACTTTCCTCCTTTTGATCGGGGAGTTGAAACCCTGGGCATTGTGTGTGGCAACTTTCAAATGTTGTAGTATGCAGTTCGGGGGGGAATGGTCTCTTCCATTGAGACCATTGTCACTTACCCTCAGTTGTCTTCTTACTGAGATTTTCTTGATCTGCCCCACCAGCGGAGTGGGTTGGGGGTGGATGGATGGAGGTGTAAAACCTGTTGATTGGCTGGAAAAAAGAGAGAAGTTAGTAAAGAATGACAGTAGGTATGTTTGAGAAGAGTCAGAGGTAGACTCATAGGAGACTCAATGGGTTTGGAGAACAAAATTTCTGCCAAACTCCTACAAATTGTTCGTCCGCCCCTCAATGGGGGGAGAACGTCCAAACCCACAGAGGCGGGTTGTCCGCAACAGTGGGAAGATGGAGGCACATAGAAGCCACCTCGGCCGGCGGCACATTTTAAAACTGTAAAACATAAACATTGTGTAAGACACAAAAGAGTAACTTGTAGAAGGATCGCTGACTGCACCCAGGATTGAGATGGGTAACCCCCCAGAGTTCAGAAAGAGCAAATCGCGGGGTCGTAGTCCCCAATGGAAACGTCATAGTTCCGAGTGGCTTTGTCAATCTCCTATCCCCTAGAGGGGACAGGAGAGAGCTGCAAAAATGTTGAATCTAAACGTATATAACTTATAACTGTCACAAAAGAATTAAAGCAACAACAGAGGGCTTGTCTTCTCTGTTAGGGTCAGGAGGCAATGGTCCTATGTCCGGATGGGAGAAGACAAAAAGAGAGATATTAGGAACGTGGATCTTCTGTAGATCTATGCGAGGATATCAGGGAGGTCTATTGTCGTTAGATCTTTTGGTCTTGGTCTGGTTCCAGACTAGGGTCACAGGGCTGGATGGTGTGGGCCGTTTAGAGGTTCCGGCGTTAGTTGGCGAAGTCCATGACTGCTTCCCGAGAGATGAGCTTCAGATCCAGTATTCTTTCCCCGTCAGGGAGGTTGGAGAAAGTCTTGCCTTTCATGGTGAACTTTATTTCAAATTGGAAAGCCCACCAGTACTTGATGTCCTTTTGTGAGAGGGCTGTCAGGGGGGGTTTGAGGGCTCTCCTATGCTGAATCGTAGAGGGGGATAAGTCCGCAAAGATTTGAACTTGGTGTCCCTTGCAGAGGATTTGGGGCATGGAGCGAGCCTGTTTCATGACTTCCTTTCTTATATTGTAAAAGTGGGGTTTGAGTATGATGTCCCTGGGGGACCCATCCTTCCTGGGGGGCCCCGAGGCCCTGTGCCAGTTCCAAGCGGTGTTGTGGAGCATTGGGTATCAGATTTTTAATGAGATCTTGGACGGCAATGGGAATATCAGAAATTGTTTCAGGTAGGCCCCTGATCCTGAAATTGTACCTTCTAGACCTGTTCTCCAGTTCATCTATTCTGGAGAGTGCAGTTTCTAGTTGTTCTTGCAGAACCTGGATATGGGCTGAGTTCCATGGGCTCTGGAAACAGTGATATCTAGTTTGTTCTCAATGGATTCCATGCTTTCTCCCAGGTTTTGTAAGTCTGATTTGATGTCTCCCGTAATTTTGGCTGCAGTTTGTGCTAGTCCTTTATCCAGTAGGTCTGAGAGTTTAAAGAATAAGTCCTGAGCCTGGAAAGCAGCATCCAGGCCTAGAGTATACTGAGATTGGGCTTGCTGGTGGGTGGACTGGAGAGGGCCCAAGTGGGGAGAAGGCATTGTCTCCCATGGAGCAGCCTATTAGCGACTCAGTGGAAGCTGGAGAGGGGACCTGCAGCTGCTGATTGCCCCCATGTATCGTGAAGGTGTAGGATAAGGTTTCTGGAGCCAGTACCTGCCATTGCTCCTGTGTCCCCTCTGTAGCCTGATCATGTGGAGGAGCAGCAGCAGTGACCATCGTGGTACAACCGGGCCGCGCAGCATTTGTAAATTGCAGGCCGAGATCCCTCCTCACGGATGATCCTGAGGTCTCAAGGGCCGAGGAGCGTCATCGGAACCAGTCCTGGGTGGTTGGAGCGCGCTGTGTCAGCACCGCTTGGTGAGGTGTTGCTGAGTTCCGGGCTCAAGCAGCCATCTTGGAGTTCTCGCACATGTGCCCCCAGGAAAGAGGTCTTAAGCAAGAGTTGTGCTGGAGAGAAGACTTGAATGTATATACTGGAATGTATATAGCAGTCCCAAGCAAGTTTGCATTAAATCTTCCTGGCATACCATATTTCCCTACCCCATTCAAGTTCAATCCCCTCAATAAAATAACAAAAAACAAAACTTATGGACTGTTCTATGTCTCTGAGCGTCTGAGAGATGGATGTGGGGCTCGGCAGAGTGAGAGGTGAACCACAACATTCAGCAGTCCCATGGGTGTCTGGGCAGAGTAATTTTTGCTGCCATGACTAATTCTTCTGCAGGAGTAATAAGCAGTTGAACACAGCAGTATCTTCTCTCATCATCTCATCACCTTTTATGCTTAACAGGTATGCAACTTCCTCTTAAACAATTCAAAACTGTCTCACTGCTTTGCAAAATCTCTGCCATAACTGGAGTATGCAACTTTCTCTCAAACAATTCAAAACGGTCTCACTGCTTTGCAAAATCTCTGCCATAACTGGGGAATGCAACTTTCTCTCAAACAATTCCAAACTGTCTCACTGCTTTGCAAAATCTCTGCCATAACTGGGGTATGCATTAACGTTTTTTTTTATTTGTAACTTAGCCATTTGCTAATGATGGATTCTCACCTCCTTTTCGGGCCTAAGAGTAACTCATTTTTATGACTGGCCTGTGTCTTTCCGACCATTTTCCCACCTATTTCATGTGTTTCTTATCAGTTCCTCAAACAATAAATAACGTGTAGCGCTAAGACTAACAATCAAAATGAAATAAGTGACAAACTTAGGACCTGGGGACAACCCAGGAATAATAAAGTCCTTAATAAAGTCCACCAAAAATATCCAGTATAAAGAAAATGTGCAAATCATGATAACAGAAAATAATTGGGATAGTAGAAAAAAATATTCTGTGCTTCAAAGAGTTCCACCACAGAGAAGTGTATCCACCACCTTCAATAATTAAACACCCTTACCAGAGGTTAGCTGGTAAACAGCATATATGATCAATCCTGGCAGGAAGTTGTCTGGCAGTAGAGCCCCTCATACATGGACGATAGTCACCAATCTGGATACAGGACCCAATCGACAAAACCTTTCCTCATACCCGGGAGGTTAGCAATGTTCCATCCAAAAAAGTAAAGAGATCCGCACATAGTGTAATACCGTATAACAAAATAATTTATTAAAAGGTAAATACACTCACATGTTCAGAGAAACAGCATAGCATCAAGGAATTCCAGGCATAACATAACGCGATTAATAGAGTGTGGGGCTCACAGTACCGACGTGTTTCGTCTTAATAGACTTCAACTGGGGTATGTGCACCCACATCTCCACCGCGCTTAAATACTGAAGAAATAATAATCACACACCTTACACAGATGACCTATCATGGCCCCCAATCCAATAATTTATGGCGTGCGTTCCACACTGTCACCACCTACAGCGGAAACAGATGCGGCATTGCCGCCTACATCGGAACGTGTCATACCGAGATGCACCTCAGACATCAGTTGGCCAGCAGCCCGTCACACAGTACCACCCACCTGGGACGGCGCTCGCCCACATCACATGTCTCAGCGTCCTCATCCTCCACCTTCAAGGAGGAAACACGTCATCTCGAACGGAAATGACGTCTACATTCTATAATTTGTAAACTTCGTGTGGTGGTGACAGAGTGTAACTAAAGGGCACCCTATCAATCAGTTCACACTGCCATCAAGCGGTAACTGAAAAAAAGGCAGAGAATAGTTGATTCACAATGCATATAAACCAGCACCTCATAGCTTTAAGGGAAAAATTCTAATTAAAAAGAATTTTAACCTCACAGTCAAAATAGAATTAGAGAGGTGCTAAGCATTAAACATACAGTGTGCCACATGCAATTAAAATCTCACTAATGAGTGAGGCATTAAATCATAAAAAATAGTAAAATTCCAAAAACTATTTAGAATATAATCTTAAGGATAGGTAAAAATAAAGAAAACAAAAATTATATAATTAAAACAGTATGTATTCTACCACTAGGATAAAGAATAAACATACATACAAAATATACCTATACACGAACAACGGAAAAAAGAAAGAAAAGAAGAAAAAAGGCATCAACGTGGAAACTAGGACCTACTGATAAAACAGTTTATATCCCAATCCATGTTGATGCCATGAGGACAGTAGGTTTTCATTTTATAAATCCAGGACGTTTCTAATCTTGAAACACCTCTGGTAGTAGCCCATCCACGGGGCCACATATCTATCAATAATAGTAAAGATAGTGCCCCTCGGATCCCTGTTGTGGCATCTAAGATAGTGCTTAGGAACTGTGCGTTCAGTGGATCCCCCTAAGACTCCTGTAATATGTTTGTTAAGTCTAACTGAAAAAGGCTGAATAGTTCGGCCAATATATTGTTTTTTGCATGGACACGTGATCAAATACACAATATTCTTGGTTGAACAAGTGGCAAAATCCTTAAAGGTGTATGTATCATCAGTAACACTGGAGGTAAAAGTGTCAATCTTCCGTTCAGTACATGAATTAAACCTACAAACTCTACACTTCCTGCTTGGGTAGTAACCCTTTAGAACATGGAAGAAGGTAGGTCTCATAAGAGGATTGAGCACATTGGGAGCAACCATATTTCTAAGTGGAGTGGCTCCACGATAAATGATCTTAGCCTTTTCAGGAAGGTGGGGGCCCAATACCGGGTCTGTTCTTAGGACATTCCAATGCTTAGAAACAATATTTTTGATCTGTTTGTGTTGAGATGAGTAAGTTGTAAATAGGGACCATTTCGATATATCATGATTATATGCTGATTCGGATGTGGGCCGATCACCAAGAAGTGGACCTCTTTCTAATATCCAAACTCTCTCTATTTCGCCATCTACCAAGGATATAGGATAACCCTAAGCAAGAAGTCTAGTCTTGAGAAATTCGGCCTGTGTCAAATAGGAGACTCATCGGTGCAATCTCGCCTAAGTCTCATCATTTGGCTTCTAGGAATAGAGTGCAACCAGGCTCTATGATGGCAACTATCGACCGGAATGTAACCATTCCGATCTGTAGGCTTAAAAAAAGTCTTAGTTGTCAATCTCCCACCATTGTTAGTGATATCCAAATCAAGAAAATGTATGTTGGTTTTACTTGCCTCTACTGACAAGGAGATACCTCGGTCATTGTCATTAAGCAAGGCAATAAAATCAGATAGCTACTCAGGGGGGGTCGTCCCATAGGAGGAGGACGTCGTCTATATATCTGGCCATATCATAAATCATAAAATCATAAAATAAGTCCAGGTGGCTTTAGGGCATAGACAACATCCTCCTCCCACTTGGCCATAAAAAGATTGGCCAAGCTGGGGTCAAATTTAGCCCCCATGGCGACCCCCCTGACCTGTAGATAGAACACTCCATCATACCACATGTAATTGTGTTTCATTGTGAAGTTCAAAAGCTCAAGGATAAAGCTCTGTTGAACTTAGGATAACTTTCCATCCTTTTCCAGAAAATATTTAACCGCTGCCATTCCATATTCGTGTGGAATGTTGGAATAAAGGGTGGCGATATCAGCTGTAGCCATGGTCGTATCTGTACTAAGTTGGACTGAATCTAACAACTTAAGAGTATCTTTTGTGTCCTTGAGAAGTGATGGTGTCTCAATAACTAAAGGTTGCAAATAAAAATCTATATACCGCCCAATACGTGAAGTGACCGAGTCAATGCCACTCACGATTGGGCGGCCAGGGGGATCAACACTATTTTTGTGAATTTTCGGTAAATAGTATAAAACAGGAATTCGAGGGGCCAGAGGAATCAAATAAGACCATTCTCTCTTGTCAAGTATGTTCAGCTGGACCCCCTTGTCAAGCACTGTCGATAGTTCGTTTTTAAAATTGTGTGTAGGATCATTTGGAAGTTGCAGGTAAGTCTCTCTATCACTTAAGATCCTACTCATCTCAGCATGATAAGCAGAACCATCAAGCACCACTATACCCCCACCCTTATCTGCTGGACGAATAATCAAATCCCTCTTCTCACAGAGGGATTTTAAACCGGAGCGAATAGCAGGGTGAGTATACGGAGGTTTAATACGTAGATTTTCTAAATCGCGAAGTACTGAATCTTTAAAAACTTTAATGGCCGGGGCAACCAAACCGGGAGGGTTAAAAAGTGAAGGGTTGCGCAATCCTGAATGCACAACATCATCAACATTTGTATAGGTGCTAGCTCTAGTCGGGTTTGAAATCAAATATCTTTGTATGTTGATTTTATGAATGAATTTTTGTATGTCAATAAATGTATTAAATTTGTTCATGGGTTTCGTAGGGACAAATTTAAGACCTTTATCCAAGACGGTTTTCTCAGTCTCAGTCAGGGTCACCTGACTGAGATTAAAGATCCCTTGTCCTGAGAAAGAGCGAGAGGAAGGGGAGGAGCTCGGACATGATGCTGGCCGATGGCTGATGAAGCCCACGGAAGGAGGCCAGGCTCGTGGCTCACATGGGGGGGTAGTGATACGAGTCCTCCTAGCCCCGCCCCCCCCTCGGAAAGCCCTGCTGCGATCGGGATAGACCGGGAGTGACTCCGAGGCAGTGAGTGGAGTTATTTGGAGACGGGCAGCCAGAAGCGGGAGGAGAGGGCGGTGAGCGTGCATCGGGCTGACACCGCGCTAGAGAGGTCAGCCCACACGCCCTGCAGATTGTACATAGCAGCCTAGTGAGCCACGGAGAGCCGCCGGTCCCACAGTCCCGGTATAGCCCGACATCTGTGTGGCGGGAGGAAAGAGGAGAGATGGAGGTGGTACGGGACTACACAGGGTGGGCAGTGCGGGATCTCATATAGAGGAGAAGTAGGACGGGAGTCTGCAGGAGAAGGAACGGGGGTGTCTGTCATTACCCTGGTGCACAGGGACCCCGGTACACGATTGTACATCCAGACAGAGGCTAGTTTAATTACTATCACTATCATTATAGATAACTCGCTCCCGCCACACTCATTGCCACTATCACCACCTTTCCACCATTATATTTAACTACATCCCATGCTGACAATCTGGAGCTCTCGGTGAGGGCCGCCCGGTCCCACTAGAAGGAAAAAAAAAAAAAAAAGAGGAAGAATCCTGCAGGAAAATAAGTAAGTCTCTCTGTCTCTGTCTTTTGACCACCTCCTTTGCAGCAAGAAGTACACCAAGGGACCGGTGAGTAGTAAGATACTTTTTTGCCAAAATGAAAACTATATGACTGTCTGCGTGTAAGTTAATCCTGAGGAGAAATAGAGATGCTTAAAACAGGGACCCCCCCCATGTCAGGATCCCCCCTCTCTATAAGGGGTTGTAGTGAGAGGAACAGCTTGGTAAAAGAATAGAAGATCAACAACCAAACAATATAAAAAAGTGGGAGGGGGTCTGAAAATATCAAAAGACTACTGAGACCGGGACTACCCGCCCACAAATAGCTAAGTTAAGCGATAAGACCGGGAGGTGGTGCGGGGCGACACGACCCCCGGGGAAGGAAACAGCAGGAGGGCAGCAACCTCCGAATGACAAGATGAGGGGTAAACCGGTAAAAGGGGCTGGGATAAACCCTCCAAAGGTCAGTGCTAGCCCAAGTACCATTAAAAAAAATATGGTGCAGGAGAGTCGGCTAAAAAGCCCAGAAAAACAACTTGGAGCAAAAAGTAAACAAAAGGAGACAAACAATAAAGGAACGCAAAAGAGACAGTCAACGGGAATAGAGACTCCTGGCGCCATGGTGCCAACAAATAAGGGGCATGACCTCGAGGAAGAGCAGCAAGTAAGCCCATTATTGCCAACAAAATCAGAAATGGCTGAAATGTTCCAGAAGCTTGAAATGTCACTTAAAGGAGATATAATTGCCTTGCGTACAGACCTGGGACAGATCCTCAAAAGGGTAGAAGAAACAGAGGAGAGTTTGGAAAAACAAGCGGAGGAAATAAGGAAATTAAATGAGCAGGTGAATAAACTACAGAGGGAGCAACGCAACATCCGATATAGATTGGAGGATCAGGAGAACCGAGGTAGAAGGAGAAACCTGAGAATCAGAGATATACCGAAGACCTTGTAAAGTCGGTAAAGACTAAAACAACCGTTATTACCCGAATGAACGACGAGAAGG
>BLSH010544102.1:318781-341551 GCA_018402905.1 Glandirana rugosa | reverse complement strand
ATGCATCAAAGTTTTTTGTTTTTTTTTGCAACTTAGCCATTTGTTAATGTTGGATTATCATATCCTTTTGGGGCCTAAGAGATACTCATCTATATGACTGGCCTGTGTCTTTCTGACAATTGCTCCCCCTGTTTCATGTGTTCCTTGCCAGGCGCTGATTGGGGTGTGGGATATTTCCTTATTTGATCTTCTTTGTATAAATTGAGTTGTGTCCATGGTGGAAATCAGGGACAGGGGGTCTAGTCAGAGTATTTTTTGCTGCCATGAGTAATTTTTCTGCAAGATTAATAAGCAGTTGAGCACAGCAGTATGTTCTCTCATCATCTTATCACCTATTCTGCTTCTTCACAGGCATGTAAAATAATCTCAAACAATTCAAACCTGTCTCACTGCTTTGCAAAATCTCTGCCATAACTGGGGTATGCATCGATTTTTTTTTTTATTTGTAACTTAGCCATTTGTTAATGATGGATTCTCACCTCCTTTTGGGGCCTAAGAGATACTCATCTTTAAGACTGGTCTGTGTCTTTCCGACCATTCCTCCACCTATTTCACATGTTCCCTATCAATCCCTAATTGGGGTGTGGAATATTTCCTCATTTGATCTTCTTTGTATGAATTGAGTTGTGTCCTTGGGGGAAGTCAGAGACAGGGGGTCTAGGCTGAGTAATTTTTGCTGCATGAGTATTTTTTCTGCAGGAGTAATAAGCTGTTAAACAAAACAGTATCTTCTCTCATCATCTTATCACCTTTTATGCTTCTTCACAGGTATGCAACTTTCTCTCAAACGATTCAAAACTGTGTCACTTTGCAAAATCTCTGCCATAACTGGTGTATGCAGTTTTCTCTCAAACAAATCAAAACTGTCTCATTGCGTCGCAAAATCTCTGCCATAACTGGGGTATGCATCAAAGTTTGTTTTTTTTATTTGCAACTTAACCATTTGTTAATGATGGATTCTCACCTCCTTTTGGGGCCTAAGAGATACTCATCTTTATGACTGGCCTGTGTCTTTCTGACCATTCCTCCCTCTCTTTCATATGTTCCTTATCAGTACCTAATTGGGGTGTGGAATATTTCCTGATTTGATCTTCTTTGTATCAATTGAGTTGTGTCTATGGGGGAATTCAGAGACGGGGGTCTAGGCAGAGTAATTTTTGCTGCCATTAATAATTTTTTTTCAGGAGTAATAAGCAGTTGAAAACAGCAGTATGTTCTCTCATTATCTCATAACCTTTTCTGCTTCTTCACAGGTATGCATCTTTCTCTCAAACAATTCAAAACTGTCTCACTGCTTTTCAAAATCTCTGCCATAGCTGGGATATGCAACGTTCTCACAAACAATTCAACACTTTCTCACTGCTTTGCAAAGTTTCTGCCATGACTGGGGAATGCAACTTTCTCTCAAACAATTCAAAACTGTCTCGTTGCTTTGCAAAATCTATGCCATAACTGGGGTATGCATCACAGTTTTTTTTTATTTGCAACTTAGCCATTTGTTTCTCAATTCCTTTTGGGCCTAAGAGATACCCATCTTTATGACTGGCCTTTGTCTTTCCGACCATTCCTCCCCCTATTTCATGCAGGGCCAGATTAACATTGGAACTATTAGGGGCTATTGGAACTATTAGGAAACTATTGGAGCTGCAGCTCCAGGCCCCTACCTCAAGATCCATGCCAGTGAGTCATTAATGCTGTTTAGCTCTGTGTGTGTACACCATTGTTATGTAAATCGTGGGCGGCAGGCTCTATTGTTATGTAAATTAAGGGTGACCAACGGGCGCTATTGTTATGTAAATTAAGGGCACACTTGTTATGTAAATTGCGGTCGGCCGGCAGGCTCTATTGTTATGTAAATCCCAGGCTGCAGCCGAGTTCCACAGCTGAGTTCTGAAATATCCTAAAAAGTCTGAGAAGAGATAAGTTCCCCGTCTCTTTACTACCAGGTGCAGAGTACAGCTGAGCACAACTGAGCATGCTCAGACCTGAAACAGCTCTAAATTTTGCTTCCATGGAGTAATTATAGGGCACTATAGTAAATACCAAAATGAAAGTTGTGAGAGTTTTTTGGGAGTAAAAGTTGGAGCAATGCAGCCTAATGCAATTTTCAGCAATTCATTCTAATACAATTGTAACTTCCCCAAAGAAATACTCTTCATGTTGAGATGAAATGTAGCTTTCTCTCAAAGAAATTCCTCTTGCAGCAATGTTGCAATTTTGATAATCTATTTTGTTTTTAAGAATGGTAGAATGTGTGATCTTTTCATGTTTTGGTAAAATATTTTTCTCTGTCACTTTCATTTGATATCCATCTCACAAAAATATTTCCCCAAACTCACACAGGTGTCTTTACAAACCAAAAACAATACCATTGCTTATGGAAATTTAAAATAAATCCCATTTATTTTATTTTTTATTCTTTCCAAATGATCTTAAAGAGGAAGTAAACCCTGATGGGTTTTACTTCCTCTTTGTTACCCTGCAATTTAAAAGCATAATAGGCTAGTATGCATACTAGTCTATTATGTGTTGCTTACCTGCATTGGAAGCTCGCCATGTCCCCGCTCCAGGCCGCGTGCATCTTCGCCCCTCTTCCTTCCGGGGCTGCGATCTCCAGCTCTGTGACAGGCCGGAGCTGCGTGATGTCATTCCCGTGCATGCGCATGGGAGCCACCAATCGTGGCACAAACTCTGTCAAGAAACAGCACGGAGGCCATGTCTTCACTGCGCATTTGCCAATGATGTCAGCACATGCAAGTACACTGTATATCTCCTAAACCATGCAGGTTTAGGAGATATGCAGGGAACCTACAGGTAAGCCTTATACCAGAGCTGACAACCACTTTAATTTGAGCCCAAAAAATGTGATATGTGTACCAACATCAGAAATAAAAATGTAATTCCCAAAAATCTGAGGATAACATTACTATTCTACACTCACACAGCAAGAAACACCAAATATCACAGAATAAATCAAGAAGAGAAACTCCTGACTAATGTAATTCCTATAAATTCCAAGAAATGCAGTATCTGTGTATTTATGTGTAGGAGGACTCCACACGCAGCAGCCATGTGGCTCACAAGGTATAAATTCTGCCTACCATTGCTCAGGTCCTGAGTTCGAATCCTAAACATGTCACTTCATGTAGAGATTTTGCTTGTTCTCTCTATGTTGTTAAACATAACTCCTGACTCAGGGCTTTACCTAAATTATGTCTAATTGTAGTATTTATGTGTAGGAGAGTTCCACCACCATTGCAAATCTTGGCAGATACACTAGCTAGGCAAAAGTATTGGGACGCCTGCCTGCACATGAACTTTAATGGCATTCCAGTCTTAGTCCGTAGGGTTCAATATTGAGTTGCCCCATCCTTTGCAGCTATAACAGCTTCAACTCTTCTGGGAAGGCTGTCGACAAGGTTTATGAGTGTGTCTATGGGAAAGTTTGACCATGCTTCCAGAACACGCATGCACACGCTATGTGCATCGGCTTTCCAGGGACCACGGCAGCTTCCTTACAGCCTGGCTTGCAGTCTCCGCTCTAATTCAGCCAAAAGGGGGGGCATGGCTACGCACGGCATGGAGTAGGACTCACTAGTGAAAGCTCTGCTGACTATCCTGACTAATCCTCCTGATAGCACCGCCATCCTGTGTCTCTCAACACCAGGACAAGCACCCCAGAGATCCGCAGCGCGTCTGCTATCATCAAGGTAACTTAGTGCAGCGTTCAACATGTCCAAGCGAGGTGCAGGTCCCAAGGCCACACCGGACACTCCAGGCCAAGATAGCGCCCTCCTGCCTCGTTCGGCTAAGGAGGCCGCGCAGAGACTGTTTGCAAAAAACTGGAAGGATCCCCCCTGCCTGCCATGATGGACCCAGGTGAGCTGGAGGATGATCGGAGATCGCTTGATGGAGTGCCTCGGCTGCTGGATGATGGCCATGCCACACCACATGTGAGTACACATACACAGACCCAGGCATCCAGCGCAGTGGTGGCACTCCTGCAGGGGGGTGGGGACCCGGAGCCCACACTCTGGGATATATTTAAGGCTGTCAAGGCCTGTAACGACTCCATCGCTGGTTTGTCGGGGGAGATGAAGGGCATAAAGGTAGAGATCTCACAGATGCGCCATGACATGCAAAAACTACGCGATGCGTACGGCAGCCCTGGAAGGCCGTGTGGGATCCTTAGAAGATGAGTGGCAGCCATTACAAAGGGATGTTCGCCATGTACAATCAATATCTGCAACTAGCACAGCTAGATTGGAGGACATGAAGAACCGCCTAAGAAGGAATAGTGTTAGGGCCGTGGGCATTCCCGAAAGAGCGGAGGGCAAAAACCCTGTGGCCTTCATTGAGGCCTGGCACACGGAGGTGTTTGGTAAATAATCATTCTCCCCCATGTTTGCAGTGGAAAGGGCCCGCCGAGTTCCAGCATGCCCTCCGCCTCAGGGGGCCCCCCCGAGACCCTTCCTATTCCGTCTGCTGAACTACAGGGACAGAGATGCCATCCTGGCTAAGGCGAGATCAGCTACGGAACTCAAAGTTGATAATGTGAAAATATCCCTGTTTCCGTATATCTCAGCAGAGCTACAAAGGCAACGCTCCAAATTTTTAGACATTAAGAAGAGACTCCGGGCTCTTAATGTTCAATACTTTATGTTATACCCTGCTAAACTGAAAGTTATTGCTAATGGCAGCTCTCATTTCTTTGACAACCCTGCGACGGCATTAAACTGGCTGGACACTGAAGAATGGAACCTGTGACAACAACGCGCCTAAATATATGGTGTTTGTTTCTTATTAAGCAAAGGTGCCCCAAGACGTTGTGTTTCTTGAATAGGGGTGAGGAGACTGGGTTTAGTAATCCTAATTTGTCTACTGAGCCTCCTACTGTTTGATCTCTCTACCCCTACGGAGCAGACGACTCTGACACTTCTAATATGGGCACTTATCTTACGAGTAAAAATCTTTTCTCAGCACGGTCACAATGGAGCTCCCCTGAGTTTGTCCTGAGAGGACTTTATCCCTTCTTGGTATAGGAAGGGTTCCTGCCGGGAGGGGCCCCTAAAGCCCTACTGAGAACCGGACAAGATTGCTTACTTGATGCTTTGTTGTTTTTCCTTTGTTTTTTGTTTTTTATTCTTTTGTTAATGCAGATGGGACTACGCTACCTCTGTCCACGGGGAGCTGACATATCCAGCCTCGCCGGATGGCGAGTTGGATGCAGGATGAATCACATGAACTTATGGGCTAATCTAGACGTATATTGTGTGCAGGACCTGGAGGGGTCGCCTCAGGTCGGTGACTAGTATGAGATATATATGGGAGGAGAGGAACTGCTACCTAATTCGGTTTATATTTATCTAGATAAGTCATGGCTAGACTAACAGACAAGGGCTTAACGTTATTAACCTGGAACATAAGGGGGCTAGGGGACAAGGTCAAACGAACTGCAATGTTTAAATATTTTGCCAGAATACAGCCTCATGTGATATGTTTACAGGAGACGCATTTAATGCCTGACACTGTCCGACTGCTACGCTCCAGCAAATATAAAACTCAATTTTATTCTACATATTCCTCCTACTCCAGAGGGACAAGTGTATTGATAGCTAATAGTGTAACTTTTGTATGTTTACAGCAGCGGACGGACAGTGATGGCAGATTCATCTTTTTGTTATGTAAAATTAACAGTTTTGAGTGTATCGTTGCATCGATCTATGTCCCCCCTCCATAAGTTTTAAAATGCTTAGCCCAATTTCTAGCTCTTTACTCCGGGAAACCAGTGCTGGCCCTAGGGGAATATAATAACGTTCTCGACCCCCAATTGGATAGATTTTCACTTACAGGGAACACGTCCACAGTGGGGAGGGGAAGAAAAGTTTTTGCCTCACTGATAAGGGAATTGGGTCTAAAAGATGTATGGAGGGAGCGACATGGCAATGAGAGGCATTTTTCTTGCCACTCGACTGCACATGACGGTCTCTCCCAAACAGACATGGGTCTATGCAACGATGATATGTTATTGTATGTACGGGATTCGGCCTATGAACCTAGAGTGCTATCCGATCATTCCCCATTTTGGGTGACGTTGACGGGAGTCAATTTGGCCCCTCGCCCATTGTGGAAGCTGAACCCATTCTGGCTGACCCTATTCCCATCAGTGGATGGTGTGCATGGGGAGCTGGAGGAGTTCATCCGCTACAATGCCCAGACGGCCAGTGCCTCAGTGGTGTGGGACTCCCTCAAGGCCTTCCTGAGGGGTTCCTAGGCAGATCACAAAGGTAAAGTGTAAGTCAAGAGTATGGGAAGATACGGTGCGAGCAGATCTGCAGGACAGAGAGAGAAAGATGATAGCTAACCCCACCCAGTACACCAAAGCGGAATGGCATGAGGCACACTCTCTGTATAACTCAGTGATTAAGTCAGCCGCTGAAAAGAAACAATACTTCCTTCAGCAAGAGTATTTTGAGGAGGGTGAAAATACGGGCCGTATGCTGGCACTTATCGCCAAATCACAGAGAGCAACCTCAGCGATAACAGCAATTAAGTCCAGTCTAGGGGATGTGGCCACGTCCACTCCAGACATACTTGCGATATTTTATAACTTTTACTCTGACTTATACGATTCCAAGACGCAAACTACGGTAGAGGACTTGCAATGTTTTTTGGGGGGCTGTCCTATCCCAAGGGTGTCCGATGAGGACAAGGCGGCACTGAACTCCCCGATTACCCTCGAGGAGTTGACTGACGCACTAGCGGGGGCCCAGAAGCACAAGTCTCCGGGATCTGACGGTTTACCTGCGGAGATATACTTACGGTACGGGGCTGTTCTCCTACCCAAGCTGCTTGAAACTTTTTTCGAGGCGGCTGAGGAGGGCAGTTTGACGGACACCATGAATGAAGCAGTCATAGTGGTGATCCCGAAACCAGGAAAGGATGCACTCCTGATTCATATAGGCCCATTTCTTTACTGAATATGGACGTTAAGCTGCTGGCCAAGGTTTTGGCCACTAGGCTATCTAAAGTGATAGGTAAATTGATCCATTATGACCAATCTGGGTTCATACCTACTAGATCTACAGCGGATAATATTAGATGCCTGTTCCTTAATAATCCATACTCCCACTGGACGCGGCTAAAGCGTTTGATAGTGTGGAGTGGCCCTACCTCTGTGTCACGTACCTGGCGGATGAGTCTGACTTCTGCAGGGGTAACCTCTCTTGCGGCCCTGGTTCGAGAACCCCTAATAGAGCAAACAGGGAGTTCAGGAGCGCAGGGGGGCACGAGGGTTGGACAGGAACACTTGGTGGTGCGTGTAGGTCCACTGGGACTCGTGCAAGACAGAAGAGTGGTCGTACAGTCCGGGTCGGCAACAGGCAGGCTAGGAGGGACAAAAGGAGCAGGCAGGCGGATGGTCGGGTACAGGCAGAGTTCGTTAACGGGCTGACAGCAGAAGTGCAGAAGGATCAGACGATAGGATGGTCGTAGGCAAGCCAAGGGTCGGTTCAGGCGGAGTTCAGACAAGGTCGGGCAAGCCGGGTCACAGGAACAGGAGACAGGAACAGCTAACAGGCACAAGTTGCTCAGGAAGGGCGGGTACACGCTATAGAACGAACAGCACTTGCTACAGGAAGCAGGAAGTTTAAATAGAGCTGCTTCTCCATGAGTTAGAGTGCTATTAACCCTCGGCGCAGTCTACTAACACTCTGGGAGATCTTGGAGAGATTTGATCTGGGTGAATCGTTTATTAAATGGGTGAGAATTCTGTATTCTGCCCCCACGGCTAGAATAAGAATTAACAATGCCTTGTCTTCCCCTATCTCCCTGCGTAGGGGCACTCGGCAGGGGTGCCCGTTGTCCCTCCTGCTTTTTGCCCTAGCGGTGGAGCCTTTGGCCATTATGATATGTAATAGGACAGATATAGTGGGCTTCCGTAAGGGACCCTTGGAAGACAAGATATCGCTATACGCAGACGATGCTTTGCTATATCTCGGAGACACGGATAAATCCCTTAGAGCGGTAATGCAATTAATTAAAAATTTTGGATGATTTTCGGGCTTTACCATCAATTGGTCTAAGTCGATTCTTATGCCCGTGGATCCCCTGCTGTCTGACTTACCAAGAGATACTGGACAAATCCCGATTGCAAGTTCATTCCGGTACCTAGGGGTTGTGGTTACCCCTGACCCGACTGATTATCTTTGTCTAAATTTGAAACCCTTACTAGCTAGACAAAATGATAAAGGTCAGACTTGGTGCAAACTTCCCCTATCAGTGGTGGGAAGGGTTAATTTAATCAAGATGATATGGGCCCCACAGCTACTGTACCTCCTTCATAATTCCCCACTGTGGATATCAAACCGCTGGTTTAATTCCATAGAATCCCAGTTTAGAGATCTCATATGGAAGAAGAAGAGAGCCCGAATCAGTCTCTGGAGCTTGCAACATGGGAAGGATCGGGGAGGCCTGGCAGTCCCACACGCCAAAACCTATATCTTAGCCTCACAATTACAACAGATGGCGGGTTGGGGTATAGTGGATAATTCAAATCCCATTGTCCAACTAATGACTAGAACGAATCCTGGGTTGACAGCTGCCTCCCATCTAGAAATGGACCTCCCTGCTATAGCGCCTTCAGCCCCGACAGTGGACCTCCTTAAAAGGGTGTGGAGGGTGGCCAAGGACATTTTGAAAGTAGTCGGACCTCTCTGCTTCACCCCACTTTGGGACAACCCACGTTATCCCGAGTTAAATAAATTGGAGGGATTCTCCGGCTGGAGGTGCGGGGGTATCTGGTTCCTCTCTCAACTTTATTCTGGGGGGTGCTTGAGGTCTTTCGCACAGCTATGCCGGGAATTCCACCTATCCTCTAAACAATTCTATCAATACCTTCAACTTCGCCATGCCCTACAGGCCCAAGAACGGACTAATAAGTTAGTACCCATGACATCACCTTTACTGACTGACCTCATTAAAGCCACCATTAAACGACGACTGATCTCTAGAATGTATTCAACACTTTTGTTGTCAACACAAGATCGAACAGAGCTTGGATGTAGGGCACAATGGACAGCAGATCTGGGAGAGATAGATGCAGATCAATGGGATATGGTGCTGGAGGCGATTCCGGCGGTCTCGATGTCGGCCTCCCACAGACTATTCCAGTTATTCATATTACATAGGGCGTATTAAACACGTGTCAGACTTCATAAATGGGGACTGAGGGATTCTCCGATATGCCCGAAATGTAAGATTCCCCTGGGGGATTTTATCCACATGATTTGGAGATGTCCAAAGCTCAAGCGTTACTGGGCTGAGGTTACACAAGTTATATCAGAGTTATCCCAGATACCCATGCCTTTTACTCCCCTGATATGTTTGCTGGGGGCAATAGACATTGAAACATACCAAACGGGTACCTATCTTATGATCACAAGATTATTATATTTGGCAAGAAAACTCATAGCTAGATATTGGATGGCACCTAACAGTCCGACAAAAGGACAATGGATAGCATACGTCAACTCCCTGCTCCTGAGGAAGCAATTAGCATACTTCCACAGGAATGCCCCCCAAAACTCAACTCTATTTGGCAGGCCTGGCTGGAGGACAACAGACTTGCACCACCTCAGCTTATTGTGGACAGACTGTTAAGACTCTAACCCATCTAGAGTCGACAAGTTCTAAAAACTTTTTTCTTTGGGGGCTGTGTTTTTTTCCCCTCTTTTTCCTTCTTTTTCCTTTCTTTCTTTTCTTGATGTTCTTGTTACTCTAAACATGTCGCTCCAGACACCTAACGAGGATATCAAACTAAGATGATGCACATATCCTTTCACAATTCGCACCACCCCCTTTACAGGAGGTACGTCAGGACTGGTTATAGTTTATATACCCTGTCAATACATGTCTGTTACTTTGAAATGATCGATAGTGGAGGGTGGGGAGAAGGAGAGGAGCTGTCAAATGTTAGTTGTAGCTATAATACCTGGCTTGTGTATTTATGCTTATGTCAGGCTGTGACTCCTTTGCTGTAAAGATTGTACTCTACTATCAAGCCATACATTATGTCTTCATGAATGTATTGACAACTCAATAAAAGTCTTTTGATTAAAAAAAAAATTCAGCCAAAAGGTGTTCTCTTGGGTTGAGGTCAGGACTCTGTGCAGGCTAGTTAAGTTCCTCCACCCCAAACTCGTTCATCCATGTATTTACGGACCTTGCTTTATGCACTGGTGCGCAGTCATGTTGGAACAGGAAGGGGCCATTCCCCAAACTTTTCCATCAATGTTGGAAGCATGAAAGGCCCACCAAATTCCACAGCACCAGGCCCATGATGCTCTTAATCTGGCCCTGCCCGGACTGTACCACTGCTTGCATGAGCTTCAGTGGACTTCTGCTTATCATCAGAGATTGTCCAGACCTCTTGCCCCCTGCGCTCCAGAGCTCCCTGTCCACACTACCAGGGGCTCTCGAACCAGGGCTGCAAGAGAGGTTGCCCCCGCATAAGCCAGCTCTACTACCAGGTACGTGACAACACTCCTCTCCTGCACATACTGCCCACCTCCATACACTCCACACTCCTCTCCTGCACATACTGCCCACCGCCATACACTCCACACTCCTCTCCTGTGTGTACTGCCCACCGTTATACACTCCACACTCCTCTCCTGCACATACTGCCCACTGCCATACACACCGCACTCCTTTCCTGCACACACTGCCCACCGCCATACACTCCACACTCTTCTCCCTGCTTATACTGCCCACCACCATACACTCCACACTTCTCTCCCTGCACATATTGCCCACTGCCATACACTATGCACTACTCTCCTGCACATACTAACCAGTGCCATACACTCCGCACTCCTCTCCCTGCACACACTACCCACCTCCTTACACTCCACACCCCTCTCTATGCACATACTACTCATCGCTGTACACTCTGCACTCTTTTCCTGCACATACTACCCACCGCCGTACACTCCGCACTGTACATTCCCTATTTAACATTACCACAATTTGCACTATGCAAGTCATCTCAGGCTCTATTTAGCCACACCCCTTTAAGCCACACCCAATATTTAGCACAATTTAAACCACGCCCACTTTTCGCCACGGCGCCCTGCACATGCCGCATTTATTTGTTTATCCCTTCCTGGGGCCCGCTCTTGATCTTGCACACGGACCCACTCATTTCATGATACGCCCCTGGATTTGGCCTCTTAAAGATCTCAGCGCCCCTTGCGCATGATATCTGTTACAAGTCACACAGGTCAGACAAAAAGTTTTTTTGAGTAATTTGTGAACCTGTACATGTGAACACACTGTTAATCATCTATACCATCCCCCCTTTTGAGATACGGCTCTGCCCATAACTCAGTAAAGCAGCATATCTGAACAATGAGGTAGGTAATATGGGTTTACCATCTGTGCTTGTATAGATACCTTTTACCTGTGTTGCCCCTTTTGATAACCATTTTTGTTTTCCATTCTCGGGTGCTGTCTTTTGCATTTCCATCAACCATGTTTCATCTAATGCTTTCTGCATTTCTGCTGGTTTTACAAGATAGGAGTGTATTTCTTGTTTGCCTTCAGCTGCCTCTTTTGCTGCTCTATCTGCTAGGGCATTTCCTAGTGTAATTGGGTCTGCACCTTTCTTATGTGCTGCACGTTTGCATATAGCTACTTGAGTTGGCTTTTGTGCACTGTCTAACAGGGCCAAAATGAGATCTCTGCGTAGGATGGGTTTGCCTGTTGATGTGACCATGCCTCTATTTTTCCATTGTTGTGCAAACACATGTATGGTGGAAAAAGCATATTGGCTGTCTGTGAATATATTCACCTTCTTCCCTTTTAGCCAAGTCACATGCCCTTGTCAGAGCTATCATCTCTGCTTGTTGGGCTAAGTAAGAATTAGATAGTTTACCTTCCTCAACAACCTGGTCATGTCTTATAATGGCATACCCTGTTTGACTTGTACCTGTATCATCCTTTTTACACGATCCATCAACAAAATAAATAATATAAACATTATTAAGTGGCATATTAGTGAGGTATTTTTCTAGGAAATATTATTTCATCAATTTGAGCTATACAGTCATGTGGATCCCCTTCAATGGGTGTATCCTAGGTATTTTACCTGATCTTTCCATAGTTGCCGTTTATCTTTACTGACCTTGTGTCCCTGCTCGACAAGGAAGGACGACAGGGCTAGCGTGTCTCCCCTGCAGCTTAGTTCTGTGGGGGATGCCACCAAGATGTCATCCACATAGAGAAATATTTGGCTGACACATGGAGGTGCAAACCTGGACAAATTATTTGACATTCCCTGTGAAAAAAAATGATAGGACTTTTACAATACCCTTGTGGTAATTGTGTGTGTGTGTACCTTTTCTTTTTTTTTTTTGTAAATAAATGCAAACCAAGACTGGCTATCCTTATGCACAGATATCAAATAAGAAAGCATTATTTATATCAATGATAGAAAATACCTTATTTTTGGGCTGGAGGTCATTCAGGAGGACATGGGGATCAGGCACCACTGGGGCCCGTGGCATCACAGCTTTATTTATTGCCTGTAAGTCCTGAACTAGTCTCCAGCGCCCCCCCCCCCCCCCCCCAACCTCTGCATCTTTTTTCAAAGGGTATTGTTTTTGATGTAATCTTATAGTACCTTTGGGGATGATTTGTATTTCACTTGCTGTTTTAATTAGTACATCACCTTTTCCTTTTGTCCAAAGGTGGTCAGGGATGTCTTATAGTGCATCCACTTCCTCCCGGGTCAAGAGGACCAGTCATTTCTTTTCAGGGCACTCTCCTGAAAGGTGTACTCCTGGTGTACATTGTGTGACCCAGTTGAGGCTGCAAGACTGGATTCCTTTTGCTTTTTGTTGTTCAGGTGTCATGTGTACCCAGTTAGTTAAAATATTCCCCAACTCATACCATTCCACTGAGGTATTTCAAATGATTGACACACGGGGTACAGTTCTTTCTCTGTGTAATTTGAATACCTCATTGGGAAGGAGACAGGTGGCCATACTGTTTCCCTCCTGATCCCAATACAGAGTTTTTAGAGTAATTTTGACACCTGAAAATGTATTTAACTTCTTCTCCTAATTAGTATCAGGTCCTGAGGAATGTTTGAAATACATTGTACAATGAAAATGAAATGATGCTGAACCTTGTAGTTCTTCTCTTTAACCTTTTCTTCTACCTTCTTAAGGAGAGGTTGTTGCATGCACCCTGGACCCGTGGAACATAGATCCAGGCTATACCAGTAATAAGGTTCATTGTCAGCCCTAACTACATGTGTTTCACAAGCACGGTGGGCCCTCAAGCCCCCCTCTACTGGTATAACTGAAATATCAAGTGCATGCAGCAAGTCCCTGCCCAACAGGTTAACTGGACATCTTTTAGATATCACGATTTTACACTCAGTTTATCTACCCATTTGTGGGTCTTCTATAGGAAGGTTTTCTGAAACATCCTCTTCACACATTAACCCCTTTGCTGCTTTTACAAAAATTGTACCTTTTTTCTTAACTCCTCCAGGCATGTCCTGGGGGTGTATCGGGGTTCTGCATGCCCCTGTGTCACACAGGAAAGTGACTTGTTTTCCTTTTACAATGAGTGTTATTTCAGGTTTTATCTCATTTTATAAGTACATTTCAACATTACATATGTCCAACACTTCAGATTCCTCTGAATCTGTTTCACCTTCCATACATGCTATTTCATTCGTCACTTTTCCCTCTAGCCATGCTTCCTTATTTTTTTTCTCTTTTCCAACTTACAATCCCTTGCCAGATGGCCTTTTTTGCCGCACAAAAAACATTCACCCCTCTCCTTTCTTCCTTCATAATCCTCGATGTGAGACCTTCGCTGGGGTTTTCTTGTCTTCCCTGTATCTATCTCAACATACACATCCATTCCATCCCCCATCATACATCCATACAGTATCCTTCTACTTCAGCCATTTCTTAAACATTTAGATAACACTTGCACTGCCCCGTCTAATTCACGCTCATAAAAGTTTCATCACGTTGCATACTTTCAAAAATCCAAAATTGTTCACATTTAAAACACAAAAAGCCCATGTTAATTTAACACAGAAATCCTTATCTAATGATGCATCAAAATCATAACATTTCATCAATTTCTTCTTGTTTCACACATCTCTGGCCCATTTTAGCGTGCGCACGGAGTTAGTTAAGGTCTTCTCACACAGACACTTATACACAGTACTTTTTTTTAACTCGCAGACAGACACAAATTCCCTAAGGGGTTTACTATACTCCTTCAACCCTCCTAGTTCTGCGTTCTACTAGAAAATACTGGTATTCTTATACACAATACTTTTGTTAACTCGCAGTCATACACAGACTTGTATTTTACAAAAATGTATTGGTATTCTTATTCCCTACCTAAATTGAAACAAATTATAAGTCACTCTTACCTTGAACCAGAATGGGTCTGTTAATCTGCCACTTCTTGGAAACCCTTTGCCCGATAGGGACCAGTCGGTAGACCAGCCTCTGTTGACGTCAATTCAGATGGAGAACTTTGGAATAAAGAATCCCGTGTTGGGACTACCTGTACGGTAACGGTCACCGGTGATCTGGTCTCGTCACAGGGTCTTTGGTTCCGGCTACGAAGGACCAAGTATGTGAGGGAAATTCACCTTAGACCTCACTCAGTTTCAAGTTAAGAAGTTTATTTACTCGTACGAGGAGACAGGTACAGGAGCTAGTCAGATATCGGCCCACTGGTTTTAACCCCTCGAAACCCGTGCAATAGGGCTGCATATACGACGAGTTAACCTGGTTGGCTTCTATCTGAGAACATGTCTAACTTCTAGTTACATTACATCTGCTTATATATCCAACAGTCTGCTTTCTCAGCCACCGTGTCTCAAGATGATTGATTAGTGGGACTTAGACCCTTTATTCATCATTTCTTGAGAAATGGTATGGCTTCGACTTACAGGCTAAGCTTTTTGACCATATATAGAAAATGTGTGGTTACTTTCCAGCTGAGTCATATATTGCAGCAAGCATCTGTTCTGGGAAGACTGTATAAGTCATCCCTTCTTGTAGGCTTTTTTAGATATTTAAGCATAGTAGCATAAATGATTATAAACTTCATTCATTTCCATAACAGTAGGTGACATCATTCAGATGCTGCGTGATGGGGTACGGGTCTTCCCATGCTGCCTGGAGTCTGTTCTGCTGCAAGGGGAGCAGAACATACACCAGCTGCCCAACATTATATGTCTGCTCCCTAGCATTGCGGTCATACCAACGTTTCTGCCTGGTCTGGGCCTGGATCATGTTTTCCCGCACAATCCCCACCAACGTCTCCATTTTATCCCAGAATCCTAGGACATAATCCACAACAGATACCTTTGGGTCAGCAATCTTGCCCTCCCAGGTCTCACGGATTAGGTCCAGGGGTTCTCTTACCCTCCATCCGTACAACAGTTCAAATGGCGAAAAGCCTGTGGACTCCTGGGGCACCTCTCTGTAAGCAAACAGCAGATGAGGCAGATATTTTTCCCAGTCCTTACCCTGGGACTCCACAATGCTCGCACAAGCCATTCGTTTGTGGATGGTAAGGACTGGTCATGATATGCGTCATCTGTATTTTCTGACAGAGAACGTGCATCAACAGAGCACCAGCGACCTTGTCTGCACAGAGGGAGGAGAGAGCCACCGCCTCTGGATAGTGTGTGGCATAATCAACGACTGGATAAAACATTTGCCAGAACTGCTGGGGATGGCTAGAGGCCCAACAATATCCACTGCCACACTCTTAAAAGGTTTGTCAATCACAGGCAAAGGTTTTAACGGAACCCTGTGTACATCTCCTACCTTGCCAACTCGCTGGCAGGTAGCACAGGACCGACAGTAGTCAGCTATGTCCGTCAGCATGGTGGGCCATTAAAAGTTATGTATTAACCACCCCCTGGTCTCAGTGATCCCCAAGTGACCTGCTAGGGGGATCTCGTGAGCCACCTTTAGGAGCTGTCCCTGGGATTGACTGGGTACCACAAGCTGCCTGCTGCCTAAATCAGCTTCGTTCCCCCCTGTAGACAAACTCTTCCTGTACAGTTTTCCTTTGTCCCAGTAAACTTTTTGTTTGTAATTCACGGCAGGGGGGGCTATCAGCCAAACTCCTGAGCTGTGTCAGTGTTTGGTCTGTCTGCAGTGCTGCTTCAAAGGCTGAACCACAAGTCCCAGCCAGCAGTCCTGTGGCAAACGAGGACACCTGCTGAGGCCCAACAGAGGTAGAGTCCACTGGGTCAGAACCCGGAGAGGGTCCAGAGACCTCCTCCTGCTGTTTGGCGACCCTAGCCTGTAGCTCTGCAGCCCTTGCAGCTCTGCGAGTGACCACCAGCATTGGTAACACATTGTCAACATTATCAACAGTATATTCAACAGGTGCAAGGGTAGCATTCAGTGGCCCATACATCATTTACCTTTACAATCAACAGTGTCTCTTCTCCTTTCTCTGAAGAAGGAGAACCTTGCATTTCCACTCCCCCCTCCTCCTCCCCAGGTTGCCCAGATATCAAACCCACATATGCACCTGTGTGGAGTCCAGAGGTTTCCGAGGTGATGTCCTCAGCAGGGGCATAATAGGAGATAAGGGTCCCCAAGTCAGCACCCAGCAACACAGCAGTGGGAATCCCCTCAGAAACTCCCACCTCTCTCATCCCACTCCCAGCAACCCAATCAATGTACACATAGGCCCGGGGTATGCAGGAGCGGGTACCCCCAACTCCAGTGAGGGTAAGGAACTTCTCAGGGATGATGTCTGTTTCATTTAACACCTTCGGTCTGACCAAGGGGACTTCAGCTCCGGTGTCCTGGAAACCCGTCACAGTCCGGTGACCCGCGATGGCTGACTACAAGTTGGCATTGGGTTCTTGAGGTCTCCCACTGATGAACAGCACAGCGGAAGGGTTGCTGGCTGGTTGGCCAGATGATATTGTCTTCTTCAGCTAAGGGCACTGTGTTCTCAGATAGCCAGGCTTGCCACAGGTGCAACACCTGCGGTTGTCAGTCAGGGCGGGTTTGACGCCAGGGACTACAGGTTCAGACTGCTGAGAGGCTTGGTTGGCCGGCAGCAGAGGGGTCGTTACGTGCGATTTTCCCTCTTTCTAGCCATTCGGTGGAGCTTTGCGATGGTCTGATACCCAAGCACTGACGAAGGTATCGGCCAGTTCTGCTGCAGTTTTAGCAGAACCGGGCTTCCGCTCTAAAACAAACTGCCTGACGTCTGGAGGACAAATGTGCAAAAGCTGATCTTCAATCATGAGATCTTCCAGGGCCTCAAAAGAAGTGGCTTTCATGCCCCTAGTCCACTGTTGGAATATGATAAGTAAACGGCTTACCACATCCATATAAGAGTCCCCAGTCCCTTTTTGCAGGGACCTAAACTGTTTTCGGTATACTTCAGGGGTTAATCGATACTTCTGAATGATTGCTGCCTTTATGGCTTAGTAATCTTCGTCCTGCTCCACTGGCAGGTCGACATACGCGCCCAGGGCTTTGCCTCGTAACCCTGGTGTCAGGTACCGGGCTCATTGTGCTGGGGGCAAATGGTACTGACGACAAGTTTTTTAAAACGGCAATAGATACACATCAATGTCACTGTCCTATTCCATGACTGGAAATTTAGTGGATGGGCTTGCAGGCAGAGAGGTGTCCCTGTGCTCTAGGGATGCGGGATTCTGTGCCTGTCGCTGTAGTCTCAACATCTCCAATTCGTGCCGACGATCAGCCTCCCTCTGTGCAGCCTCTCTTTCGGCCTCAGCCCAGCATTCTGCAGCCACTCTCTCAGCCGCTGCCCGACGTTCCTCTCTCTCAGCCGCAGCCTGGCATTCCTCTCTCTCAACCTGGTGTTCCAGAAACTGCAGGTACAGCCCAGGATTCGTTTTGCTGAGGTGCTGGAGTGTTTCCTGCATTTGAGGAGAGTCTGTGTTGTTTGCATGCAATCTGGGGCTAGCCTCCTCCTGCTGTGGCCTAGAAAGGGACATTCAGTGGTATTCTCCTTTCAGTCTCTGTGTGCTCATCCTGTGAGACTGTTGAGTCTAAACCACTTGCCTCTGGAGTATCGGGAACCTCTTCAGCTTCACGTTCCCCCAAGTTCTGGTATGCTCGGATATCATACTCCTGTATGGCCTTTATCAGTTCTTCGCGAGTTATGTTACTGGCATCAAGGCCTCTTGTAGTACACTCAGCAGTCAGGTCATCTTTATTCATCCTCTTATACGCTAATGGCCCAGACATTTTGCAAGCAGAAAAGATAGAACAGAAAGCAGAGATAGCTGTGGGAAGGAGTTGTTGCTGTATGTCTCTTTAAAAAAACAAAAAATATGCACCAGCTTGTCTCTAAAGACTGTTTCCAAAAGGGCTACAATCCTTCAGTGCAGAGCTAGTTCCTAACAATGCACAGAATGCTCTTAAGGCGAAACTATCTGACCGCTGCTGTCACGTACGTACCTGGTGGTTGAGTCGGGCTTATGCAGGGACAACCTATCTTACGGCCCTGGTTAGAGAACCCCTGGTAGTATAGACAGGGAGCTCTGGAGCACAGGGGGACATGAGGGTTGGACTTGGTCACTGGTGGTCGATGAAGGTCCCCTGAAGACTCGTGCAGACTGAAGGGTGGTGATGCAGGCCGAGTCGGTAACTGGCTGGTGGTGCGGTACAGATGGATCAGGCAGGCGGATAGTTGGGTACAAGCAGGGTCGGCAATGTGTGGGCAGCAGAGGTACAAGGGAGCAAGCAGAAGAGTAGTCGTAAACAGGCCGGGGTCAGGGCAGGCAGAGAGCAAACAGAGTCCAAGTAGCCGGGGTTACAGTTATAGGAAGTCTCTCAAGAGAAAACGCTGGGGTCACAGATGCAGGAACGCTGTAGAACGGACAGCACTGGTTGCAGGGTGCTGTCTGCTTAAATGGCCGTTTTGGCGCCAATGCCGGCACATGTGCGCGCACACACGCACGGACGTGTGCACGCGCTATGTGGGCTCGCGCACAGGCATTCCAGGGGCCACAGTTGTTTCCTTATGTTGCCCCCCCAAGGGGCAGCCTCCAGATGCCCAACTGGGCTCTCTTGGCTGGATTGTTCCTCCAAAATGTCTTGACAAGCTCTTTAGCGTGTAGATTATTTTCTGGCTCCCAAGAGCTTTCTTCAGGCCCGTATTTCACTAGAAATTGGGAAGTGCCCCCTCTCCTTCTGCAGTCAAGGATAGTCTCTACCTCAAACTCCTCCTCTCTGTCCACGAAGACTGGTTCTGGTGGAGCTGTTCTCCGCCCCGGAAAAGGATCCTTAGTCACAGGCTTGAGTAGATTTACATGGAATACGGGATGAACCTGAAGTGAAGGGGTGAAGGAGGGAGGTCGAGCTCGTAAGCCACATTGTTAATTTTCCTCTTGACTGGGAGAGGTTCGATGTACCTTGGTCCTAATATTTTGGAAGGGCATGATAGCCTCAAGTTCTTGGTTGCCAACCAGACCCGGTCGCCAGGCTGTAAGTCCAGTTCTCCTCATCTCACCCTATCAAATGTCCCCTTGTTGGGTTCCTGGGTCTGAGCAAGGGTCTACTGCAGGAGTTTATTGTTCCTTTCCAGGAACTGAGTGATTTCCTGTACTGCACTTTCAGTGAGTAGATTAGGCAGGAATGTGGGGTGGTAGCTGAGATTCGCCCAAAACGAAGATTGCTTGGTGGCAGAGTGGACCAAATTGTTGTTGGCAAACTCGGCTAGCAGCAGCAAGGAGACCCGATCGTCCTGGGAGTACGAGGAGTAGCAGCGGAGGTACTGCTCCAGGGTCTGGTTGGTCCTCTCTGTTTGGCCATTTGATTGCGGGTGATAGGCCAATGAAAATGCCAGTTCAATCCCAAGAGTAGTGCACAGGGATCTCCAGACTCAGGACGTGAACTGTACCCCCCGATCTGATACGATATTGTCGGGGATGCCATGGAGACGGACAATTTCTTTGATAAAAATCTTTGCCGTCTCGGTTGCTGAGGGAGTGCCCTGCATGGGAACAAAGTGTGCCATTTTAGTGAGGCAGTCTACCACTACAAAGATTGTGTTGAACCCCGTGGACAGGGGCAATTTGACTATAAAATCCATAGAAATTTGGGACCAGGGTCACTCAGGAATAGGTGACGGGTTTAACAGACCCCAAGCCTTGGTCCTTTCTGTTTTGTGTCGAGCACAAGTGGGACAAGCACCCACATATGTTCTGCAGTCCTCGTTCATATGGGGCCACCAAAAAGTGCGAGATAGCAGCTCCGCTGTTTTGCAGCTGCCAATATGCCCTGCAAGCTTATGGTCGTGGCAGAGCTCCAGGGCGGTTAGCCGGAGTTCTTCAGGCACAAAGATCTGGGTACCCGACCACCACAGCCTGTCCTTCATGGAAAGACCAGAATCGGTAGGTACAGTAGAGCCAGCTAGGGACCACCTGATCTGTGTTAAGAGGCCCTCCGGCTTGACATTCTTGGACCCGGGCCTGTACGTGATGTGGAGCTGGAATCAAGAAAAGAACAAGGCCCAATGAGCCTGAGGAGGTTTAAGTCTTTTGGCAGTCCATAGATATTCTACATTTTTGTGGTCCGTAAAGACCAGAACAGGGTGTACCGCTCCTTCCAGGAGATACCGCCATTCCTCGAGGGCGGACTTGATGGCCAACAGCTCTCTGTCCCCAACGTCATAATTTCTCTCGGGTGGGGTACGTTTCCGAGAGAAGGCGATGGTGTGAAGTGAGGCCTTTGGCCCCCGTCTCTGAGAAAGGACCGTTGGGGCATCCACTTCCAGGATGTAGGGCAGTGCGGAGTCGGGGTGTTTAAGAACAGGAGCTGTGGTGAACAACTCTTTCAAAGTCAGGAAGGCTGCTTGTGCCTCAGAGGTCCAGATGAAACAGGAGTTTTGCTTGGTGAGTTGGGTAATAGGGGCGATGACGGCTGAAAATCCTCGGATGAACTTTCTGTAAAAATTATCAAAGCCTACGAAGCGCTGCACCCCCTTTTTGACTGGCGCTGGCCAGTCTAAGATGGCTGAATCCTTCTGTGGGTCCATGGTTGTGGCCGTTTTTCCGCTTTTGCGTACAGCCCGTGTTGCTGAAGGCGAGTAAGTACGTTCTTTACATGCCTGCAATGTTCCTCTAAGGAGGGGGAGAAAATGAGGATGTCATCCAAATAGATCACTACGAATAGGTCTAGATAATCTTGGAAGACATCATTCACCAGATGTTGGAAAGTAGCAGGGGCATTGCAGAGCCCGAAGGGCATGACTAAATATTCAAAATGGCCAAACCAAGTCCGAAAGGCTGTCTTCCATTCATCCCCCTCTGTATGCGGATCAAGTTGTAGGCCCCAGCCCACGGAGGTCCAATTTGGTGAAGACTGTAGCAGAACCAAGTCTCTGAAAGAGTTCCGGAACTAGGGGCAAAGGGTACCGGTTTTTGATGATGATCTTGTTGAGATCCCGGTAATCAGTACAAGGCCTGAGAGAATGGTCCTTTTTTTCAACAAAAAATATCCCCGCTCCTGCGGGGGACATAGAGGGCCGGATAAAGCCCTTCTTCAGGTTTTCCTTGAGGTAGGCTTTGAGAGCCGCCAATTCCACCTCGGACAGTGGGAATATCCTGCCGAAAGGGACTTCGGCCCCCGGTAGCAGGTCAATCGGGCAGTCGTAAGACCTGTGCGGGGGAAGGGTATCTGCCCCCTTCTTGCTGAAGACTTCCATGAAGTCATGGTACACATCGGGGACAGCAAGACGGGTTTCCTGATCAGGGTCAGAATTCATACAGAGTACAGATGGGGATGCCTCCTGGGGTCGCTGCAGGCAGTGGTTGTGGCAATAGGGTGAAAGGTACTGGATTTCACTGGTGTTCCAGTCTATATGTGGATTGTGGACCCGGAGCCATGGGAGACCGAGGATAACCGGAAATAGGGGGGATGCAATAGCGTCCAGAAGCAAAAATTTCATATGGCCCCCGGCCGTCTTGGCAAGTAGAGGGAAGGTCTCGTGGGTTACGGTACCGGATTTTATCATTGACCCGTCAGCTATTCGGATGACCATCTGTTGGTCCTTGGGGCGTAGAGGGATCTGGTGCTGGGTGGCAAAGGCTATACCACAAAACAGCTACACGCCCCCGAGTCCAGGATGGCTGGAACTTGAATGCCCCCGTTGGGAAGCTGTAGGAAGATAGATAGAATAAAATGAGACTTGTTATTGGGCAGAGACAATACTTCCCCTATGGCAGTGATAGAGCACTTACCGGCCTTAGCAGGGCAATTTCTCACCAGGAGCCTGAACCCCCACCATACAGACATAGGTTGAGGGACATGCACCTCTGTTGTTCCTCAGGTGAGAGAGAGTTACGTCTAACCCGAGGAGGCGGGGAGAGAGAGTGGACTCCTTGTTGTCTCCACGTACAGGGAGTTGGATACAGACATACCACCCCCAAGTCCGAGGACCACTCTTTAACGGGACGATTCCGGCCATTCACGAGATAGTGACGGTATCCCCTTCATAACAGAGACGGGTTATTGTTCAGAGTAAAATAAGATAGATAGAAGGATGTCGAAGGGTTGCCCCCGTAAGTTCAAGGTCGGTAGGACCTGAGCCCCCGCACATCGACAAAACACCATATCGGAAACGGTGGGTCGTGGTCTAGGGAGATGCGGGGTTCCTGGTTGTCTACCAGTAGGCTTATCGACTGCCCAGTTACTATTTTAGGCCATGGCA
>BLSH010544102.1:178864-191551 GCA_018402905.1 Glandirana rugosa | reverse complement strand
GTAGGTCTGTTTGGCAGTGTGAAGGCAGGAATGGTATTGTTGGAGGGCAGATTTATATTGGCTGAAATCTTGCTGTGACTTAGTCTTACGCCACAGACGCTCAAGAGCGCGTTTTTTTTTTTTTTTTGTTTTTTTTTAGGCTTCTGCCTGCCAGGGTTGTAGCGGTCTGGGCCTGATTCTGTGTATAGTGAGGGAGGCCAAGGTATCTAGGGTGGATGACAGTGAGCTGTTGTATATAGAAGTGGCCAGGTTGGGGCAGGACAAGGATGAGATTTTGTCGTAGAGACAATCTGTAGCAGAAAAAAGAAGAGAAGGGTTACGATGGCGAAGGTTTCCACGGGTAATTGTTTGGTAGCTGGAAGGCAAGGAGGAGGAAGACAAGGAGAGAGTGAAACTAAAAAGGTGGTGATCAGAGAGGAAAAGGAATGTTGGAGAGGTTGCACGGAGTGCAAAGGTAGAAGAATATGAGGTCAAGGCAGTTGCCATCAGTGTGAGTAGAAGCATGTGTCCATTGTTTTAGGTCAAAAGAGGAGGTTGGCCTCAGAAAGTTAGAAGTAGCAGGAGTGTCAAGATTAGCAGGTATGTTGAAATCACCAAGAATGATTGTTGGAATTTCAGAAGAAAGAAAGTAGGGTAGCCAGGCTGAGAAGTCGTCAAGGAAGCTTGATACCGGTCCAGGAGGCCGATAGATCACAGCAATTCGCAACGAAACTGGAGAAAATAAACAAATACAGTGAGCTTCAAATGAGGAGAGGGATAGAGAGGGGGGGGGGGTGGATAAAGAACTTGAAAATTACTTTGAGGGGATAGGAGGATTCCAACACCCCCCTCCTTTTCGTACACTAGGCCTGGGAGAGTGAGTCCACAGGAGGCCACCATGGGAGAGGGCAGCCAAGGAAGAGAAGTCAGAATCTTAAAGCCAGGTCTCTGTAATTGCAAGTAGGTTGAAGGAGTTTGTCATAAATAGGTCATGGACAGTGGTAAGTTTGTTACAAACAGAGCGGGCATTCCAAAGGGCACAGGAGAAGGGGAGGCTGGTTCTAGGCAGAAGAGGAATAGAAATTAAATTGTGTGGATTGCGGCTGCTGTCAGAGGATTGGGGGTGTCTGGTATGTTGTCCAAAGGTAAATGATGGTGGTCCTGGATTTGGGGAAATATCTCCAGAAGTAAAGAGAAGCAGAAGGGTAGGAGAGGTGATATGGGAGTGTGACTTATGTGGGGGGGACACTTCCCAGTGTACTGGAGGTACTATTGGTATGTGGGTTCAGAAGTAGCAGGAGCCGATGAGTGCAGTAATAAGGAGAGGAAAGGAGTGAGGGTGATATATATAAGTGGTGGGGTGGAGAAGAGGGGTGAAGGAGAGAGAGTTTAAGGAGGGAGGATGCAACTATGAGAAGAAAAGGTAGGGAATGCATGATAGAGAGTGGGAGATTTAGAATCCAACCGCATTCAGAAAATCAGGTCACCTGTAGTCTGTTCAGTAGTTTGGAGTGTTCCGTTTATCGCTTTGTGCATTCGCTTAAGTGCTGTGCCAAAGTGTAAAACTTTATCCAAGATGATATTGGTCAATGCTGTCCCTGGCATCTTTCCTGACTTCTAAGTCAGGCACCACATTCTGTTCACTCTCATTAATAGAGTCAGAGATAATTTCTTGTTCAATATCCTCAAGCTGGGTGCTGGATTCTAGCTCCTCCTGCTCCCCAGCCATTACCGAAAAAAGGAAAAGGATCTAACCCTCCGGTTGGACACCGCAACCGTTTCCCTTTCAATTTTGCAATCAAAAGGGTCCAGAGTGAGTTCCTGTGTTTCGTCAGCAGGGAGAGCTCTGTCATCCTGACTTTTTGTTTTCCCACAGACTCCAAAAGTGTGGAAAATTCCTCCCCACTAGAGCTTCATGAAGCAGTGAGGGTACCACCCCCACTGAATGTATCACCATGCCCCAAGGGGTATCAAGCTCAACCGCCACAGTCTGGTAGTCACGTGTGTCACCATGTATGCAAATAACCCCAATAGTGCTAGGGTGTAACTTTGCAGGATTTACACAATCCCCTTTGACTAATGTCACAACACTACCAGAATCAAGCAGAGCGGTGACTGGCTTTCCGTCAACTGAAATTACACATTTGTTTTTTCATGCGTCCTTGACATGATGCAGTAAACGCCACCTGTGCAAAAAGACGTGTTTTTTCAAATAAGTATTACTAGTGAATGGAAATTTTTGGTGCCGAAACCAAAAATGCACTTAGCCGAAAACCAAAATTGAAAATGACAGTTTTTAAAAAATATTTATTTTTTATATACAATTGTCTTATGCAGCCTACCTGTGCCTGGGCACTGATAGGCAGCACTGATAGGCCATGGTGGGTGGTTCGAAAGTGGTTAAGAATCTTACAGGTGACAAGAGAACCTTACAGTTAGGTCACAGTTAAGTCTATGCACATCAGACATAAGTGAAAGTTCTCCTTTCTCCTATCGTTCACTGACAGACGCAGCTCTCCATGATGTGTGGGGGTTTATGCTGGTCTCACTAGGAGTTAACTAGGCAGGGAAAAGAAACAGCTGGCCGCTCCCATGGGGCCGTCCTCTCTTCCCACATAAACTCCCTCCGTAGCATAGCTCAGCAGTTTCAATGTCTAGTTTGCAAGGAGTTGACCTGGCTTCCCTTTAGGGGAATTGCGGTCCGGTTTGTGACCATTCTTTTTTTTTTTATTTTATTGTCTTCTATCAAGATTGATCTGTTATCAAAAAGCCGGTCGGGGCATAGAGAGTCCATGGGCTCTGTACTTTCGCTGACCGATGCGAGCCAGTCCCGCAGTATGGGGACCCGCCGCATTGTGCCCGTTCCGTGCGGGTGGCCTGGGGTCATCCCCACTTACGCCCAGCCCCGGATGCGATTCGGGTAGGGCGATTTTCTGGCCTGCAGCATACCGTCCAGACAGGGGCGGAAAGTCTGCGATTGGGTGGCTACCCACGGCGCTCGTCCGGAGTGGTGAGTGAGAGTTCCTTCCTTCCCCCCTTTTCAGGGGCGGAAGGGGGACCGATGACCCTTAAAAAAAAAAAAAATTCTGAGTAGCCGCCGGCAGGGGTGCATGGAGCTCCTGCCCCCCCTTCACACCCCCCCTTTCCTCCCGCACCGCACCCGTTTCGTCTGCACCGTTCGTTTTGTTTTTCGCCGCAATTTTGCGGTGGACCGCCGCCATTTTGCTGTAGCCGCAGACATATTTGGCCTATGGGGCTTTCCCTCTAGCGCTCAGAGCGGCCGTTTGCGGTACTGCACGTCCCTGTACAGGGGGTTTCGGCCTCTAGTGTCTAACGGCGGCCATTTTGACCACCTGTCTCTGCAAAAAATGTGTTTGCAGCGCTTTCCCTTCTCTGTGGAGCGGTGGTGATCGGATGTCGCGGCTCTTCTGACGATCCTCCAGGGTTACTGGCAGCAAAAACAGCAAGTACAGCTGGGCTCCCCTGTGGGTGCTGGTGGCGGTGGGTGCAGTCCTCCTGGGTTCCCTGGTGCGCTGTGGGGCAGTGGTGTGCGGCAGTGTGGGGGTGCCTCATCCTCCTTAATACCAACTGTGTGTCACTGAGAGGGTTCTGGGGGCAAAAAAACAATGGAAGATTACACTGCTGAACCTGCTGAGGAGGCATCAGCAGCGGCGCAATCTGCGCAAGGGGCATTTTGGACCAGCTGCGGGCGGTCTTTAGTGAATTTCTCCCCTGGACGGAGGTCGCCCAACAGGCCCCCAAGAAGCGTCCCCCTCCTCCTCCTTATTCATCAGGGGAGGATTCTGATCCGGAAGTGGCCTCTCAGGGACCCCAGTGGACCTATCTGATGGGAAACTGGGCCCATCGGATGGTGAAGAGGATCAGGGGGCAGCGGCTGTGCGCGAAAAAGCGTTGGTCGCCGCCATTATCACTGGCATTTGCACTACCCTGCGATTGAGCCACAATGGTGAATCGCAGTCTTCTGCGTATGTGCGTGGGTCCTCTAGGGCCCCAAGGCTTACACCTACGATCACTTTTTTGATCATTTTCTTTATTGTGAATGGCAACGTCCGCAGCATTCTTTTTCGCTGTCAAGACGGTTCGCTGCTCGCTATCCCTTTGAGGAAAGCTTTTTTAAAAAATGGGAATCTCCTGTGGTGGACCCACCGATAGCCCGCCTTAGTAAGGTGAAGACCATTCCTCTGGAAGGGGCTCCTTCTTTTAAGGACCCCGCTGATAGAAAAACAGAGGCGCTTTTAAAGTCGCTATTCCTGGTGGCAGGTTCTGCCATGCGACCAACCCTGGCATCTGCCATGGCGGCTCAACATCTGTATGAGCGTATGGCGGAGCTCCAGTCTGATCTGGAATGCGGCCGTCTGATGGATGCGCCGCAGAGGGCTGAGTTTTTGCTCCAAGGGTTCAAGTACCTTTGTGATGCGGCCGTTGATTTGCTGCCAATGTTATCCAGAATAGCGATTTTTGCCGTTCTCAGACGGATACTCTGGCTGCGTTCTTGGTCCGGCGACCATGCTTCCAAAAAAGGTCTTGCTGACCTCCCTTTTCAGGGTGGACGTCTATTCGGTCCACGTTTGGATGAGATCATTAAGGACTTCACGGGAGGTAAGAGTACCTTCCTACTAGAGCCCCGGTGGTGTGAGTTTTGCCGTAGACAGGGGCCCCCTCCCTTGGGTCAGAAGAGGTTTTTTCGCGCCTCGAGTGCAACAGGTAAGGGGACCCAGCCCGGTAAGGTCGCTGCAGGGGCCGGAAAACGGCAGTGGCAGCGCAAAACCGAAAAGGTGGAAGACAAGCCCTCCTCAGCCTGATGGGTTGCCCCACCCAGGTTTTGGGTGGGGGGGGGTGTCTTTTGGGGTTCGCAGACCGGTGGCTGGCTCACATTCCCGATCGTTGGGTCCAGGACGTGGTGTCCACCGGGTACAGGATAGAGTTCAACACTCTACCCCCAGACAGGTTCTTCCCATCGAACTTGGGGCTCCCGCAGGATCGCCGGGGGGCCCTTTTCGGGGCTGTTCAAGCACTTTCGGACCAAGGGGTGATTGTGCCAGTGCCTCCAGTAGAGAGGTTTCGAGGTTTTTACTCAAATCTATTTGTGGTTCGCAAAAAAGGGGGGGGGGTGGTTCGGCCAGTACTGGACCTGAAGGCCCTGAACCGGTATGTCAGGGTGGGGAAATTCCGGATGGAATCTATCCGCTCGGTTGTGGCCGCCCTTCATCAGGGGGAATTTCTGGTGTCTCTGGACATCAGGGATGCGTACCTCTATGTACTCATTTGTCTGCGGCATCAGCGATTCCTGCGCTTTGCAGTGGGAGACCTCCATTTTCAATTTGTGGCACTCCCCTTCGGTCTGGCCTCAGCACCCCGGGTTTTCACAAAACTGCTAGCACCGGTGTTGGCGTTGCTGCGACAGAGAGGCATTGCGGTAGTGGCCTACCTCGACGACCTGCTCCTGCGAGCGGAGTCCGCCTCGGCTCTGGAGGAGAATGTGAGGATCACAATGACCTTGCTGCAGGACTTAGGCTGGTTACTCAACCTGTAGAAATCTATGGTGTCGCCAGCCAGTCGCCTGGAGTACCTGGGTCTGATTCTGGACACAGTGCAGACAAAGGTGTTCCTCCCTCCAGCCAAGTTGCTGTCTCTGCAGTCGGCAGTGCGAACCCTTCTGTCGCACCATCGGTCTTCATTACGATTCTGTATGCGGGTGCTGGGACTCATGGTCTCGTCTTTCGAGGCGATACCATTCGCCCAGAGTCACACTTGTCTCCTTCAGCGAGCAATTCTAGCTCTGTGGGACAGGTCACCTCAGTCCTTGGACCTTCTGATTCGTCTGAGCTCCCAGACCAGGGCGTCTCTGACCTGGTGGCTCTGGGACTCTGCCCTGACTCTGGGGAAGTCGTTCCTGCCCCTCCGGTGGGTGATCATCACCACGGATGCCAGTCTTTCAGGCTGGGGAGGGATCCTGGGGCAGCTGTCTGCCCAGGGCCGTTGGTCGGCACAGGAGGCTCGTCTCCCCATCAATGTACTGGAGCTGAGCGCAATCAGATTGTTTCACTGGACAGTGAGATTGCAGGGCCGTCCGGTCCGAATTCAGTCGGACAATGCCACAGCAGTGGCGTATGTGAACCATCAGGGCGGCACAAGGAGTCCAGCGGCGGAGGCAACTCTGATACTGCGTTGTGTGGAACGTCACATTCCGGCAATCTCCGCCATTTACATTCCAGGTGTGGAGAACTGGCAGGCGGACTTTCTCAGTCGCCAGACACTGGACCAGGGAGAGTGGTCTCTCCACCTGGAGGTGTTTGACCAGATTTGCCGCAGATGGGGGACGCCGGACGTGGATCTCATGGCGTCTCGTTTCAATCACAAGGTGGAGACCTTTGTGTCCAGAACAAAGGATCCGTTGGCAGTGGCCACGGACGCTCTGGTGGCCCCCTGGGGCCGTTACCGCCTTCTGTACGCCTTCCCTCCGCTAAGACTGTTACCACGATTAATACGCAGGATAGTGGCGGAGGGAATACCAATGATCCTGGTGGCTCCAGATGTATCCAGGGTCCTGACTTTTTTGCAGCAGAACCTGAACAAAAAACTGGCTTTGAGTACTCTCAAGGGCCAGATATCGGCTCTGGCTATTCTTTTCCAGAGACCTTTTGGCTTCGCACTCGTTGATTTGTACATTTGTACAAGGTGTACGACATGTGGCGCCTCGGGTGAAGGTTCCGATGACTCCATGGGATCTAAATTTGGTCTTTTCTGTACTTCAGAAACCGCCATACGAGAATATCAGGGAGATTTCCTTACTACTGCTGTCGCAGAAGGTGGCTTTCTTAGTAGCCATCACTTCCGCCAGACGGGTGTCTGAATTAGCAGCACTATTGTGCAAGTCTCCCTACCTGGTCCTGCATAAGAATAAGGCGGTCTGGCGACCCTCTCCTTCCTTTCTTCCGAAGGTGGTTTCTTCCTTTCACATTAATGAAGATATTGTTCTTCCTTCATTGTGCCCTCGTCCATCGCACCCAAAAGAGATTGAGTTGCATGCTTTGGACGTAGTAAGGGCCTTTAAGAGTGTATTTGTCTGCTACAGCTTCTTTTCAAAAAGCTGATGCCTTGTTTGTGCTGACAGAAGGTCCGCGCAAAGGTTTGGCGGCCTCGTTGGCTACGATTTCTCGTTGGATCAGACAGACCGTGACCCATGCGTATTCTGTTCGGGGCAATGTTCCCCCTTTTCCGGTCACGGCTCATTCTACCCGGGCTGTTAGCACTTCCTGGGCTTTCAGACACCAGGCCTCGGTGTCACAGGTGTGCACTTTCACTAAGTTTTATAAAGTTATGTGTTTGCCTCTTCGGATGCTGCTTTTGGCCGCAAAGTTTTGCAGGCGGCGGTGTAGGCGCGTCTGGCGCCTCCTTAGAGGTTCTGTTGGGTACTGTTGTTAGTGTTTACCCACCCCTCTTTTTGACACAGCTTGGGGACATCCCCACACGTCATGGAGAGCTGCGTCTGTCAGTGAACGATAGGAGAAAAAGGGATTTTATTAAAACTTACCGTAAAATCCTTTTCTCCGAGTTCACTGACAGACGCAGCACCCACCCCTCTGTTCTCTGTACGGCTTGTGTATGAACTGCTGAGGTGGAGGGGGTTTATGTGGGAAGAGAGGACGGCCCCATGGGAGGGGCCAGCTGTTTCTTTTCCCTGCCTAGTTAACTCCTAGTGAGACCAGCCTAAACCCCCACACCTCATGGAGAGCTGCGCCTGTCGGTGAACTCGGAGAAAAGGATTTTACGGTAAGTTTTAATAAAATCCCCTTTTTTTGCGGCCCATAAACAATCCATTTCCCCTCCAGGTTAGTGTAAAGGAATCATGAACTCTTAAGTAAGGTAAAACCACAAAGGGTGCTGGAAAACAATCATCATTGTGAAGGTGTGCCCCCATCTATGTCATGCAAGTTCAGGGTGGGGCTTCTGTGTTTTTTTCAGCCTCTGGTTCAGTCATATTTCAGACTCTTAGGTTTGGGCTACAAAATCGTATTCCACTTTGTTCCCCCAGAATGTTCTTTGCTTCTAATCAGCAGAATTTGATGGATCTATGGTTGGCTGTTAAAGGAACTTTTGTAGCTGAAGGTATTAAATCATTGACTCAAAAGCTTTTGAATGATTTTTGACGGTTTGCATGTTTAGGATAGAACCTACCTGTCAGTCATTGTGTCCATAATTGAGGACACTTCCTGTTTGTGTATAGGTATACAAGGTGCATACCTAAACCTCCCGATCTGTTCAAGCCCAAAGTGTTTCCTGATATTCATTGTAGGGGAGAACCATTATCCGTTTGTAGCCCTGTCCCCAGGCCTGTCCTCAGCCATGAGAGTGTTTTATAAATGTTTTGTCCTGAGTCCTAGCTCTTTTCAGGTGAGGGGGATTTCCATCATGGCATACCTGGACAATTTACTGTTGAGGACAGATGTGCACTTTTGTGGACCATCTACAGATGTATCCTATAAGAATTTGGCTGAACAATTATCTTTTTTTATCTCCTCGCTTGGATTATCTAGGTATCATTTTGGACACTGGACTGACAAGTTTTTCTACCACCTGAAAATCCTTAGAAGCTTCAGGATCATGTTCAGCATCTATAGCAGGATCTCTGGTCCTCCCTTTGCATATGTATAGGAGTGTCGGTCTTCGTGGTGACCAGGTTTTGAGGCAGTTACCATACCACTCATGGAATTTCCAATGGGACATTCTATGAAAGTGGAACAAGTTCCTGTTTTCCCTGGACAGGGAAACTGTATGCAGAATAAACGATTCCCACCGTAAAAAAGGGTTTCATGTCTATCTTACGGAAGATTTACTATGTCAGTTTAAAAGTTTATTTCAAGATTTTAGATATGCATTCTTTTTGCTGGTATGAATACAGAAAACCTTTAAAATCTATTTTAATAGTTCAATTTCCTATCCTGCTCTGTGCAGTCACTGTGCTCCTTTGTTCTCTGCGCCTGTGTTAAAGGATACGTAAAGGTTCCTTTTAAAAAAAAAAAAAAAAAAACAAACATGTCATACTTACCACCTCTGAGCAGTTGGTTTTGCACAGAGTGGCCCCGATCCTCCTCTTCTGGGGTCTCTCAGTGGTGCTCCTGGCTCCTCCTCTTCTCGAGTGCCCCATTGGAGGGCCGCTCTCCCTAGGGGCACCCATGCAGGCGCGCTGCTGCGTCCATTGACAGACAGCAACAATCGGCCCCGCCCCCTGGCTCCCGCATCATTGGATTTGATTGACGGCAGCGGGAGTCAATGGCTCCTGCTGCTATTAATCTATCCAATGAGGACCTGAGACCCCGGCTAGAGTGGATGTGCTCGTCCCCATCGCTGGAACGATCGGGCTCAGGTAAGTAAAAGTGGGGCTCTGGGGGGCTGCTGCAGTACAGAAGGTTTTCCACCTTAATGCATAGAATGCATTAAGGTGAAAAACCTTGAGGGTTTACAACCCCTTTAAGAAACCCCATTTCAGAAGACTAGTGAGGACATCTTGTGAGTCTTGGAATGTAACTGACTGTTGAGAGAGGTCAGATTAGGGAGAGAGAAGAGGTTTCAGGATAAATGACAAGACATAAACTGCTCCCACAGAGGAAAAGGAACAAGAGTTTAACTTACAAATATGCAAAACGCTTTTAAAGGTATATTGAACAAGCTAAAAAGTAACAAATTTTGGAAGTTGCTTATCAGGGTTTACGTACACTTTAATTCCCTACTCTGGGCTCTGGTTGCAATACCCACCTTCAATCCCAGTCAGTTCATCCCTCACAGTACTTTTTTTGCTACATGATGTAATCAGTCTTGGGGGGGCATCACCAGTGCAGTCCTGCGTCCAATGTGTGTAATGGTTCTGAGAGTGGTGCTAATGTCAGCACCTCAGATCTGCTCCCTGCATTAGGACTGCATAGCCATGAGAAAAGGACTTGTGTGGTATCAAGCGCCTGTGCTGAAGACTTGAAAAAAGATAGTGTTGTAAGGGTTTTTTTCTACTTAGTTTGGGGGACCTTTAAGAGAGGAAGGGGGGGGGGGAGTGACAAGCAGTGCAATAGATGCATTGATGGTGCTTTAAGAAGTTTATTTACACCTTTTGCTTATAATGCTCTTTTCCTTAACTGGTTGACTATCTTCTTCTTTGCAAACAGACAATGAGCCAATTATACAGCATTACCTACTTTAAAAATGTAGGTTCCCCTGCTTTCTCTAGATTTCAGCAGTTGATGGAGTTTTTCTCTCTGGGGATATTAATGTTATTTATGTAAAAAAAATAATGTAAAATTGAATTTCCATAACCTTTTAAATAACGTTTGCTTTTACAGATTACAGGAAGATCCTCCTGTTGGTGTCAGTGGTGCACCATCTGAAAATAATATTATGGTCTGGAATGCAGTCATTTTTGGGTATGTTTGTTAGATCTCCTTCAACTGACAACTTGGCTGCTATGCTTTTAAAGTGGTTCTAAAGGTTCTTTTTTTTTTTTTTTTTTTTTTTTTAATAATAAACATATCATACTTACCTGCTCTGTGCTCAGCCCATATCCTCCTTTTTTCAGGTCTTCTGAACCCTCGCCCGCCAAGTGCCCCTAGAGCAAGCTGCTTGCTCTGGGGGCACTTGTGCATGCTTGCCTGAGCTGCCTCTGTGTGTCCATGGGACATACAGAGCTGTGTCTCAGCCAATGAGGAGGGAGAGGCCTGGGAGAGCTGCTTTTGTGCACATTGCTGGATCGAGATTGGGCTCAGGTATGTAAAAGAGGGGGGAGCTGCACGCTGAAGGTTTTTAGAACCTATAGAATGCATGAAAGTAAAAAGCCTTCACCCTTTACAACCACTTTAAGGGCTTGTTCACACTGGCACCACGTATCAAAATGTGTGTGAATATATTCTTCAAAGCTTTGAGTTAATTCTGTGCGTACAGTTTGCCAAACTGTTCTAACAAGCCTCAATTTAAAGAGCCTAATGGCTCAAGCTGACATTTCTACATGGCTGTAACTGAGGTTTCGTGCAGATAATAAGAGCCCAAAGGTTCTGCTGTTATCTTTAAAAAAAAAAAAAACCCTACCACTGTAGGTGTAGTAAATGTTTATTTGTAAAGCCAAGATTGTATACATAAATTAAAAGGGGTGTATAAATCAGTTAACATTGTAATAAAATATACATACAGTTCTGCATATTAATGAACTAGTGAAAATGCTTTCAGTTAGATTTTGCAAATTCTCCTGTAAATGGCATATGTGTTATTATCCTTTTTTGTTTTGTGTGCATGGAATTTATTCCAAGAAACTGCACTGTAAGTGGCTGTACTCTTGTAAACTAGCAGAATGCAATATGATTTTATAGGTTTATAAATGGTGGTGCTATACACAGTTTAACTTACACTGTATATTCCATTTTTTTTTCTCTAGACCTGAAGGAACACCATTTGAGGATGGTAAGTTTCCTATAACTGTTTGGTGTGCAGAGGATTTGCACACCTGCATGATGATTGCAGCGCAACTTAACCGCTTGCCGACGACAAAGTGGCTCGTTCCCGCAAAACGCCGTCATACGACGGCGGCTGCGGGATCGAGCTTAGTGAGCACGCGCGCGCCGCCGGAGGCGCGCCCGCGCGCTCCCTGTGTTCGGGGAGGGCCAGGGAGCGGGTTACCCGCGATGGCCCCCCCGAGCGGAGGAACGGAGGTCCGTGTATGTAAACACGGACCTCCGCTCTGTGTGAAGGGGGAAGGGCTGTGATCACAGCCTTCTTGTATACGAAGGCTGTGACCACTTCCCTTCCCTAGATAGTGCAGTCCCCCTACAGTTAGAACACGCCCAGGGAACATATTTAACCCTTAGAGCGCCCCCTGCAGGTTAACCCCTTCACTGCCAATGACATTTACACAGTAATCAGTGCATTTTTATAGCACTGATCGCTGTATAAATGCCAATGGTCCCAAAAAAGTGTCAAAATGGTCCGACATGTCCGCTGAAATATCGCAGTACCGCTAAAAATCCCAGATCACCGCCATTACTAGTAAAAAAAAAACAAAAACCCAAAAATGAATTCTCATCATCCGTAAACGCGACCACTTCCAATCAATAAACGCCAATTGCAATTTTTTTTATCGCAAATATGAGGAAGAATATAAATCGGCCAAAAACAGTGAAAAAAATGTTTTTTTATATATATATTTTTTTGATTTGTATTCTAGCAAAAAGTAAGAAATTAGTTTTTTTTTTTTTGCAAAATTGTCGCTCTTCTTTTGTTTATAGCGGCGATCAGAAATGACGCAGAGGGGATCAAATACCACCAAAAGAAAGCTCTATTTGTGGCATTCCTCCCCGTCCCTACCGTTTTCTCAATTCATTTTACCAGTGCTGTTAGACCATTGAATGTAAAATTCTCCATTTATATTCGTTGGAGACAAAAAGAGGATCGTCTAAAGAAAATTGACTAAAAATTGGTGAAGTCGGGGCCTTCCTAAAGGTCGAAATCCTGGCCTCGGGAAAAACGCTAAGCCGTGACGCAGCGAAATTGACTTTTAACGCGCCAGCACGCTGTAACATGGGTTTACTTTAAACGCAGGAAAAAAAGGTGTTTATCTCGAAAGAAAACCACCATAAACTAGGGGAGACGCAGTAAAGACTAGCGGCGATATTTGTTTTCTTCTCGCTGTTAAAACGTTTTTTTTTTTTTGAT
>BLSH010544102.1:71670-83745 GCA_018402905.1 Glandirana rugosa | reverse complement strand
ATTTTTTTATATATATATATATATATATATATATATATAAAAAAAAAATAAATATCTAAAAAAAAAACCATAAAATCTTATTAAAAAAAATATATATATATATATATATATATATATATATTTTTTTACTGGGGAAGGGAATCCCCTATTGTATTCAAAGGGGAATTCATTTTATTTTGTATTATATACTTCCGCTTTTCCTTCAAACGCATTGTATCCTTCAACAATTCAGCAAATTCTGAACCTTCCTGAATCTCTTTTTATTAACTGTACATTTCCCCATTCTCCTGTGACTCTTCCCAATCAGGAGAGAGAGAATTAACTATTTCCTGCTCAAAAGGGAGTGATGCAGACCTCTCAACTGGCTGAGTCTTAAAGACTTTCCTCAACTCTAAATCCTGTTCTTTCTTTATTCTCTTCAGCACTTTATCTTTTTGCTTTCTCATTTTAGTTATTTCTTTAATTTTAGCTTTCATAGCACAAACCCTTTCCTTCCGTAATTTTTATATACATATATATTTTCTTAACATCCTAAATGATACTATAGATGTGAGACCCTCTATCTAAGGAGTCCTTCATCTTAGAAGGGAAAAAAAAATGACTATGCGAGCAGGCCTTATGTATTTCTGGCTAAGGTGATCAACCAGCCAGGCATCTCTCTCAAGACCTAAAGTTGTCACAGTCAAAAATACGCTATACTGACTCTGTCAAGCTGCCTACTGGCATTTGCAAGATCCCAGGCAGGCAAACCTTTGCCGAGTAACACGGTGCACCCTAACAGTCCCTAGAAACTTATCATTAAAGCTACTTAACACATACTAGTTGCATGAATAATGTAAACTCTTATCACTTTAAGGTTATTCACAAACATAAACACGTATCACTCAATTGTCTGGGTGTGTGGAAGAGAGTTTCCTATCTTACTTGTGTCTCTACATGACATATTCCCACCTGCCTAGGATTCTTAATATCCCCACAAGCTCCAAGCTTTCTGGTCACACATGAGCTCCAAGCTTCATAGTTTCTGCATGAGCTCCAATGCCTGCATGGGCTCCAAGCTCCAGTGCTTCTCTCAGCACTACAATAGCGCTTGAGGCTCTTGCCCGAGAAGGGCGGGCAATCGAGTGTGACAATATGCAGTAAAGCAGCTGATCACATGGACCCCAAATGGCCACGTCCAACCCCACAAAAATACTAAATACTAAAAACACTGGTAAAATTACGAACAATGTACATTTTTAAACAGATTTCCGTGCAGATCTCCTGAGCATCCATAGAGGACATATGCACTGAAGCAGCTGCTATCCGGTTCTCTTCTAACTATTAACCCAGTATGAGTCCGCTATAGGAGGGCAACCAAAAAGGTGGCCTCTACCTACCCAATCTTCTGACTCAACTGAAAGGTTACACAACCTAACTTTACAAGTTAATAATATCTTTCTATCATTAAGAATTATTCCCTATATATTACTCCTACATTAACACTTTCTGTTCCTCACCCCAGACGCACACTCAGAATAATACATCACTCATTCTTTATTTCCTGGTTCAGTATCTTAAATACAATATATTATCAAGCTATGACCAAGCGATATTTACAACATTACACCAATAGAAACCAATAAAGGAAATGTCCACCCATTGCTTATCATTAAAGACAAACCCACTTTCATAGAATTGTCTATACACATATGTTGGTCACTCTTCAGAACACCTGTTAGTAATTACTACACATCTTGATAAAGTATATATGTGTGTATTATTGTACAACCTTGGTTCCAATTATGTCCTAGACATATTTATCAGTATTTATGATTATATTCTGGTAAACATTTTCTAGGCTCTTTGCCAAAACCACCTAAAGTTATCATTTTCATGTTCTTTATCATCTTTCCTATAATAATAATGTTGCCACATATTAAAACTTGTCAGCTAAAAAGCCAATGCTTAAGAAGCACTCTAAGTTATAGCACAGGACAAAGTAAGTACATAATTAAGGGGGGGGGGGTATTTACAAGACCCTTACATCTCTCTTGGTCCCTTTTTATTTTGTCCCTGATAAGTAGGTTCCGATCCATTTTTGCTATTCTGTGGATCTCTTCTTGTATATCATTTTCCGCATATCCTTTATCCACAAACCTTTTACCAATTTTTTATGCTTGTTCTATGTATGTGTATACTTCCAAGCAGTTTCTCCTGAGACAAAGAAGCTGCCCACGTGGGATATTGGCTAAATGGCAACTCCTTACAGGTATGTAACCATTTTTATCTGTAGGTTTGAAGAAAGTCTTGGTACGTAGCATTATTACTCTTTTTTTTCTATCACCAAGTCAAGGAATGTGATTGTAGTTTAGTCAACATGCCATGTCCATTCTATATTCAAATAGTTGGCATTCAATTTGTCCATAAACCGCTGTAAACTGGTCATATCACCTTCCCAGACAAAGATGATGTCCTCAATGAAACAACGGTAAATTTTTAATTCCTCTGGTTGATTTTGAAATATCGTTTTCCTTTCCCATAGGTCCATAAACAAGTTTGCCACGCTGGGGGCAAAATGTGCCCCCATCGCAATACCCTTGACTTGTTGGTAATATCTGCCCTCATACCAGAATTATGACTAAGGCAATAATCCAAGCATCTGTTGAGATTTCTTCTGCCTGCTGCACATTTGGTCGTCTATCTAAGGCCCATTTGACCGCTTTCTGTGCTTCTTCATGATTAATGATGGTATACAATGAACTGACATCTGCAGTTACCAGTATACTATGTTCATTTACCTGTAATGGTTCAAGGAGTTGCAACAGATGTTTGGTATCCTGTAGGTATGCTTTAGTTTTTGGATTAAGGGCTGAAGCTCCCCATCAATGTACTGCCCCATCCTGGCACTGACTGAACCAATTCCATTCACTATGAGGCGCCCCGGGGGCTTGTTTTGATTTTTGTGTATCTTAGGGACCAAGTAAATAATCGGTACTCGGCATGTGTTAGGGACCAACAATTCAGCTTCTTTGGGGTTAAGGATTTTCTTCTTTAGACCTCTTTTGATCAATATTTCCAGAGCTTCCTTGTATTCTATAGTGGGATTTTTCTCTTAGTATTGTGTAGGTGTCTTCATCTCCCAGCAATCTTTCCTTTTCTTCCTTGTAGTCGTACTTTTGACATGGACATGACCACTATGCCCCTTCCTTTGTCCGCCGGGCAGACAATAACTTTCTTTTTTCTCCAGTTCTCTTATTCCTTTACTCATAAATGATGGATCTCTGAATTCTTTGACTTTCAATTCCTCTAAATCTTCTACCACCATTTTTTAAAAAACTTCCACATATTTGTTATCCGTGAGTGGGGGGTTGAAAGTGGATCTATTCCTAAAATTACTATGTATGATGGTATCCCCTATATTGTTGGTTCTATAATCTGTTTTTCTTCATTTCCACAGACCTATGTATTTTTCTAATACATTTCTGTATGTTGACATACGTCTCAAACTTATTCAAATTTTTTGTGGGTGCAAACTTCAGTCCTTGATCTAATACTTTTGAGCTCTTCAGAAGGGAGGGGGGTGAAATTAGCAATTTACGCCCTTTGAAATCCTGAAGGCGGTGATTGGTTTACGGCACCCATATGTAGCTAGGCTCCCAAAAAGTCTCACAAGTGGTATCCCCATACCCAGGAGAAACAGTAGAATGTATTTTGGGGTGTAGTTCCACATATACCCACGGCATGTGTGAGCAATAATCCTTTCAGTGACAACTTTGTGTCTTTTTTTTTTTTTTTTTATCTTTTTCAATCACTTGTCACAAAAAATGAAATATTCAATAGGCTCAACATGCCTCTCATCAAATTCCTTGGGGTGTCTACTTTCCAAAAAGGGGTTATGTTTGGGGGGGTTACTGCCCTGCCATTTCAGCACCTCAAGAAACGAGATCGGCAGTCAGAAACTAAAAGCTGCGTAAATTCCAGTAAATATACCATAGTTTGTAGATGCTATAACTTTTGTGCAAACCATAAATATACGCTTATTGAATTTTTTTTTACCAAAGATGTACTTAGACTAAATTTTTGTCATACATTTAGGCAAAAATGTATTCATTGGATAATTTTTTATAACAAAAAGTAGAAAATATAATTTTTTTTTCGTGTGTGTGTGTATATATATATATATATATATATATATATATCTCTAAAAAAAAAATCTCAGTGGTGATCAAATACTACCAAAAGAACGCTCTATTTGTGGGGGGAAAAAAAGGTACATTTTGTTTGGGTACAGCATTGCATGACCGCGCAATTACCAGTTAAAACAGTGCAGTGCCAAATTGCGAAAAATGCTCTGGTCAGGAAGGGGGGGAAACCTTCCGGAGCTGAAGTGGTTAAACTGCTTCCTATTTATACAGTGCTGCCCATAATTATTCATACCCATGGCAAATTTTGACTTAAAGTTACTTTTATTCAACAAGCAAGTAATTTTTTGACGGGAAATGACATAGGTGTCTCCCAAAAGATAATAAGACGAAGTACAAGAGGCATTATTGTGGAAAAAAGCATTTCTCAGCTTTTATTTACATTTGAGCAAAAAGTGTCCAGTCCAAAATCATTCATACCCTTCTCAATAATCAATAGAAAAGCCTTTATTGGCTATTAAAGCAATCAAACGCTTCCTATAATTGCAGACCAGCTTTTTGCATGTCTCCACAGGTATTTTTGCCCATTCATCTTTAGCAATGAGCTCCAAATCTTTCAGGTTGGAGGGTCTTCTTGCCATCACCCTGATCTTTGGCTCCCTCCACAGATTTTCATTTGGATTCAAGTCTGGACTCTGACTGGGCCACTCCAAAATGTTAATTTTGTCTGCTAACCATTTCTTCGCCACTTTTGCTGTGTGTTTTGGGTCATTGTCCTGCTGAAATGTCCACTGGTGCCCAAGGCCAAGTTTCTCTGCAGACTGCCTGATGTTGTCGTTGAGAATCCTCATGTATTGCTCTTTTTTCATGGTGCTGTTTACTGTGATTAAGTTTCCTAATCCATTGGCTGAAAAACACCCCCAAAGCATTAGGTTCCCACCACCATGTTTGGCAGTGGGGATGGTGTTCTTTGGGTTGAAGGCTTCTCCTTTTTTACGCCAAATGAAGGAAACATCATTGTGACCAAACAATTCAATTTTTGTTTCATCTGACCATAACACAGAAGACCAGAAGTCGTCTTCTTTGTCCAGGGGAGCTTTTGCAAAGGCCAAGCGAGCTTTTGTGTGCTTTATCTGGAGAAGTGGCGTCCTCCTTGGTCTGCATCCATGGAACCCAGCAGTGTGCAGTGTCCGTTGGATTGTCTGCCTTGAGATTGTCTGCCTGCCACCAGCAGAGCCCAGATTCACCAGGATGGCCTTGGTGGTGATCCTTGGATTCTTTTTCACCTCTCTAACTATCCTCTTGGCCAGCACAGGTCGCACTTTTGGCTTCCGACCACGTCCTCTGAGATTTTCCACAGTGCGGAACGTCTTGTATTTATTAATAATACTTTGCACTGTAGCCACTGGAATGTGAAAACATTTAGAAATGGCCTTGTAGCCCTTTCCTGACTTGTGAGCAGCCACAGTGCACAGCCGCAGGTCCTCACTGAGCTCCTTTGTCTTAGCCATGACTGCCCACAAACCAACTGCAGAGAGCTGTTGTTTTTCAGTTTGTTCAGTTGATTAAAACAGCTGTTCCCAATTAGGGTAATTAGGATGCTTTAGAACAGCTTGGACTATTTGGAATGGTATAGAACTTTTGATTTTCCCACAGACTGTGACAGTTTGTGAAGGGTATGGATAATTTTGGACTGGACACTTTTTGCTCAAATGTAAATAAAAGCTGAGAAATGTTTTTTTTTCCACTATAATGCCACTTTTACATCGTCTTATTATCTTTTGGGAGACACCTATGTCATTTCCCGTCAAAAAATTACTTGCTGGTTGAATAAAAGTAACTTTGTCAAAATTTGCCAGGGGTAAGAATAATTATGGGCAGCACTGTATATGTAACAGGTTTTATTCTAAAGGTACACTGTCCAAGGAAGATCACAAACCGCCGCTCACCTGAAACAACTAGCTGTCAGTGTAAGCTACAGTGTGAGGAAGGCTTTTCTCAGCCAATCTTCAATACAAACCGATAATACTGGCACCCGTTTCTGAGACACATGCGATACTTTATCGAACCAGAATAAAAATACAACATGGTTTCCTCCATGCTCACACATTTCAGCCCTGTGCAGGCCTTAATCATAGCACTGGGAGGACACAAAGATCCAATTTAAAAATGACCCTGCCAATCAATGACTGCTTTCACAGGTGTGGCATAAACGAATCCACTTGTGTATACAGGCACAGAGAGGCTGGTAATGAAGATACCAGTGCCAGTTTTATCTATTCTTAAGGAAATCTGACTTTTCTGATCAGAATGCTTACTCTGGGGTCAGAATTTACAGAAGGTAATGCTGCAAGAGACAACCAGACGACTAGCATTTTTAGAGAGGCCAGTAGTGGAAGCCTCAGTTGTATCTCACATTACGGTTTCTGAACTGTTGCTGTCATCTAGACAAAAATGTAATTTCTCTAATGGTTTTCTGTTCAAGCTGTCTGACTGCAGCTATCTGACTGTACATTTTCTTGAATCCCTCACCAACACTAATGCTTGTACAAGCATTAGTGTTGGTGAGGGATTCAAGAAAATGTGCACTGCGCACTCACATACATGGTTTGTGACTTTAATGTTGCTGTGAGTGAGAAATGGGAACCGGTGTTTTCACTCACGTGCTATTATACACACCCACAGACATTCCCCTGCATAGGCAGTCTATAGGGGAAAATACGAAGTCCTGCATTTCATAGGTAATACATTTCAGAAATTGAGAATCAGAAATATAACTATATAACTTTTATTGGGATGACTGCAGACTTTTTTTTCCAACAGTCAATTGTGCTTTTTAATGTTCAGCTGGTTAACTGAAGATGTTTATTAAACCTGTGAAACTGCTATATATGTGGGGCTTATAGTAAAACAAAACTCTGCTGATGTTTTTCTTGTAGTTTATGCCGATGGCAGCATATGTTTAGATATCCTTCAGAACCGCTGGAGCCCAACTTACGATGTTTCATCTATTTTGACGTCCATTCAGGTAAATAATTATATTGTTTTGGCTAAAGGAGGATGACCTAATTGAACCTGGAATAGTCTTAAAGGTAAATTGGAATGTATTATCACTGAACACACACACACACTCCAATGTTTACTTTAACCACCTCGATACATCCTGGGCACTTTCACCCCATCTGTCCAAGCCAATTTTTAGCTTTCAGTAGCATCGCACTTTGCATGATTATTACTCAGTCATGCAGCACTGTACCCATATGATATTTTTATCATTTTTTTTTTTTTTAAGACAAATAAAGCTTTCTTTTGGTAGGAATTAATCACCACTGAGTTTTTTTTATTGTTTTGCACTGTATACGAATGAATACTGAAAATTTTGGGAAAAAAAACTTGTTTTTCTTAGGCTGGCCATACATGTTTGATTTTCTATCCAATTTTCTTTAGATTTACCTTTAACTATGTAGTACAAGGGCCTGCCTAATTGGACAAAATTTGAAAGCGTTTAGTTTTGACCTCATATTATATGGTTTATGGTAAATCTAAAGAAAATTGGACAGAAAATCTAACATTTATGGCCAGCCTAAGTTTCTGTTATAAAATTTTGCAAATAAGTGCTAGTCATTAATTTTGACAAAAATGCATATTGCTACATTTCTTCGGTAAAAATAGTCCAAATCCGTGCATATTATTTGAAAGTTATAAAGTCTACAAGCTATGGTACCGATCACTGAAAATTGATCACATTTGATGCACTGTTGGCCTATCTCATTTCTTAAGGCCTGGTTCACACCTGTGCAGTTTGCTTTTGATCTGTTTCTTCATTGCTTTTTGCAGTGCATTATGCGTTTTTGCACATATGTTTTTCCCACGTACGTTTTGCATTTTTTTATACTTTTTTTTTGTTGTTTTTATGTTTAAAAAAGTCTCTGACCCTTTCCAAAAATGCAGCGGCTGAATAAAGCATAGACGTGAACGTGTCCCGTAGGAGACCATGTTAAATGGACTGTAGTTCATTTAATGTGAAAAGCACTAAAAAACGCATAGGTGTACACTAGGCTTAACATGCCAGGACGGTACAAATAACCCCAAAATGACCCCATTTTGGAAAGTAGACAGTCCAAGGTATTTAGTAAGAGGCATGGTGAGTTTTTTTAAATTGTCATTTTTTTCCCACAATGCTTTGGAAAATGGAGAAATGTATTTTTTATTTTTTTTCCCACAAAAATGTCATATTACCAAGTTATTTTTCTCACGCAGCCTAGGCATACTTAAAACTACACACCAAAACACATTCTGCTACTCCGGAGTATGGCAATACCACTTTTTTCACAGCCTAGCCACATATAGAGCCCCAACATTCAAGGAGCACCTTCAGTCTTTATTAACTTCCACGCCGCCTTCTAACACTTTTTGTTATCTGTATTTTTGCTAGAAAAATTACTTAGAAACCCCAAACATTATATATATATATATTTATTAGCTGAGGCCCTAGAGCACAGGTATCAAACTGGCGGCCCTCCAGCTGTTGCGGAACTACAAATCCCATGAGGCATTGCTAGGCTGACAACTACAAGCATGACTCCCACAGGCAGAGGCATGATGGGAATTGTAGTTTTCGCAACAGCTGGAGGGCCGCCAGTTTGACACCCTTGCCCTAGAGCATAAAATGGTTTGTTCTGCAATTTTTTATGTCACACAGTATTAACATAGCCGTTTTTTTCAAACATAATTTTACAGAATAATGCAAAAATACATATTACCAGGGGTGTGTGGAAGCAATCAGGCGGCAGCACAGCCACCCAAATGCTTCCATCTGACAGGCAGGAGTCTGCTTGTCAGATTTACACACAATCCTGGTGGCTGCAGCCACTGAGAATGTGTGTAACAACTCCCCACTGTCAGGTCCATACAAAGTAGGGACCTGGCAGCAAAGGGGTTAAAGGATACTTTTAATGAAAAGTTAAAGTATTTGTTCTTGCTGTTGTCTTTACTTTCTGAAAATACTTTGTCATAATGTAATGAGAAAAGGTATTTAGCAGTTTACAGTGAGGGATAAAAAGTATTTGATCCCCTGATGATGTTGTACGTTTGCCCACTAAAAAAGAAATGATCAGTCTATAATTTTAATGGTAGGGATATTTTTTCCAACAACAAAAATATACAAAATCAGCAGGGGATCAAATCCTTTTTTCCCCTTACTGTTTATTTACTAAAGTAATTGCATTTCCATGTTCTGTGTACTGTGGGAGACCAGATATAGTGAATGCAAGGTCCTGGGTTTAGTAACACTTTGAGAGAAATTTGTAGATTAACCACTAGAGGGAAATCTGTATTTCAATTAGTAGAATAGAATTACCAACTCTTGTTCAGTTCTTCCAGTGTGTACCTACGTTGATCTAGTCTGCATGTCTACTCATAAGTGTCTGTTCTTTTTTTTTTTTCTTTTTTTTTTTTTTTTTCTTCAGTCTCTTCTTGATGAACCAAATCCTAATAGCCCTGCGAACAGTCAAGCCGCACAACTTTATCAGGAAAACAAACGCGAGTATGAAAAAAGAGTGTCTGCTATTGTTGAGCAAAGCTGGAACGATTCCTAATATTCTGTGCATCATCTTTTTGTGTACAGTATAATTTCATAAGAGACAGAAATTGAGGTACTACAAATGCCACAAAATTAAAAGTTTTAAATACGTTCATGGCAGACACCGAATTCTCCAAGTTTCCTCCATTGTTGCTCATGTTTGGAAACTGCAAAAGCTTGTGTATCTCTAATTTTTAAACCATGCACAACATGCAGTAAAAAAATACAGTAATTTATTGCTACATTTGTAATATATCAGGTTTGTATTTTTTCTTCTCTTTGATGTATAACATTGGCATGGAGTTTCCATGAAAATACACATTTTATAAATCCTTTTTTTCTTTTTCTTCAAAAAAATTGAATGCTTCAATTTTATGACCTTTGCTTTTCTTTTAATAGCAGAAGAGCATTTTTTAATTTTATTTTTTAATTTTAAATGAATAACTTGCAATAGAGTTGAGATATACAGTATATATATTTGCGCCTGGATATCTTTCTTAATAGTTTTGTGTTAAAGAACTTTAGTTGAAAAAATGCTACCAGGAAGGATTTTATTTCAGACTGCATATTTTTTCTGCAATAAAAGTTGGCAAGACTCCTGAAAGTTTGTACACTGAAGTCAGTGTGCAATCACAGCATGCCTGTGTGCATGCATAGAAGTTGCGTCATCCCTGACCGACCTATCAAGATTTCTGAAAATGCCAAACTCACAAGATCACTGGGCGAAGATGTTGGCAGTGGCAAGGGACCTTACAGATGTTGCATCTTCAGATGAGAGGCATGTACCTTCGTTCTAAGGCCATACACGTTTTAAATGATGTATGCCCTTTTCTTTAAGTGTAAGGTCCTCTTTTAATTATATTTTTTGACAAATTTTGTAAATGTGATAATGTTTTTAACTCTTACCTTTTAGGGCAGAGTGACAGTTCCTCCTGCTAGCTTTACAGTCTGCAGGTGAAAGTGTGCAGAAAAATGCTGGACCTAATTCTGAAAGGTATCTTTAAGCAGACCAAGTATCAATTTTTTTTTTTTTTTCTTAAACATTCATGCATTCATGAATCTGCGCTGTGATAACAGGCTGCTGGCATACAGCGTTTGCTATACCCAAACCTACGAATGAAATAAAATCAAATTTCTCCTATCGTTCACTGACAGACGCAGCTTCTCCATTACATGTGGGGTTTTATGCTGGTCTCACTAGGAGTTAACTAGGCAAGGAAAAGAAACAGCTGGCCCCTCCCATGGGGGGCCGTCCTCTCTTCCCACATAAAAACCCCCCTCATGGCATAGCTCTTCAGTTTCAATGCCTAGTTTGCAAGGAGTTGAATTGCGGTCCTGTTTGTGACCGTTTTTTATTTTTATTTGTCTTCTATCAAGCAATTGATCTGCTATCAAGAAGCCGGTCGGGGCATAGAGAGTCCATGTGCTCTGTACTTTCCCCGACCTGGCCGACCGATGCAAGCCAGTCCCGCCGTATGTGGACCCGCCGCATCGTGCCCCTTCCGTGCGGGCGGCCTGGGGTGATCCCCCCCTTATGCCCAGCCCCGGATGCGATTCGGGAAGGGCGACTTCTGGCCTGCAGCATACTGCCCAAGCAGGGGCGGAAGGTCTGCGACTGGATGGCTACCCATGGCATCGTCCGGAGTGGTGAGTGAGAGCTCCTCCCCCCCCCCCCATTTTTAGGGGCAGAAAGGGGGACCGACGACCCTAAAAAAAAAAAAAAAAAACCATTTTTGCTGGGTAGCTGCCGGTAGGGGCGTGTGGAGCCCTGTTCACCCCCTGCACACTTCCCCCCGCACCGCACCCGATCGTCTAGTGCCATTCGGTCGTTTTTTGCCACCATGCGGCGATCGGCCACCATTTTGCGGCAGACCGCCGCCATTTTGCCGTAGCCGCAGACATATTGGGCCTATGGGGCTTTCCCTCTAGCGCTCAGAGCGGCCATTTGTGGTACTGCACGTTCCCTGCAGGTGTTTTTTTCGGCCTCTAGTGTTCAACGGCGGCCATATTGGATTCCCTGCTCATGCTTTTTGACGATCCTCAGGGTTATGCAGCAAACAGCAAGTATAGCTGGGCTCTCCTGTGGGTGCTGGTGGCGGCGGGTGCAGTCCTCCTGGGTCCCCTGGTGCACTGTGGGGTGGTGGTGTGCGGCTGTGTGGGGGTGCCTTTAACCCTTTCTATGCATCTATGTGTTCCTAAGGAAGCTGAACATGCTAGGAGCGCAATCTGCGCAAGGGGCTTTTCTGGACCAGCTGTGGCGGTTTTTAGTGATTTACCCCAGGGCGGATGTCACCAACAGGCCCCCCGCGGTGTCGACCAGGTCTTTTCGGGGAACGCGTCTAACGCGAGGATCGTACAAGTCGAAGGAAT
>BLSH010544092.1:67815-73589 GCA_018402905.1 Glandirana rugosa | reverse complement strand
TGATGAGTATCAGTGATGAGTATTTATCAGTGATGAGTATCAGTGATGAGTATTTATCAGTGATGAGTATCAGTGATGAGTATTTATCAGTGATGAGTATCGGTGAAGAGTAGTTATCAGTGATGAGTATCGGTGAAGAGTATTTATCAGTGATGAGTATCGGTGATCAGTATCTATTGGTGAGGAGTATTTATCAGTGATGAGTATCAGTGATGAGTATTTATCAGTGATGAGTATTTATCAGTGATGAGTATCGGTGAAGAGTATTTATCAGCGATGAGTATCAGTGACAAGTATTTATCAGTGATGAGTATTTATCAGTGATGAGTATCAGTGATGAGTATTTATCAGTGATGAGTATTTATCAGTGATGAGTATTTATCAGTGATGAGTATCAGTGATGAGTATTTATCAGTGATGAGTATCGGTGAAGAGTATTTATCAGTGGTGAGTATCGGTGATCAGTATCTATTGGTGAGGAGTATTTATCAGTGATGAGTATCAGTGATGAGTATTTATCAGTGATGAGTATCAGTGATGAGTATTTATCAGTGATGAGTATCGGTGAAGAGTATTTATCAGTGATGAGTATCAGTGACAAGTATTCATCAGTGATGAGTAGTTAGCACTGATGAGTATCAGTGACAAGTATTTATCAGTGATGAGTATTTATCAGCGATGAGTATCAGTGAGGAGTATTTATCAGTGATGAGTATCAGGGATGAGTATTTATCAGTGATGAGTATCAGTGAAGAGTATTTATCAGTGATGAGTATTTATCGGTCAAGAGTATCTATCAGTGATGAGTATCGGTGATCAATATCTATCGGTGAGGAGTATCTATCAGTAGTGAGCATTTATCAGTGATGAGTATTGGTGAAGAGTATTTATAAGTGATGAGTATTGTTGAGTATTTATCAGTGATGAGTATTTATCGGTGAAGAGTAATCTAACGCCGATGAGTACATATCAATGATGAGTATCTAACAGTGATGAGTATCTATCAGTGATGAGTATTGGTGATCAGTATCTATCAGTGAGGAGTATCTATCAGTAGTGAGTAGCAGTGAGGAGTATTTATCAATGATGAGTATTGGTAAATAGTATTTATCACTGATGAGTATCTATCAGTGATGAGCATTGGTGAGTAATATTTATCAGTGACGAGTATCTATTGGTGATGAGTATGAGTGTTAAATATCTATTTGTGATGAGTATAGGTGATAAGTATCTATTGGTGAGACGTATCGGTGGTGAGTATACATGGGTGATGAGTATCGGGGAAGAGTACCTATCAGTGATGAGTATCAATGATGAGTATCTATTAGTGATGAGTATCAATGATGAGTATCTATTGGTGATGAGTATCTATTGGTGATGAGTACCTATTAGTGATGAGTATCAATGATGAGTATCTATTGGTGATGAGTATCAGGGAAGAGTACCTATTAGTGATGAGTACCTATTAGTGATGAGTATCAATGATGAGTATCTATTGGTGATGAGTATCTATAGGTGATGAGTACCTATTAGTGATGAGTATCAATGATGAGTATCTATTGGTGATGAGTATCTATTGGTGATGAGTACCTATTAGTGATGAGTATCAATTTTTTTTGGTTGAACTGGATGGACTTGTGTCTTTTTTCAACCTAACTATGAAACTATGTAACTATTGGTGATGAGTATCAGGGAAGAGTACCTATTAGTGATGAGTATATTAGTGGTGAGTATCAATGATGCGTATCTATTGGTGATAAGTATCTATTAGTGATGAGTACCTATTAGTGATGAGTATCAATGATGAGTATCTATTGGTGATGAGTATCTATTAGTGATGAGTACCTATTAGTGATGAGTATCAATGATGAGTATCTCTTGGTGATAAGTATCAGGGAAGAGTACCTATTAGTGATGAGTATCGATGATGAGTATCTATTGGTGATCAGTATCTATTAGTGATAAGTACCTATTAGGGATGCGTATCAATGATGAGTATCCATTGGTGATGAGTATCTATTAGTGATGAGTACCTATTAGTGATCAGTATCGATGATGAGTATCTATTAGTGATGAGTATCTATTAGTGATGAGTACCTATTAGTGATGAGTATCAATGTTGAGTATCTATTGGTGATGAGTATCTATTGCTGATGATTATCTATTGGTGACGAGTATCTATTGGTAATGAGTACCTATTAGTGATGACTATCAATGATGAGTATCTCTTGGTGATGAGTATCTATTGCTGATGAGTATCTATTGGTGATGAGTACCTATTAGTGATGAATACCAATGATGAGTATCTATTGGTGATGAGTATCTATTGGTGATGAGTACCTATTAGTGATGAGTATCAATAATGAGTATCTATTGGTGATGAGTATCAGGGAAGAATACCTATTAGTGATGAATACATATTAGTGGTGAGTATCAATGATGCGTATCTATTGGTGATGAGTACCTATTAGCGATGAGTATCAATGATGAGTATCTATTGGTGATGAGTATCTATTAGTGATGAGTACCTATTAGTGATGAGTATCTATTGGTGATGAGTATATATTAGTGATTAGTATCGGGGAAGAGTACCTGTTGGTGATGAGTATCAATAACGAGTATCTATTGGTGATGAGTATCTATTGCTGATGAGTATCGGGGAAGAGTACCTGTTAGTGATGAGTATCAATGATGAGTATCTATTGGTGATGAGTATCCATGGGTGATGAGTATCAGGGAATAGTACCTATTAGTGATGAGTATCAATTGGTGATGAGTATCTCTTGGTGATGAGTATCTATTGGTAATGAGTATCTATGGGTGATGAGTATCTATTGGTGATGAGTATCTATTGGTAATGAGTGTCTATTGGTAATGAGTATCTATTGATGATGAGTATCTATTGGTGATGAGCATCTCTTGGTGATGAGTATCTATTGGTGATGAGTATCTATTGGTAATGAGTGTCTATTGGTGATGAGTATCTATTGGTGATGAGTATCTATTGGAGATGAGTATCTATTGGTGATGAGTACCTATTGGTGATGAGTGTCTATTGGTGATGAGTATCTATTGGTAATGGGTATCTATTGGTGATGAGTATCTATGAGTGATGAGTATGTGTTGGAGATGAGTATCTCTTGGTGATGAGTATCTATTGGTAATGAGTGTCTGTTGGTAATGAGTATCCATGGGTGGTGAGTATCGGGGAATAGTACCTATTAGTGAAGAGTATGAGTGTCTATTGGTGATTAGTATCTATTGGTAATGAGTGTCTATTGGTAATGAGTATCTATGGGTGATGAGTATCTCTTGGTGATGAGTATCTCTTGGTGATGAGTATGGGTGATGAGTATGGGTGATGAGTATCTATGGGTGATGAGTATCTATGGGTGATGAGTATCAATGATGAGTATCTATGGGTGATGAGTATCTATTGGTAATGAGTATCTATTGGTAATGAGCGTATATTGGTAATGAGTATCAATGATGAGTATCTATGGGTGATAAGTATCTCTTGGTGAAGAGTATCTATGGGTGATGAGTATCAATGATGAGTATCAATGATGAGTATCTATGGGTGATGAGTATCTATGGTTGATGAGTATCTATTGGTAATGAGTATCTCTTGGTGATGAGTATCTATGGGTGATGAGTATCTCTTGGTGATGAGTATCTATGGGTGATGAGTATCAATGATGAGTATCTATTGGTGATGAGTATCAATGATGAGTATCTATTGGTGATGAGTATCAATGATGAGTATCTATTGGTGATGAGTATCTATTGGTAATGAGTATCAATGATGAGTATCTATGGGTGATGAGTATCTATTGGTAATGAGTATCAATGATGAGTATCTATGGGTGATGAGTATCTATTGGTGATGAGTATCTATTGGTAATGAGTATCAATGATGAGTATCTATTGGTGATGAGTATCAATGATGAGTATCTATTGGTGATGAGTATCTATTGGTAATGAGTATCAATGATGAGTATCTATGGGTGATGAGTATCTATTGGTGATGAGTATCTATTGGTAATGAGTATCAATGATGAGTATCTATGGATGATGAGTATCTATGGGTGATGAGTATCTCTTGGTGATGAGTATGGGTGAGGCATTCCGGTGACGAGCAATCATACTGAGCAATGATTGGTCTTCTTTAACCTCTGACAGTCCAACAGACAGAAGAGACGGCTCACAGAGGACCCCTCTACAAGGTGAAGGGAATGGTAGGTTGACCTTTCATCCCGCATGCTGGACAATCTCTGCTCAGCCTTTATCTTCAGATCGGAGGACCTTATTGACCATGTGCTGTGTCTGATGTAGAAGGTCCAATGGTCTCAGGGGTGACACTCGCCTACCTAGGTGACCCAGAGAAGAAATATTCCCAGACTAAGCACTGAACTCACCCGTCTCATTTCCCTCCGGCAGGTCCATGTAGGAGCAGAGGACTCTGCGGTGGTACCAGGCAGTACTGGATCGAGGCTCATAGGATTGCACCACCAGCAGGACTGCGATTCCAGACATGGCAGCATAAGAGACCCAGAATAAAACTAATAGTCTGCGGCGGAGACGCACCCAGAACTCAGAATTTTGCTCCAAGGGGTGCACAGGCAGAAGATGCTGGAACTCCATTCTTAGCTCTCCCCATCGGCCTCTCTGGTTCTTCTTATACAGCACTGAGCAGGAGGTCACAGAGAGGTGTGAGGAGGAGGAGGACATTCTATACCCTGCATGACAAATAACACCTTCTATAGAAAAACCTGGGTACATGCGAGGAAGATTCCGCAGTGCGCTGGAAAACAAACACCGTACAAAACACGACCCAACCGCACTACATGGCCCAGACGGGTAGAGGGGACCACGGGATGATCGGGAATATGGACACTGGATGATCGGGAATATGGACACTGGATGATTGGGAATATGGACACGGGATGATCGGGAATATGGACACGGGATGATCGGGAATATGGACACTGGATGATCGGGAATATGGACACTGGATGATTGGGAATATGGACACTGGATGATTGGGAATATGGACACTGGATGATCGGGAATATGGACACTGGATGATCGGGAATATGGACACTGGATGATTGGGAATATGGACACTGGATGATCGGGAATATGGACACTGGATGACCGGGAATATGGACACGGGATGATCGGGAATATGGACACTGGATGATCGGGAATATGGACACTGGATGATTGGGAATATGGACACTGGATGATCGGGAATATGGACACTGGATGGCTGGGAATATGGACACTGGATGATTGGGAATATGGACAATGGATGATCGGGAATATGGACACTGGATGACTGGGAATATGGACACTGGATGATCGGAAATATGGACACTGGATGATCGGGAATATGGACACTGGATGATCGGGAATATGGACACTGGATGATTGGGATTATGGACACTGGATGATCGGGAATATGGACACGGGATGATCGGGAATATGGACACGGGATGATCGGGAATATGGACACTGGATGATTGGGAATATGGACACTGGATGATCGGGAATATGGACACTGGATGATCGGGAGTATGGACACGGGATGATCGGGAATATGGACACAGGATGATTGGGAATATGGACACGGGATGATCGGGAATATGGACACGGGATGATCAGGAATATGGACACTGGATGATTGGGAATATGGACACGGGATGATCGGGAATATGGACACGGGATGATCAGGAATATGGACACTGGATGATCGGGAATATGGACACTGG
>BLSH010544010.1:19114-29996 GCA_018402905.1 Glandirana rugosa | reverse complement strand
CATAGTACATTTGCACCTTGCTGTGCATTTCTTGCACAAAATTAAAAAGTGCGTCTACATTGCTGGTTTTTTAAAAAAAGAATAATAAATAGTGCTACATAGTACATTTGCACCTTGCTGTGCATTTCTTGCATAGAATTAAAAAAGTGCGTTGACATTGCTGGTTTAAAAAAAAGAATAATAAATAGTGCTACATAGTACATTTGCACCTTGCTGTGCATTTCTTGCACAAAATTAAAAAGTGCGTTGACATTGCTGGTTTAAAAAAAAAAAATAGTGCTACATAGTACATTTGCACCTTGCTGTGCATTTCTTGCACAAAATTAAAAAGTGCATCTACATTGCCGGTTTAAAAAATAATATAAATTTGTGCTAAATAGTACATTTGCGTCCAGAATGAGGAGAGCGTCAAATAAGGGACGTGGTCAAGGTGCTCCTGGTGTTGGTGGTGTTGGTGAAGCTCCTGTTGCAAGGAGAGGACGTGGTCAATCTGTGCCAGCTACACGCACAAGTGAAACACCTTCCTCAGGTGCGAATAGCCGACAGAACCTTCAACGTTATACGGTAGGCCCGAATGCCGCTCAACGAATGGTGAGGCCAGAACAAGTACAGGTGATAGTAGATTGGGTGGCTGACAATGCCTCCAGTTCCTTCACATTGTCTCCCACCCGGTCCCTTGCTGAAAGCTCAGAGTTGGCACCTGAACCCCATGGCCATCTGTCTTTCACCTCAGCCCCTTGTAAATCAGACAAGCAGTCTGAGCCCCAAGCAGGCCCGGAGTGGGACAAAAAATAGGCCCAGGCATTTTAGACTGGGCAGCCCGATCGGGGGTGGCGGTAAGACAATAGTTTGTATAGGTGGTCGGTGACAGGATATTCCGAGAAACATCCAAGTCCAGCTAGGAGACATCCCCATATAGCACAGGAGAGACATCCCCAGTCCAGCAGAGAGACAGCCCCATTACCAGCAAAGAGACAGCTCCAGACCTGCAAATAGACAGACCCAGACCTGCAAATAGACAGCCCCAGACCTGCAAATAGACAGCCCCAGACCTGCAAAGAGACAGCTCCAGACCTGCAAAGAGACAGCCCCAGACCTGCAAAGAGACAGCCTCAGACCTGCAGAGAGACAGTCCCATTACCAGCAAAGAGACAGCCTCAGACCTGCAGAGACAGCCCCATTACTAGCAAAGAGACAGCCTCAGACCTGCAAAGAGACAGCCCCATTACCAGCAAAGAGACAGCCCCTTTACCAGCAAAGAGACAGCCTCAGACCTGCAAATAGACAGCCCCAGACCTGCAAATAGACAGCCCAGACCTGCAAATAGACAGCCCAGACCTGCAAAGAGACAGCCTCAGACCTGCAAAGAGACAGCCTCAGACCTGCAAATAGACAGCCTCAGACCTGCAAAGAGACAGCCCACACCTGCAAAGAGACAGCCCCAGACCTGCAAATAGACAGCCCCAGACCTGCAAATAGACAGCTCCAGACCTGCAAATAGAGAGCCCCAGACCTGAAAAGAGACAGCTCCAGACCTGAAAAGAGACAGCCCCAGACCTGAAAAGAGACAGCACCAGACCTGCAAATAGACAGCCCAGACCTGCAAATAGACAGCCCCAGACCTGCAAATAGACAGCCCCAGACCTGCAAATAGACACCCCAGACCTACAAATGGACAGCCCAGACCTGCAAATAGACAGCCTCAGACGAGCAAATAGACAGCCCAGACCAGCAAAGAGACAGCCTCACCTCCTTGTTGTGGCCATGACATTCTGTCCATGCATTTTCAAGGCAATCCCGCCATCCCCTGGACTACATCTCCCTTAATTCTTTGCAGTACAGATGGGAGGGGGAGGGAGGAACACTGTGCTCTGTTTCCCTCCCCTAACCTCTGTACTGTGGGGAGAGTGCAGGGAGGAGGGGGCTGACATAGGAGAGGGGCGGGATGCTGGGAGGGACTGTATTCAGCAGAACACCAGGCAGCTTCCCGGAGGGCGGCGGCCGTGAGATGAGAAGAGCCGCTCTATCCAGTGAATAAAATTCAGAGGAGGAGCAGCTTCAGCCTGTGTGCTATTTGTAGCATCGTCGCCGCTCCTCCTCTGAATATCATTCACAGGACAGAGCGGGCTCTTCTCATCTCACGGCCGCCGCCCTCCGGGATGCTGTCAAACAGGATGGAATAGTCGGGACTCGGGCGGGTGGCCAGAATGACATGCGGACTAGCGGCCCTGGCCCACCGGGCATATGCCCGGTGTGCCCTATCGCCGGTCCGCCCCTGGCCCCAAGTCATGCAGCAGTCTCTTATGCTTTTTGATGACTCTGCTGGTGTGCTTTCCATGGGCCATCCACATACCCCTGCCCCAGAAGTGGAAGACATTGAGTGCACCGATGCCCAACCCCCTCTGTTTCAGGATGAGGACATGGAAACACCACCGCAGCACGTCTCTGATGATGACGAAACACAGGTCCAACTGCTGTGGCTTTCAACAGTGTGCAGACTGACAAGGAGGGCAGTGGTGAAGAGTGGGTAGAAGTTGTGGAGGATGATGTAGTCCTAGACAGAGGCACCAGCTCAGCAAAAGAGGAAGCAGGTTGCAAAAGCAGAGCGAGCGTCCCCTAGACAGTACGACTTCTACTACCCACCACACTCAGGGACCTAGCACACCAAAGGCAGCTCAAAGGAGTTCCCTGGCGTGGCAGTTCTTCAGACAATGTGCTGACGACAAGACACGAGTGGTTTGCACGCTGTGCAATCAGAACCTGAAGCGAGGCATACATGTTCTAAAACTGAGCACAACCTGCATGGCCAGGCATCTACATGCAAAACACGAGCTGCAGTGGAATAAGCACCTCAAAATCCAAGAAAGGTCTCGGGCTCCTCCTGCTTCCTCGGCCTCTTCCTCCACCTCTACAGTGCCAGTGTCACCTGCCACCCAGCAAACAGACGATGTGACAGCAACGCCACCATGTCCGCCACCATCCCCAAGCATTTCCACATGGTCCCATGGAAGGTTACAGCTGTCCATCTCCCAAACACTGGAGAGAAAGAGGAAGTACCCCCCTACCCACTCACGATCCCTGGCCCTGAATGCCAGCATTTCAAAATTCCTGGCCTTTGATGCGATGCCCTGATGGCGGTGGCCGTCCCACAGTACGTGGTTCCCAGCAGCCACTACTTTTCCAGGTGAGCCATCCCTTCCCTGCACAAACAAGTCGGGGACAAGATCAAGTGTGCATTGCGCAATGCCATCTGTGGCAAGGTCCACATAAACACTGATACGTGGACCAGTAAGCACGGACAGGGACACTATATCTCGCTAACTGCACACTGGGCAAATGTAGTGGCGGTGGGCCCGAGGTGTCCTTCCGCCACCGAGGATTGCAGGGCATTTCTCTTTGCCTCCTGTTGCCTCCTCCTCCTACTCCGCTTCCTCCTCCTCTACCACCTCCTCATCCGGTCAGCGTAACACCTTCACCACCAACTTCAGCACATTCAGGGGGAAACGACAGCAGGCTGTTTTAAAACTGATATGCTTGGGGGATAAACCCCACACTTCACAGGAACTGTGGATGGGCATTGAACAACAGATCGATGAGTGGTTGTTGGCACTGAGCCTGAAGCCTGGCCTGGTGGTGTGCGATAATGGGCGAAATCTCGTAGCAGCTCTGGGCCTAGCCGGTTTGACGCACATCCCTTGCCTGGTACATGTGCTGAATTTAGTGGTGCAGAAATTTCTAAAAAACTACCCGGATATGTCAGAGCTGCTGCAGAAAGTGCGGGCCGTCTGTGCGCGTTTTCGGCGTTCTCACCCTGCTGCTGCTCACCTGTCTGCGCTGCAGCGGAACTTCGGCCTTAGCGCTCACCGCCTCCTATGCGACGTGCCCACAAGGTGGAACTCCTCCTTGCACATGCTGAAGAGACTGTGCGAGGAGCAGCAGGCAATAGTGGAGTTTCAGCTGCAGCACGCACAGTTCAGTCACTCTACGGAACAGCACCACTTCACCACCAACGAGTGGGCCTCCATGCGAGACCTGTGTATCATATTGCGGTATTTCGAGTACTCCACCAACATGGCCAGTGCCGATGACGCTGTTCTCAGCATTACTATCCCACTTCTATGTCTCCTTGAAAAAACACTTCGGGTGATGATGGAAGAGGATGTGGCACAGGAGGAGGAGGAAGAGGGGTCATTTCCACGGTTATTAGGCCAGTCATTCACAAGTGGCTCGGAGGGTGGGTTCCTGCACCAGCATAGGCCAGGTAAAAAATTTTCAAGCCAGGGCACAGTTCTGGAGGATGAGGGGGGCGAGGATGATGATGAGGAAGAGGAACCGTGTTCACAGCAAGGTGGTACCCAACGCAGCTCGTGGGCATCACTGGAGTGTGGCTGGGGGGATACGGAGGACACAGATGATACACCTCTCACAGAGGGCAGCTTGTCTTTGCCTCTGGGCAGCCTGGCACAAATGAGCGACTACATGCTGCAGTGCCTGTGCAACGACAGCCCAGTTGCCCACATTGTAACTTGTGCTGATTACTGGGTGGCCACCCTGCTGGATCCCCGTTACAAGGACAACGTGCCGTCCTTAATTCCCTCACTGGAGCATGATCGGAAGATGTGTGACTACAAGCGCACGCTGGTAGAGGGCATTCCCAAATGACACCAGGGGCTCAGTGGAAGCACAAGGCGAAGGTAGAGGAGGAGGAAGAGGTCAACAATGCAGCTGTGGCTCCGCCTGCACCTCAGAAGGCAGGGTTAGCATGGCCGAAATGTGGAAAAGCTTTGTCAGCAGCACGCCACAACAAACAGCACCACCCGCTGATAGGCAACGTCTTAGCAGGAGGCAGCATTTCAGCAACATGGTGGAACATTATGTGTGCACACGCATACACGTACTGACTGATGGGTCTGCCCCATTCAACTTTTGGGTCTCCAAATTGGGCACATGGCCTGAGCGTGCCCTTTATGCCTTGGAGGTGCTGGCCTGCCCTGCAGCCAGTGTATTGTCTTAACGTGTGTTTAGCACGGCAGGGGGCATTATCACAGACATGCGCAGCCGCCTGTCCACAGCCAACGTGGACAAGCTAACGTTTATTAAAATGAACCAGGCATAGATCTCACAAGACTTGTCTGTACCTTGTGCAGAATAGACATTGGTATACTTAAGTGAACTTATTCTTTTTTTTTGTTATAGAACATAAGTCTTTATTGGAATTTGTAACAGGAGAAACATGAAAAATAAACCATGGTACATTTTATATGGAAAAAGTGAACCCGTGCTAGAACATCTCTGAGTTTGTCTGCAGATAGTGATCTTTTTTTTTTTGTTTTAATATGTCTCAATATTTTGGGGGCTACCCCAATTAGAAAAAACAAACAAACAAACAAAAACCGGTGTTGGCTACCTCCTCCTCCTCCACCACCACTTCCACCTACACTGCCACGGTCGCCGCCTCCTTAACCCCCTACTCCACATCCACCTCCTCCTCCATTTTTTATTTTGTTTATGTGATTTTAAGTTATTTCCCTATCCACATTTGTTTGCAGGGCACTTGTCCTACTCTTACTCCCATTTTGTTTCCTTTTGCAGCCTTCTAGCCCTTTCCAGGACTTTTTTAGAGCCTTTTTAGTGCCCAAAAGTTTGGGTCACCATTGACTTCAATGGGGTTCGGGGTCAAGTTCGGGGCCAAACTCGAACGTTTTCGCGAAGTTCGGCCAAACCCGTCGAACCCGAACATCCAGGTGTCCGCTCAACTCTACTAGTAATAAAAGAAAAACATCAACGGGGGAATAAACCAGTGAAATGGCTGACTAGATTGGTAAAAGAAAAAAGATGCTTCCTTTGTCCCTAAGATTAAAAATAAAGAAGGGGAGACGGTAAACTCATCTCCTGAAATCGTGAAAGTATTTCTTCAGTACTATAGCCAACTATATAGGGTGAGACAGAAAGAAGGAAATAAGAGGGAGGGAGAAGAAAATTCAGCGGTGCAAGAGTACCTGCGGGAACTGGACTTCCCAGAGACCCCTAGGGAAGAACTAGACCACTTAGAAGCACCAATTACCCAAGAGAAGGTGCTCAGAGCGATAAAAATATGGCCCTGGGGAAGAGCCCGGGCCCTGATGGGTACTCTATATTTTATTACAGACAGTTTCAAAAAATCTTGATCCCTAAACTCTGTGAGTACTTAAACAGTCTGGCTGATGGAGAGAAAATGAGAGAGGAATCACTATTAGCCTACATAACCCTTTTATTGAAGGAAGGGAAGGATCCGAGCGCCCCGTCAAGCTACAGACCAATATCCTTGCTAAATATAGATACAAAGATATTCGCTTAAATAATAGCTGAGAGGCTTAAACCACTTCTACCGGGATGGATCCATGAAGACCATGTGGGGTTTGTAGCCGGAAGAGAGGGAAGGGATAACAGCCTAAGAACACTCTCGGTAATACATGAAACAAGAAGAAGAGGGGCCCCAGTCGTACTCCTGTCAACGGATGCTGAAAAGGCATTTGACAGGGTAGACTGGGGCTTCATGTTGATTACTCTGAAGCACTTGGGGATCGGAGACAAGATGATGAGGTGGATTTCCGCCTTTTATCATCGCCCTACAGCTAAGATTAGAGTAAATGGGATCCTTTTCTCCTTTGGAGCTGTTCAATGACACAAGGCAGGGTTGCCCCCTGTCGCCGATATTGTTTGTGACAGTGCTTGAACCGTTATTGATGGTGGTACGGAGGAATGCAGATATTGGAGGAGTGAAGATCGTCGAGAGGGAGCACAAAGTGGCAGCATATGCCGATGATGTGCTGTTTTTTGTTTCTGAGCCCAGGGGGTCATTACCTAATTTAGTGAAGGAGATGAACCGATATGGTAAGCTGACAAATTTTAAAATGAATACAGCTAAGTCAGAAATATTAAATATAACGACCCCTAGGAAAGTACAACAGGTAATACAAGCGGAGCTCCCCTTTACATGGTGTAAGGAGGAAATGGGATATTTGGGGATCAAACTAACAAGATCAATAGCATCACTATATAGGGTTAACTACATCCCAATGCTCAACAAAGTTAAGGAACAATTGAATAAGCTTAGACATAGACCCCTTTCCCGGATAGGGAGAATAAATGCACTAAAAATGATAACATTACCACAGTTAATATATATGTTCCAGATGATACCCATTAAAGCACCACAGGAGTTTTTCAGGAAACTACGAGCCATAGCACTAAAATTCATCTGGGCACATAAACGCCCTAGTCTCCTATGCAACCTTAGTTAAGGGGAAAAAGATAGGGGGATTGGCAGCACCCGATTTTAAGAAGTACTATCACGCAATAGCCATCTCAAGGATAGCAGACTGGATTCATAATAAGGGAGGGAAAAACTGGGTGAACATAGAAAATATACAAAGTAGAGCAGATCTGAGTAAGATTATCTGGATACCAAGGCAGTATAGGGAAATGGCTAAGGGGACAAATCCACTCACAAAAAATACTTTTAGGATATGGGACACTCTGAATAGACAGTACAATTGGAAACATAATGCACGTTTGATTTCTTTATTAGACACAAATTACTTTAAACCCGGGAAAGAGGAACACATATATTTCAATAGATGGACAAAAAAAGACGAGATACTGTTATTAGATATAATGAAAGGAAATAGGATATGCACATTTGAGGAAATTACACAGATATGGGGAACCATGCCATTAGATAGATGGAGGTATGCACAACTACAACACTTTGTAAAGTCATTGCCTAAGCCATTGAGAGGAAAAGGAAAGATGAGACCGATAGAAAAATTGTTTAGTACGCCACAATGTGTACAGCATAGAATATCTAAAATATACAAAATATTGATAAACGAAATAGAACCCAGGGAACCACCATACTTGAAGAAATGGGAGGAAGAAATAAGAGCTATCAAGGATGAGGAACACAGGAGGAAAATATTAGAGCTAACCAGTTGTTCGGCGCAAGACTCTTGGACAATAGAGATGTGATTTAAGTTAATAGCAAGATGGTATACAAATCCGCAGAGGGCGCAGAGGCTTGGAGCGGAGGGCCCCTCAGTGTGCTGGAGGGGATGTGATTCCCCTGGGACGTTCTCACATCTGTGGTGGGACTGTGTCAAGATCCTATTGGGAAAAGATTATCAAAGGGATCCAGCAAATTACAGGAGAGCGGATGGAGCTGGAACTATGGAGATGCCTGCTCCATGACACAGAAAAAACAGTGAAACTATATAGGAGCACCTTAATTCCACAGTTACTAAATGCGGCTAAAAGCCTGATCCCTAAACGCTGGAGAATATCGGAGGCTCCAGCGTTGAAGGATTGGATAGCAAACGTGGATAGGCTGAGAGCCATAGAGGAAACAATACACACGTGCGAGGACTTCTTGGAGGGGTACCAAGCGAAATGGGGGGACTGGCTAAAATATAAGGAAACAGTAGAGTGCTTGACGTTGCTGGAATCTGAAGGGTGATACTAGAAATAAAGAAGAGACCCGGAGATCGGGGAGAGAGGGCAGGTCTGGGGGGAGAGGGTGGTGAGAGGTTTCCCTTTTTTTTTTTTTTTTTTTTTTAGCGAGGCGGGGGGAAATAAAGATAATAAAGGTAGATGAGATGAGGGAGACAAGGAAATAAATTTTTAATATTAAATAATTTTAGTATGGGATAGTATGCTTCTTGTATGTTTCGGAATACTGTAAACCAATAATAAAGGATAATAATGAAAAAGAAAAAGAGAAGGAAAAGGAAAGGAAAAAGTAATAAAAATATATACCAAGATGATGCTTGTTGCTCTTGGTACCGGTTTGTCTCAGTAACTATTTTCTTCAATAACCTCATCGGTCAGAAATAGTTGTAAGTATGCTAAGGGGTTGTCGTCTTCAACATCTCTTTCATAATAGATGCTCCAGTAAATGGGAATCTTGGTAGCGCTGTGTGATCCGTATCACAGTCAATAGAGCAGCAAGTTCGCGCATCACTGAGCTCAGTCGCAGAATCTTCGCTGTCATCACTTTCAGTGTCTGATTACGAATTTTCCCATGAATCACTATCGCTCAATTCTGCAAGTGATTGTAATTCACTATTGCTGTCTTCTAGCTGGTGCAAAACCTCTTTTGACGTAGAGGGATGCTTTTTGAATGCCACGGACGTTCTCAAGTTTCCAGGCAGAAAGAATGGTAAAAGTGCAGGGAGGGCACTGGACAAAGCACTAAGGACAAAACTGAGGTCAAATGATTTGACACAGTAATGTAATCCTAACAGATTACAATGTATTGTGTGTGTTATGTTTTGTACTTTTTGAATTTGCCACTGGTTCCGCCTCCATGTGTTGCGACGCTCGCAGGGAACGGAACCCGGAACAAAAATGCATTGCACGAAGAATCCGGCCGGAGGTTACAATGGGAGGACATCGCGGGATTGTAGGGACAGGGTAAGTAACTGTACATGGATACTGCGGTGTAATCCCAAGTGTGGCTCAGGCTTACCACTTTTGTTACTGAAAATTCACCCCGAGCCACACTCGGGATTACCGCCAGGGAGGTTAATGTGAATAACTTTTGGTTTGATTTATCAAATGATCTGAAATTTTCCGAATACGTTAACATAGACAGAGTCTTCTATTGTATGAAGCTTTGGGGAAATTGATTAACATTGAAGCTCTTTTTATACATTCAGCCACAGGGGTGTAGTGGATAGCGCTCTTGCCTAGCAGCAAAAGGGTTGCTGGTTTTATTCCCGACCACGACACTACCTGCATGGAGTTTTCATGTTCTCCCTATGCCTGTGTGGGTTTCCTGCGGGTACTCCAAATTCCTCCCACACTCCAAAGATATGCTGGTAGGTTAATTAGATCCTCTCTAAATTGGCCCTACTATATGTATGTATGTATGAATGTGAGTTAGGGACCTTAGATTGTAAGCTCCTTGAGGGTAGGGACTGATGTGAATGTACAATATATATGTGAAGCACTGCGTAAATTGATGGCGCTATATAAGTACCTGAAATAATAAATAAATTAAGTTCCCCAAAAAACAAGCTTAACGTTCCTAGTTTGCCTTGTGGGAGGCCAAAACCAATGAAACTTCTAGGATAGGTTTGGGAAGTTGAGAACGTAAGCTGTGAAATTTTCAAGACAATTGATTGAGGTTTAGGCACATTATGGTATGTTAAGCTCTTTTTTACATTAAGCTGGTCACATTAAATGTTTTAGGATTGTAAAATATAGCTTAATGTGAATAACTTTTGCTGCAATTTACCAAATGATCTGAATTTTTCAGAATATGTTGACATAGATAGCGTATTCTATTGTGTGAAGTTTGGGGGATATTAGTTAACATCTAGGCTCTTTTTTGTACCTTAAGCCACATTAAGCTCTCCAAAAAAAAGCTTAATGTCACTAGCTTGCCTTGTGGAAGACCCATGAAACTTCTAGGATAGGTTTGGGAAGTTGAGAACTTAGGCTGTGCAAAGTTTCAAGACAATTGATTGAGGTTTAGGCGCATTATGATACGTTAAGCTCTTTTTACTTTAACCACTTGCCGACCGCCGATCGGAGATTGACGGCGGCAAAGTGGCTCTGTAACGCAAAACGCCGTCATACGACGGCGGCTGCGATACAGAGATACTGTGAGCGTACCCAGAAGGTGTTCCGTTCGATCACTGTAATTCGAAAAAAAACCTCTCGAATTACACCGAATTCCATGTTTTTTCTCGGATCTACAATTGATTATAGGGGGTTTGAAGTGTGTTATCTTATGCGATAGATACAGTTGTATAAGACTTTTTAAGTCTAGTAAACCATTTAACGTCGTTTTCAATAAGTGTAATTCGATATAAAATGTTAGGATTTTGTAAATTACACT
>BLSH010543916.1:23562-39683 GCA_018402905.1 Glandirana rugosa | reverse complement strand
CTTGTTTTATGCAGAGTTTGATCTGCAACTCAAAGCAGCGGTATGTGAAATCTCAAATTCCAGCTATCTGTCCTCAGAGCAACAGCACAGCAGTAGTAATCTATCTCAGGATGCAGGATCAGATGTTGTTAAAATGTCTCTAATCTCTCCCTGACGCCATCAGCTTCCTCTCCCTACAGCTAACCCAAGAGCATGTGACTGCACCATCAAGTTACTCCAGCTTATAAAGAGGCTGGGTCACATGATGCACTGGCCATTCACAGCCATGCCATTAGTAGGCATGGCTGTGATGGCTTCTAAGGGCAAACCAGTGAAACGCTTGTTGATTGGCTGCCCTGCAGCTTCTCAACACGTGGAGTAAAATACCAGAACCCCGGACCCGAACCCGAACGTTTTTTGAAATGTCCGTGTTCGGTTCCGGGTCCCGGACAGCCGAAAGTTCGGTACGGACCCGAACGTTACAGTCCGGGTTTGCTCAACACTAGTTCCTGCTGTTGCTGTAAGGGACAGATTATTGTTCTAAAATCATCGCCTACTCCTATAGGGTCAGGTTCCTGCTGTTGCTGTAAGGGACAGACTATTGTTCTAAAATCATCACCTACACTGCCACGGTCACGGCCTTGTCAACCTCTAGGCTCCTACTCCACATCCACCCCCGCTTCCCATTTTTATTTTTTTTTTATTTGATTTTAAGTTATATTCCCTATCCCCATTTTTTTGTAGTTCACTTGTCCTACTCTTACCCCCATTTTACTTACTTTTGCAGCCCTCTAGCACTTGCCAGGAGGTTTTTACAGCCATTTTTGTGCCGAAAAGTTCGGGACCCCACTGACTTCAACGGGGTTCAGGGTAAAGTTTGGGTCAAGTTCGGTACCGAACCTGAACTTTTTCGCGAAGTTTGGCCGGACCCGCCGAACCCGAACATCCAGGTGTCCGCTCAACTCTACTCTTTAAGTGAAAGTCTGAGGTGAGCTTAGTTATGGTGGCTCGTCATTCACGTTTTAGATTAGAGGTAATTTTAATGATTTTCCCTCTTATTACAGCTTTATGAGCTGCCCATAGCGTTTTGGGGGAGATATCGTCTATGTCATTGAGGCGGAAATATTATTTGATGTCTCTTTCAATGGAGCATAAACTTGGAGTTTGTAGTGAGGGATCTTTGTATAGATAGAAGTAGCATAGAGTGGTCAGAGATAGGGCAGTCTTTAATGCAGGCTCTAACCGCATGAGGTAATTGAGAGGACTGCATAAAGATGTGATCTATTCTTGAGTGAATTTGGTGGGGGGCTGAGTAGTGGGTGTAGTCCTTAGAGCGGGGGTTCAACTCCCTCCAGGTGTCAACTAGGTCTAGCGAGTATAGGGAGAAGGCTATTTTGGTACTTTGTTTAAGAGGTCTCCTTATGCGGGGTATTCCCTTATTAGATTTATCCATTATTTGGTTGAATGTTAAGTTTGTGTCCCCTCCCATTAGTGTCACTCCTTGTAAGTGTGGTTATAGTGTGGCTCTCATGGCGGAGAAAAAGGCTGCTTGCCTGCTATTGGGTGCATAGTAGGAGATCAGGCAGTATACTACTCCACCAATTGAACCTGTTACTAGGATGAATCTACCCACTGGGTCTTTCAGGGTAGTGGTCTGGGAGAATTTGACATGTTTTGAGAAGCAAATTTCAACTCCTTTAGTTTTATTCTGGCTGTAGCAAGGTAGAACTGGGGGTAGTGACTGTGCAGAAAGGAGGGTTCATATGAAGGTGGGAAATGGGTTTCCTGGTGGAAAAAGGATATCTATTATATGTGACTGGTATAAACAAATTTGTTTCCGTCTCTTAACAGGGGAGTTCATGCCCTGGACATTGTGTGTACCTATACACAGCGGAGTGGGGTTGATATGATCATCTGCCATGGATCAGAGGGAGAGGGAACATCTGTGAGAGATTATGACTTACCCTGATGGGGAGTTGTTTGGGGTGATAACCTTGCCGGCCCTTTCCAGAGTCGAGTAGGGGATGAAGCACAGCATAGGGGGATAGCCCCAGTCGACCTGCTGGAAAGGACAAAAAGTTGAGGGAGAGAAGGAGGGGAGACAGCAGTTTCTGGGGAGAGAGGACAAGACTAGTAAGAGACTTTGATTCTTGTATCAGTCAACAACAACATTTTTAGTATTATAACAATCCTGTGACCTGTTGTGGGGGGAAGGAGCCTACCCATTCCCCCCACGAAGTAATCTTCAAAAAGCATCTCCCCCGAAGGGAGGTGCAACACCATCTCGAGATGGAACCTAAGTTTCACCTGGAGATAATTGGAGGCGAATGCATCCATCCCAGTCCCCCCGCCTAAAGGGTATTATGGAACAATACAAGCTATGAGTTGACCTTTTAAGGAGTCATATTATAATGTAATGATAGGACTTCTACCTCGTGGACCCCCAGAGGAGAAGGTGTATAAAGGTGTATTAGAGAGGTTTCCCCCCCTTCCCCTGGCAAAGGCCAGAATAGGGAAGGCGAGTTATCCATAGCTTGTATTAGTAACCTCAGAACTAATAGTTTAATTGGCTTATTCATTAGCAACCTGACGATGGGCTCAGTTCCTTAATCAAAGTGAACCATTTTGTTCTCAAAGTGATATTATAATGTGGTGGCAAGGAGACCACTGGTCAGGTATAACCGATGAATCATAGCATAGTCTTTGTGGAGGTGAAATACAACTGAAAAAAGAAAAGTAACATTTTTCTGAAATAACTATAAAACTGAAGTTAGAATTAACTGTGTCCAAACCAGAACAAATTCTTTGTGTAATCCTGAGGATTACTGGTGTCCTGCATGACGTTGGCAGGCACCCTCCCCCAGTCTTGGGTATAAGACCCTGGTTCCAGCCAGCCTATAATTTCCACTTCCTCTATCGCCAGAGAAGCCCCTCGCTGTTACTCTACATTTTCAAAAGTTCACCAAGTCAAATCCAGGGTATGTTTTCCTTGTTTGCACACATTACCTTTCCTTACTTTACCTTCATCTTTTCTCTAGTCTCTTGATCACATTTAGGGTGTTTGCTCCCCATCTTTTTCACATTGATTCACTATTCCTTTTGTATATCACTTTTTTCTAGCCTTGGACTTATCATCTTGGTGGATGTTTCTTCATCACTTGGGGGTTTTTCTGGTTATGTAAGATGTATTATACAAGCTATTTCTTATTCATCATATAATCATACATGTATATATATATATATATATATATATATATATATATATATATGTTAATTTATACCTCTCACAGATACAGTTGTTTTTTACTTATTTATTACATCATGTACTGATTGATTTGGGTTGGCTGACTGGTTCCTTTGGTTGCTTCCTCTGATGGGCCTGGCTTATCCTGCCTCAGCCAAGGGTTGGACATCTCTGGAGGCCGACACTCCCCATCCTTGATGCTGGGTTTTAGGGCATGGGCTGACATGTGAGTATAGGGGCTATCTGTCCCTGTCATACCCCTGTGACCGTTGTTTTACTTAGTGATAACATTGTTATATACATTTATAGATACAGTATCTCTTACGATACTCCTGATGAGTGGAAAAGCTCCACAAAATGCGTAACGTTTTTTAAGACGTCAAGAGATTTTTGCTATCTGTTTTATACATTACCTTTGGTTGCTATGCAATTATTCACTCCACACTATCAAATATGTACATAAGATGAAATTATCCTATTGTAATCATCTGTCCTTGTATATGTTGCCGTGTGCTAAGCATGAATTTTTTTCTTGTTTACTTATATCATGTCTATGATCATGCTATGTCTATATATAATATAATATGAATAAATACTTTTATGATTCATTTATGACTTGATGTAGTCTCATGACAAGCCTCACTCAAAGTTCCATGACCGCTTTTTTTTCTTTTCTGTAACTGAATTAGGGATGGAGGCTTGTACATGGTGGTTGTGCCAGATCACATCTCCTTCTGCAGAGGATCAGGATTAAGAGCGTGAATGAGCCAAGATTGAAAGGGCTCTCTAAGGAGATTGCAAATGAAGAGAGGAGGAAGTAGTATTATTTATCCTTATTCTTAAAAGGTCCGATCCTGGGATATGACCAATGATGATGTAGGTTCATAAATCAGGGAGGACGAGCTTCTTTTGATCTCTTCACCTGCTGTTTCTGCCAAGAGGGGCGATAGGGCTGGGTGGTGGTGGTCTCTTAGAGGAGCTGGGACCCCTGGAAGCTGCATAAGTGGTTGGTGTCTGCGAGATTAGGCCCAATTGCAGGAGGAAATTTTCTCCCTCAGCGAAGGTGGAAAAGCCATACAATTTGTTTGAAAGGGAGAAGTTCAGACGGAAAGGGAAAGGCCATCTGTAGGTGATGGATTTTTGAGGCAGAGCCTGTAGTGGTTTCAGGGTGCTTCTCCTTTGAATGGTGAAAGGGCATACGTCTGTAAATATTTGGATGGGATGACCTTGAAATAAAAGATGGTCTTTATCCCGGGCCCAGCGCATAATTTCTTCTTTAGTTTTGAAGAAATGTGGTTTCACCACAATGTCACGCGGAAGGCCATCTTGGCGCAGGGGTTGCAGGGCTCTATGAGCTCGGTCCATTTCCAAGCGGAGATCTGGTATATTAAGGATCAGGTCTTTTATAACTGAACAGACTACCAAAGGTTGGTAATTAATAACATTCACTCAGACTGATCTAGAGTGACGAGTGGGATACCCCAAGGATCTGTTTTGGGGCCAATATTATTAAATGTATTCATCAACGATCTAGAGGAAGGGATTAACAGCTCTGTCTCAGTTTTTGCTGATGATACAAAAATAAGCAGGGTAATAACATCACAGCAGGATATTGACATTTTACAGAATGACCTGAACAAATTAACAGAGTGGGCAGACAAATGGCAAATGAGGTTCAATGTACAGGGTGGGCCATTTATATGGATACACCTTAATAAAATGGGAATGGTTGGTGATATTAACTTCCTGTTTGTGGCACATTAGTATATGTGAGGGGGGGGAACTTTTCAAGATGGGTGGTGACCATGGTGGCCATTTTGAAGTCGGCCATTTTGAATCCAACTTTTGTTTTTTCAATAGGAAGAGGGTCATGTGACACATCAAACTTATTAGGAATTTCACAAGAAAAACAATGGTGTGCTTGGTTTTAACGTAACTTTATTCTTTCATGAGTTATTTACAAGTTTCTGACCACTTATAAAATGTGTTTAATGTGCTGCCCATTGTGTTGGATTGTCAATGCAACCCTCTTCTCCCACTCTTCACACACTGATCGCAACATCGCAGGAGAAATGCTAGCACAGGCTTCCAATATCCGTAGTTTCAGGTGCTGCACATATCATATCTTCACAGCATAGACAATTGCCTTCAGATGACCTCAAAGATAAAAGTCTAAGGGGGTCAGATCGGGAGACCTTGGGGGCCATTCAACTGGCCCACGATGACCAATCCACTTTCCCGGAAACTGTTCATCTTTATGCACTGAAGCTGGCACGTTCCCTGAGTTCTTCCAGCAAGATGGTTCACCACCACATTATGGGTGTCAGGTCCGAGCATTCCTAGATGAACAGTTTCCTAGAAAGTGGATTTTATGCACATTTTGTTATGTTGCATTTTTATGTGCCTTGGCACACAAGTCAAAATATTAACAGCAATTTATGTTTTAAATGATGAATGAACGAAAAAAAAGTATAAATATCTGCTAAATCTAAACTGGGAAGCCTAAAGAAGATAAATCGTGTGTTTAATTTCAAGGCTAATATCCAATTTTTTGTTAAAAATTACATTTGCAGCTGAGCATTTTAAAACAATACTGTTTAGTAGGATGAGGGTCTTTTAATGGGTCCTATAGTGGTAATAAACCCAAGACCAAAAAAAGTAATATATTGCAGCTTACCAATGAGTCCCCCTTGTAGACCCCTACATCTCTTTTGAGAACAGTATGTCGATTTGCTGTGTTTAAGCAATCTGTTCATGTCACATTTCAGCTTAAACAGACCATTTGGCACCAATGCCAGTGCTAAGTATGCAAGTGCTCTACGCATATTGACATGTACTTGTCTTCGTGTACTGGAAGACACTGAACCTTCCTTACAGGGCCCCCAAAAGTTTCCTCTCCAGGCGAATTAGTAAAGGGTACACTCAGTCACACAAAAAATGTAAATAGTAAATAAAAACACCCATACTGTGAAAGAAAGTATTTTACTGAAAAACAAATAAATTATTACAGAAATAAATAAATAAATAATTCCCCAAAATGTAAATGCAGCATCAATTATGTCTTTTACAATGAGCACTGACTAGAGATTTTGACCCACTTCCGCAATGACCCACTGTGCCCGATGATCCTACCATGATGTTGTGGGGATTTACCCATTCTCCTTTCAACCTGGTCGACTCTGTTCCCTATGATTTGAACTTCAGCTTGGCATTGGTTCAGTCCAGACATAATATCAGATTGTAAGCATGCTCTAAAGGATAATAACATTTCTTTAAGCGTGGTGTCTGAAATTGGTTGTCTGGCTGTGGGGAAGCTGGATATTGGATTTGCTCCTTGTGTGAGGGTGAATTGTTGATTGGATGCAGGTCCGCTTACCTCCATTTCCCCATTAAGGTGTGGATCTTCTTGAGAGTCCAGATGGGGTTTTTGCTTCTGGGGGCTTCTCGTGGATGGTGTGGAAGCTCCTGAGGAGGGTACGCTTCTGATAGCTGCTTTTTGGGAGTTTTTGTGCTGGTTCTCACTGCTTATGTTGTGGTATTCGGCTGAGGGTTTGGAGCACTGTTTCCATCCTGTTGTAGCCCTCGTGCTGCTGACATGAAATAGCCGGCCAGCTTCAAGGGTTTTTGTGGATTTCTCTTGTTTTTTTGTCATGTTTGTTGCTGGTGGCAAGGCTTGTAGTGGCAGAGGTGGATGGTGGAGGTATTGATGTGGTTAGCTATTCTCAGACTGCTAGGAATTCTCACATCATACGGTCATCATGGAGTTTGTTGTTTTCTAGTTGTGGAAGACCGTGGGGCCTTTGCTACATTGGAGAAGTCCGGAATATGAGTATTTAACATTGTGGTGAGAGACAATCTTATTTTCAACCGTTCACGACATAGGTTTTTTTAAGCTGCAGCTGGGGACTCAGTTAGAATGGTTTGCTGCCTCGGGTACTTGTTGCCTATCTTGGTAGTGGCGGTGTGATTTTCGTAATACTTCCTACCCCTTTTTCATACAGTGTGCTAGCCTTAGTGTAATCCTGGGCGCAGGAGTTGCAGGAGCAGGCCTCAAAATGGCTGGCCTACTGATAGTGGTATGATGGAGGGGGTTTGCTTATGTTCCCCGGGTTTTAGGGCTGGCTGCATCTTCCCGGCTTACAGAGATGCATAGGTGGAGGTGCAGGGGGGTCAGGTGAACCCCTGTGTTCTGTCCCGACCGCTTTGTCCGGTGGTGAGGGCGGATGAAGGATCCCGGGGCCGCGATATGTCAGTGGCCGCCGTGAGGTGGAGGATTGCTTTCCTTGGGTCTCAGGGTCAGCCACGGTCTTCCCTGCTTGTTGAGATGCCTAGATGGGGGGTGCAGGGGGGGATGGTCCCCCCCGTGTATAGTCCCGACCACTCCAGTGAAGGCGGATGGAGGGTCCAGGCCTAGGCCACAAGATGGCGGCAGCGGTCGCAAGGTGGAGGACTGACTTCCCCTGGTTTCAGAGCCAGCTGCGGCCTTCCCCGTGTATTGAGATGCCTGCATGGGGGTGCAAGGGGGATCCTATGGTCCCCTGAGAGCTGTCCTGAGCACTCAGCCCAATGGTGAGGGTGGATGGAGGACTCTGGCCTGGTGGTGGCCACTGTGAGGTGGAGGACAACAGCGGAGAAGGTAGGCTTCAGGCACCCGATTGTGCTAATATCTGGCTAAATGTGTTGTGCGGGTATAGGGGGGCTCGATGGGGGGGTGTTGGTACTGCTCACCAGGTTGGTTCTGGCGGATGGTGGTGGATTGCTCTGTGAGAGCCGGCGCTCTCTGTCTCTCACCGCCCGCTGCCATTCGCTTTCCTGCTTTGGATCGTGGGTATACCCTCCGCTGGAATGTTGGTGTGGTGGCTGGTGCCCATATCACTCTTTGGGGGTCTTGGGAGGTCGGTCTTGTTGCTGCAGCTGTGAGATGGCTAATATTGTCACCTGCAGAGCGGAGCTGAGGAGATAATGTCCATCTTGGTCCGCTGCTTGCCACGCCCCTGTGCCCGATGATCCTCACTTGACACTACTCCCATTGCAAATCCCATCTATATTTTATATGTAAGCCAGCAGACATCCTTCCGCTGGCTGGAAAAAAATTAGGAATATATAAATGAGCAGAACTAATGGATTAAACCATAAACCAACTAATGTGAATACTTAATAAATCTCCCCTTTAGTGAAGAAAAAATGGCTAAGAAATGATACTACTCAAATAATACAAAGTACAAATTAAGTGCCACTTTAGTGCAGAAATCCAATATCACTGTGTAGAGTCCACATATTAGTGTTCCACTGAAGAAAGCAATCCATGCTCCAGTGCTCCAACAAATGTATCACTTCACTCCAAAAAACAACACTTAGTTTTTGATCCAAAAGTGCCCAATGTGGTAATGAACTCACCAGGACCCGTTGACCCTCTGTGTCTAAATGGTATGGCTCAAGACAGGGAATACAAGAATTACAACATCAATTAAAATTAAAAAAAATCATGCTTGTATTGATTGATCAAGTGCAAAAATGAAGTCAATAGCACTAAAATTCCTGATACAGAACACAAATATACATCCCAAATAAGTGAAACACTAAAAGTGGAGGCAAATAATATGAAAAGTGCAGTAAAAATTGCCTTAAAGTGGATGTAAACCCGATTCATGAAATTTGAGCTGGGCACATATATCTGCAGTGTTTTCTTATCTTTCTTCAAGGAACTGAGTCCCATGGATTTCTCCTGCTCCATTCTTCTATTGTCAGCATGATAACTTCTGACAAGTTCTCTGACACAGGAGATAAAACCAGCCTGAAATTTGTGTCGGGATGGGTGCTATAAATAGAACCAGAGAACTTATCTATTCACAGCACAGCTCTAAAAGTCTCTACCTATGTGGAGGGGGGTGTGTGCCTTTCCTCCAATCAGCTTTCTACCAGTGTAATCCAGCACTACACCACTACTGCTGAATGAGGAAGTGAAACGCCTAACAAGATGTGCACTTTCTAAACAGTACATAAAGCTGAAGACAGCAAATACTGTATACATGTAACACTTATGTAGGTGGATTTGTTTCATTCCTGTGTAATGTCTGAGGCTGTTCTCTTCCCTGGGTATATGTGAGGGTTCACATCCTCTTTAAAAATGCACCAAAAGTCAAAATATCTCCACTGATAAGTGGATACAATTCTCTAAATCATGCTTTTGTGCTTCACACAAACAAACAGAATGTGCTGTGAACATTACAAAAGAATACAATGAAGAGAATGAGCTTTCAGTCTAATTACACAAAAAAAAAGTATTCTATCAAAAATTTTATTATGCTCTGTACCACGCATGCCACATATGTATTGGAGTGTCTTTGCAGCCTCCAATATGTTGGCCGTACAATGTGCAAACTTTCAGTGAGGATAGGGAAACATATAAACAACATCTTCAAGGGATATAAAAAAACAGTGTCTCTCTAACCATTTCAGATTGGTACATAATAGGAATCCCAAACATCTTACCTTTTATGATATATACAGTGGATATATAAAGTCTACACACCCCTGTTAAATGTCAGGTTTCTGTGATAAGACAAAGATAAATCATTTCAGAACTTTTCCCACCTTTAATGTGACCTATAAACTGTATGACTCAGTTGAACAACAAACTGAAATATTTTAGGTGGAGGGAAGTAAAAGTAAAAAAAACTAAAATAATATGGTTGCATAAATGTACACACCCTTAAGCTAATACTTTGTTGAAGCACCTTTTGATTTTATTACAGCACTCAGTCTTTTTGGGTATGTATCTATCATCATGGCACATCTTGACTTGGCAATATTTGCCCACTCTTCTTGGCAAAAACACTACAAATCTGTCAGATTGTGAGGGCATCTCCTGTGCGCAGCCCTCTTCGGATCGCCCCACAGAATTTCAATCAGATTCAGGTCTGGGCTCTAGGCCATTCCAAAACTTTAATCTTCTTCTGGTGAAGCTATGCCTTTGTTGATTTGCATGTACACTTTGGGTTGTTGTTGTATTGAAAGATGAAGTCCCTCTTCATGTTCAGATTTCTAGCAGAAGCCTGAAGGTTTTGTGCCAATATTGACTGGTATTTGGAACTGTGCATAATTCCCTCTACATTGACTAAAGCCCCTGTTCTAGCTGAAGAAAAGCAGCCCCAAAGCATGATGATGCCACCGCCATGCTTCACTGAGGGTATGGTGTTCTTTTGGTGAATGCAGTATTGTTTTTGCGCCAAACATATCTTATGGATTTATGGCCAAAAAATTCAACTTTGGTTTCATCAGACCATAAACACATTTTCCCACATGCTTTTGGGAGACCTCAGATTTTTTCTGCAAAATTTAGCCCATAGCCCAGACATATGAAGAATATGGGAGATTGTTGTCACATGTACCACATGTATTGTTGCTGTAGGCCTTTTGGCAGTCTCCCTGACCAGTTTTCTTGTTGTCTTTTCATCAATTTTGGAGGGACGTCCCGTTCCTGGTAATGTCACTGTTGTGTCATATTTTCTCCACTTGGACATGGAACACAGTGAAGATAGTCATCATCAAGTGAAGAAAATATGACATAATAGTGACATTACCATATCTAATGTCTTGCAAATTTTTTGTACCCTGCTCCTGACTGATACCTTTTAACAATGAGATCCCTCTGATGCTTTGGAAGCTCTCTGTGGACCATGGCTTTTGTTGTAGGATGCGACTAAGAAAATGTCAGCAAAGACCTACTAGAACAGCTGAACTTTATTTGGAGTTAATCAGAGGCACTTTAACCAGTTCCCTACTGAGTCATTGTAAAATGACGTTGGCAGGAACTGCTCGTCGATCCGGGCCTCCGCCGCTTCTGCAGGCCCGCAGAGCGGCGATCAGGGATTGCTCATCTGCCGGGGGGTTGTGTCCCCCCCAGATCGGGGTAAAGAGCCAATAAAATTGGCTCTGAAAAAACTTGAAGAGAAAAATAGGTGCTAGTGCTGAGACCCAAAAATTTCTGCCGTCCCCTTTATGTTTTAAATACATCTAGGAAGGAGTCCCCCATTAAGGGTTTTTTGGCAGTAAATGTAAAAAAGTTTTTTTCAAACCAATTTAGTAAAGAGAAAGTTTTTAGAAATTTATTTTTTATTTTATTCGTAAAAAATATGTATATGTGGTCCAATAATTACATAGAAAAAGGGAAAAGCTCTGGTTGTACATAAATGAGACATGTATTGCATACAATCATTTGCAGATAATAAGAAAAAGGAAATGACAAAACTGTGCAGCCAAGGGCCGCATAGAGTCCCCTACGCGTTTCAACCCCTTAATATTGTCTGGGTCTTCCTCAGGGGGATCATAGGCATCGCCCTTTTCTATAGTATGAAAAATGAAAATTAGAATCGTACAAAAAATATAACAATATAAATAAGAATACTCATTATATAATGAAATTCAACACTTACAATACTGCAATTTGATCTTTGGGTACAATCTCAGTCATCCAGAGCATATTAAAATTAGCAGTGTGGCGTACAAAGACTGCATCAGCTTGCTGCATGGTCATCTCCACCAACCACCTAGGGGCAGAAGCTCCACCATATTTTCACAGGAGTTTACAAGAGGCCACACTCAATCCTCCCCTATTTGGAGGGAGGGGGGGGAGGTTGCAGTTAACACTCCTGGAAGAAATAGATATAATAAACTAATAGTATGATGTATAAAACAATTATGGATGTAATAGATGCGTAAAAATAACACCCAATTTTAGTGGGTGCTACCTCCGGGGGACAGCTCTTTAAGCTTTCATGTATTTGTCTGAAGTGAGTCAAAAGAGCTAATATCTCCCATATTTATCATAAGCAAACAAGAGTCTGCATTTGCAGGTAGGGTGTAAGGGAGAAGGAGAAAGGTGTTTTGAAATTTAAAGACACCATGTATATGCATATGTGTATACTTATTCTGAATATGTTCAAAAGAGAGAAAAAAAGGAAAATATAAAGCACTCACTGATGGTTTGAGGGCTAAATGTGCCCGGGTGTTCACTATCTCACAAGCAATGCTGGTCACTGCAGGAGATATCTAAAAAAGATATATGCACATTATTCAAAAGAAGAGGGGAAGGAAAAACCTCTACATCATCTCCAAGATGGAAGTAACCATTAGTAAGGAGGGAGGAGAAAAAAGATCTCACTCAGAGCTCATTTCCTAAACCAATGCTAAATAGTAAATATAAAGGATTGTCTCCCTTACCTGAAAAAACAGCTCAGTGTTCCGACCTGACCGGAGGAAAACCTCCATGTGTCTTGCCTTTCCATGTGTTATACCTTAAATACTCCTGTGTTTCCAGGGTGTGACTGCAATCATCTGAATTATCAGCAGCCTGTGCTAGCAGCCCTTGTGTGGGCTCCTCGGCGTTCCGGAAGTGATCCCGGCTACTGCCGTCACTTCCTGCTGATGGTAAATGACCTAACAACGTCATATCCGGCCGCGGAAAGCCGCGCATGCGCGCGGCCTCCACGAACCGTGCGGAAGGGATCCGGAATGCCGCCGGCCTATATTTGTCCACCTGAGGGCCCCCAAAACAAGCGCTGTCAGAGGGAACCCTAGAGGCACAATTGGAGAAGTGTCATTCCTCCTATACAGGCCGGGAAACTTCTGTGGGCAGAGCATCGCCACAGGTGGAGGGTTGGGGACACCGAAGTTACAGCAGCTCTGTACACCACACTGCAAAATGAAAACATAACATAAATCAAAGATTGAATTCATATAATTTTAACAAATATCAGAAAAAAAGAAAAAGAATTTGTTGTGATTATAAATTGTCATTATATTACACAATTTACATTGCATACTCTCAGGGGGGAGGAAATGCACCCAATATAGCTTATCATCTCAACCGCCTGGGAGAGAGCTGTCAAGAAGAAATGTTGTGCATGTCAAACAAGAATACATGACCTGGGAGTGTGGGGACATACAGAAAAATCTCACTTAAGTATTTTCACGGTTATTGTGTTTATCCTGAGACAAACCCTTTTAGAAAGGGGGCATAAGAAATGGATTGATTCAGACCTGGAGACGATGTCGTCTGTAATCTGAAGATCCATTTTTGTTCGAACTGGAGCAATGTTTTGTTCCAGTCCCCTCCTCGGTCGGGGGGATGAACCCGATCGAGGACAGTGAACTGCACCTTAGGCATGCGATAATTGTGTTGTGTCACAACGTGACGTCCAATTGGAAGATAATGGTTTCCAGTTTCCATGCTGTACTGGCACTGTTCACAATGCCCACACATTAGAAAAGGCAAAACGATGATGCTCCCCAATGGACGCACATTTTATGCCAGACATTTCGCTAACTGCCAGACAAGGGGAGTGGTTTATCTTATGACCTGCGAGTGTGGGGCCTTTTATGTCGGTAAGACAAAACAAGAATTTCACAAACGAATATCTAAACACATATACAGCATGGAAACTGGAAACCATTATCTTCCAATTGGACGTCACGTTGTGACACAACACAATTATCGCATGCCTAAGGTGCAGTTCACTGTCCCCGACCGAGGAGGGGACTGGAACAAAACATTGCTCCAGTTCGAACAAAAATGGATCTTCAGATTACAGGCGACATCGTCTCCAGGTCTGAATGAATCCATTTCTTATGCCCCCTTTCTAAAAGGGTTTGTCTCAGGAAAAACACAATAACCGTGAAAATACTTAAGTGAGATTTTTCTGTATGTCCCCACACTCCCAGGTCATGTATTCTTGTTTGACATGCACAACATTTCTTCTTGACAGCTCTCTCCCAGGCGGTTGAGATGATAAGCTATATTGGGTGCATTTCCTCCCCCCTGAGAGTATGCAATGTAATTTGTGTAATATAATGACAATTTATAATCACAACAAATTCTTTTTCTTTTTTTCTGATATTTGTTAAAATTATATGAATTCAATCTTTGATTTATCTTATGTTTTCATTTTGCAGTGTGGTGTACAGAGCTGCTGTGGCTTCGGTGTCCCCAACCCTCCACCTGTGGCGATGCTCTGCCCACTGAAGTTTCCCGGCCTGTATAGGAGGAATGACACTCCTCCAATTGTGCCTCTAGGGGTCCCTCTGACAGCGCTTGTTTTGGGGGCCCTCTGGTGGACAAATATAGGCCGGCGGCATTCCGGATTCCTTCCGCACGGTTCGTGGAGGCCGCGCGCATGCACGGCTTTCCGCGGCCGGATATGACGTTGTTAGGTCATTTACCATCAGCAGGAAGTGACGGCAGTAGCCAGGATCACTTCTGGAATGCCGAGGAGCCCACACGAGGGCTGCTAGCACAGCCAGCTGATAATTCAGCTGATTGCAGTCACACCCTGGAAACACAGGAGTATTTAAGGTATAACACATGGAAAGGTAAGACACATGGAGGTTTTCCTCCGGTCAGGTCGGAACACTGAGCTGTTTTTCAGGTAAGGGAGACAATCCTTTATATTTACAATTTAGCATTGGTTTAGGAAATGAGCTCTGAGTGAGATCTTTTTTTCTCCTCCCTCCTTACTAATGGTTACTTCCATCTTGGAGATGATGTAGAGGTTTTTCCTTCCCCTCTTCTTTTGAATAATGTGCATATATCTTTTTTAGATATCTCCTGCAGTGACCAGCATTGCTTGTGAGATAGTGAACACCCCGGGCACATTTAGCCCTCAAACCATCAGTGAGTGCTTTATATTTTCCTTTTTTTCTCTCTTTTGAACATATTCAGAATAAGTATACACATATGCATATACATGGTGTCTTTTAATTTCAAAACACCTTTCTCCTTCTCCCTTACACCCTACCTGCAAATGCAGACTCTTGTTTGCTTATGATAAATATGGGAGATATTAGCTCTTTTGACTCACTTCAGACAAATACATGAAAGCTTAAAGAGCTGTCCCCCGGAGGTAGCACCCACTAATATTGGGTGTTATTTTTACGCATCTATTACATCCATAATTGTTTTATACATCATACTATTAGTTTATTATATCTATTTCTTCCAGGAGTGTTAACTGCAACCTCCCCCCCTCCCTCCAAATAGGGGAGGATTGAGTGTGGCCTCTTGTAAACTCCTGTGAAAATATGGTGGAGCTTCTGCCCCTAGGTGGTTGGTGGAGATGACCATGCAGCAAGCTGATGCAGTCTCTGTACGCCACACTGCTAATTTTAATATGCTCTGGATGACTGAGATTGTACCCAAAGATCAAATTGCAGTATTGTAAGTGTTGAATTTCATTATATAATGAGTATTCTTATTTATATTCTTATATTTTTTGTACGATTCTAATTTTCATTTTTCATACTATAGAAAAGGGCGATGCCTATGATCCCCCTGAGGCAGACCCAGACAATATTAAGGGGTTGAAACGCGTAGGGGACTCTATGCGGCCCTTGGCTGCACAGTTTTGTCATTTCCTTTTTCTTATTATCTGCAAATGATTGTATGCAATACATGTCTCATTTATGAGATATTTAAACACAGCGCCTTCCCTTGATGCTAGAAAAGAATCCTATTATGAATAAACAGGTGTGGGGATACGCATCACACGCAGATGACCACACCTGGGGCTGCTGAGGGGTGTGGACAAATAAGTATTATCCTAAGAAAAGATCGTAGTTCCCTTCCGCGACACAAATTTATAGAGTATTTACTCTGTACATAACGTATGTTAGTAAACGTCTATTATTCTTTTTCCTTTACTGTTTTGACACGTCGGTTCCCGGCGTATCTCAGGGGATGCGCAAAGTTGGGGAATTATAACAGACCCAGACGGAGTCCCCCTAGTATCCGTAGCGGGAAAAGATATCATACTTTTTACTTTTAATCTTAGCATGTTTTTTATATTCTTATATTTATTCTTATGAGTAATATATTACTTTAAGTTGTGAATGTTATGACGTT
>BLSH010543916.1:12049-23247 GCA_018402905.1 Glandirana rugosa | reverse complement strand
TCATTTCCGGTTTTTTAAACATCATCCTGTAAGTGTTTCTCTTTGTTGCGCAATAAAATTGTGTTTGGCGGTCTACACATGTGCTCCTTTGTTTATCCGAGCCATAGGCAATAATCCTAACCCATGTATTGGATCTGTCTGGAGAAGTCCGTCTTGAATTGCAGTATCTGGAGATTTGTCGCATCTCCCCCCCATACAAGCTGCCTTTGACCTCTGACTGCAAAGCAGTAGGTCATCGGCTTCTGGTGAGTGGGGACACAGAGGGGGGCTCCTGGCACTGCATGCATCACTGGCATTATTATTTTGAGCACGTTAAGAAGCACTTTGGACACAATATTGTTGTTATTTGCCAGCAGGAATTTCAGCACTTGGACACTTTATTTTTACTTTCTTGATGATTTGGACACTATATTTATTTTTTATTTTTTGAGTTAATGAATTGCTACACGGAAGTATTTTGCAGTAATATATAGCACTCCAGTCACATTTTTGCAAAATTTATATATGTTTTTGTATATGTTGGTTCATTAAGCTAGTAGATAGGAGCTTTCTCAACCCTAACATATGTTATTTACTCACGAATTTTAAAAGTCACTGACTGCATGCGTTATTTTGGGTGAATAATTAGAGGCGCTGTTATTTTTGTTAATCATGTCTCATTTATGTACAACCAGAGCTTTTCCCTTTTTCTATGTAATTATTGGACCACATATACATATTTTTTACGAATAAAATAAAAAATAAATTTCTAAAAACTTTCTCTTTACTAAATTGGTTTGAAAAAAACTTTTTTACATTTACTGCCAAAAAACCCTTAATGGGGGACTCCTTCCTAGATGTATAAAATTGGCTCTTTACCACGTGACCGGCTGTGTCCAATCACAGCCGGTCACTAACGCTCCTCTCGTGCACGCCGCCCCGGGGGCACGCAGCACGGCGATCGGAGCTGAGGCTTGTCCCTCGGACAAAGCCCAGCTCCGATCTGTGTAAAGAGCCAATAGATTTGGCTCTTTACCATGTGACCGGCTGTGTCAATCACAGCCGGTCATGTTATGTAAACAAACCGCGGTAACGAGCTGTTACCGCGGTTCTCCCTGTCACACACCGATCGTGTGTGACAGGGAGATTGCGGCAAAAGCTTGTTACCGCCTACTGTGTACACCAAGCACACTGATCACCCCCCAATAAAGAGGACCTGTCACCACCCCATCAAAGTACCTGTCATAGTCCACCAGAGTACCTGTCACCTGTCCATCAAAGTACCCGAGTACCTGCTCTTAGAATGCCTGATGGTGCTCCCTGCATGTTCAGCCTCTGTATGTGGCCAGGGTGCGAAAAAGTCTCACACATGTGGTATCGCCATACTCGGGACGAGTAGCTGAATATATTTTGGGGGGTAATTTTTGCTATGTGCATGTTATGTGTTAGAAATAACTTATAAATTGACCACTTTGTGTAAAATAAAAGCGTTTTCATTTTCTTTCCATGTTTTTCGAAGACCTGTGGAAAAAAATGAACCATTCAAAAGACTCATAATGCATCATAGATTATACGTTGGGGTGTTTTCTTTCCAAAATGGGGTCATTTTGTGGGTAATTCCATTGTCCTGGTGCTCCAGGGCCTTCAAAAGTCTAATAGGTCGTTAGGAAATTAGATGTGAAAATTCTGCTCCTAAAATGCATGACGGTGCTCCCTGCATGTTGGACCTCTTTTGGGGTGTAATTGGAAGTATGCATATGCTGTGTGTGAGAAATAACTTGTTGTTTTGACAATTTTGTGCAAAAAAAAAAAAATAATTTCTTAATTTTCCCAAGAATTGTGGGAAAAAAGTACAACTTCAAAAAACTTGCCATGCCTCTTGCTAAATACCTTGGAATGTCTACTTTTCAAAATGGGGTCATTTGGGGGGTATTTGTACTTTCCCGACATTTCAGGGCCTCAAGAAATTAGATAGGCCATCAGTGCATCAGGTGTGATCAATTTTCAATGATTTGCACCATAGTTTGTAGACTCTATAACTTTCACACAGACCAAATAATATACACTTATTTGGGTTATTTTTACCAAAGATAGGCAGCAGTATAGGTTTTGGCCCAAATTTATGGCCAATGATTACTTATTTGCAAAATTTTATCATAGAAACTAAAAAAAAGTATTTTTTTTTCAAAATTTTCGCACTTTTTTCAATTATGTCGCAAAAAATAAAAAACCCACAGGTTCTTAAATACCACCAAAAGAAATCTCTACTTACGTGAAAAAAATGATAAAAATTTTGTTTGGGTGCAGTGTAGCATGAGAGAGTAATTGTCATTCAAAGTGTGAGAGCGCTGAAAGCTGAAAATTGGTCTGGGCAGGAAGGGGGTATAAACGTCCAGTATTGAAGTAGTTAAATAATGGCAAGTGTGTACTGACTCCTGTTTATCATGAGTTTTAGCCTAGGTTCACATTGGAGCAATTTGTCATTGATCTCTCAAATCGCATGACAAGTCGCAGCCTACTGGCAGCAAAGGCACCATTCCAACCGGTGAGACACTACTTTTTCAGTGCTGCACCGATTTGCAAGAAGTTCCTTCACTACTTTTACAGATTTCAGGTGCGATTTCAATAGACATCTGTGCATGAAGCCACACATATATCTATCAAGTAGCACCTGAAATCGCAAGGACCTTGCTATTTTGGAAGTGAAGTAGCAGCAAATTCAAAGTTGCATGAATGTGAACCAGGGCCGACTGTGATTGCTTAAATTATTTCTGAACACAGCTACATCCCCAGTTATCCCCAGTTAAAATGGTGTACACACTTCTGCAACCACATTATTTTAGTTTTTGATTTTTACTTCTCCCCCGTAAACAATTTCAGTTTGTTTTTCAATTGAGTTGTAAAGTTTACAGGTCAGATTAAAGGTGGAAAAAGTTCTGAAATGATTTATCTTTTGACATTTTAACAGGGGTGTGTATACTTTTTATATCCACTGTATATAAAATGAACATACATTGGCAATTGTCCAACATAAAAAGGGAGGCTTTGCATAATGAAACCCACTGGATCTGTGAATTAGAGACCCTTACCCTCAAAGGCATGAATGTAGAAATTGAACTCAACTTCTTCTTTGCCAAATATTGGGTGCTTACATGGCGTTTATACATTCATATTTATAATTTATATTTATTCAGTTTGTAGTTGAGCTTTATTTTTTAAATACTCAAGGGCATAATATATCATATAAGTCTGTAGGTTTTAAAAGACTTACTTTTTTTATTCATTTATCCACTAGATGGTAGTACAGCATAGTTCTGATTGAAAAATAAAACAGTAATAATTGTGCGTGTTTTGGGGGCGTGGTTTACGGATGGAACTGTGAGGACGCATCTGGACAGAGCTCCGTGGACGGCTTACCCTATTTGCTCCATTAGCTTTTCTAATGACTAGTTCCTGATCTACCGAGAATGGGCAAGAGAACGGGAAAGTCCCTGGCGCCAAAAGGCACCCCATCAAGCTCTATAAAGCGCTTCTTGGCCGCGGAGCCGGAGGATCCCCTCGTATCCGATGGTCTAGGCCTCTCGCCGCATGGCGGTGGCTCCACCCCCCGGCTCCGGCCTGTGCACAGACACACGTCGCCTGTCTCCTCAGTCGGGTCCGACGACTAAGAATCCTCTCAGCAGCACGCTGATGTGGCATCGCTGGTGAGTGGCTTCCCAACTAAATCAGAGCTGGCCTCTATGTTGCACAGCCTTGAAAAAGTTATCAAGAAAGAGGTTTCGGCGGTGCGTTCAGACTTATCACAGGTCCTACTCCGTGTGGAGGAGTCTGAGCAATGCCTCGATCGCCACGCGCCAGCCATCAGATCCCTTCAGGCCTCTACACACAGTCTAGTTCTGACACAAAGGATGGCACTCTACAGAATAGAAGACCAAGAAAACCGGAACCGCTGGAACAATATAAGGATCAGAGGCCTTCCGGAGGCCACCAAAGATGAAGATCTACAGGCCACAATCTGTAGAGTCTTTAACAAATTGCTGGGTAATGAGGTGGATCACCCACTCAAATCAGACCGCGTTCATCGTGCCTTACACCCGCGCAACCTGTCATCTGAGCTCCCGCGGGATGTTATATGCCGGGTCCATTACTTTGAGGAAAAAGAGCTCATTATGAAGAAGGCCAGAGAAGCGGCCTCACTTGATTTTGATGGGGCTTCCTTCTCCTTTTTCCCGGACCTAGCATGGGAGACACTGGACTGCCGCAGGGCTCTCAAGCCCCTTACGAAAAAGCTGCATGCCAACAGTATCACTTACAGATGGGGCTTCCCAGCCTGCCTCATTGTTAACCGTGATGGTAAGACGGCTGTCCTTCAGTTCCCTAAGGACCTGGAAAGATTCTGCCTTGATGTCAACATCTCCCCACCAGAACTCCCGGGTTGGAACGAAGACATCCTAGTCATGCCGGTTCAACAGGAAGACCAAATGGCAGAAGGTTGCTTACGGGCGATGATCCACCACCCCGGGTCCCTCTGCGTGAACAGCTTCTTTCAGTGAACGGATAAGTACCTTCTACCCCTCTCGGTTACTTGGGTTTCTGTTGTTGTTCTCTTACCCACACATTTCCCTTGTCTTCATGGTAACCTAGTTCTAATTGCTCCCCAATGTTCTTCTCTACATAACTTTTGGCCACCTGCCCCTTTCTCAGCCCCGATCTGCCCGCACTGTTAGCGGGAAGGACTACAGACTGTACGGTATCACGATGCCCTGCTCCGTTCGTTTTGTTTGGCCTCTTTTTTCTTTATATTATTGTGGGTTTAAGGGTTGTTGTTATTTAAGACTTTGTTATATGCTGTTTTTGATGCAATGCTGCCCGGGAGCTCTCCCGGTGTGTCTGCTTGTGCCACTCTGACACTTACGGTATACCCCCTTGTAGGCCCTATTGCACCAGGGGCCCGTGTGGCTCCGGGCCCTCGCTCCACCTTGTATGGTTCCGGGTGGGGGCCTGGGGCTGCTACAGCTTCATCGGTGAACGCATGACATCAGCTTGCATGCCTTGTCTGGTTTAGACAACTTGCTCTGGTTTTTTGTTTAAAATTTTGTCTCTCTTTCTCCTCCCTCCCTACCTTTTCTAACCCTCTTATTTTTCACGTTTCTCCTCCTGCCTCCAGGTGTATTGTATATTTTATTAGATCTGTCTGCCTCCTTTATGTGACCTGATGGCAACGATCCAATTCTTTTCTCTCAACACACATGGGCTCTGCTCACCTGGCAGGAGACACAATCTCTTCAGGTAACTCAAGCGCCTCAAAGGTGAGATTGTCTTCTTGCAGGAGACCCACATTACGCACAACACCACTGCGAAATTAAATTCCCCTTCTTATCCTACCTGGTTTGGACGTAAGGAAATCTAAAGGGGTTGCCATTGACTTTCATAAAGATTCCTCATTTTCTGCAGAGTCGGTTTTGGCCGATGATTTCGGTAGATATGTCTTTGTTAAGGGAAGTCTGGGAGGCGCACCATATACCTTTGCCACGTTATATGCTCCGAACCACGACCAAGCCACATTTATAGCGAACACACTCACAAAATTGAAAAATTTTGTCCAGGGTTGTATAATCCTGGGCGGTGATTTCAACCTTGCCCTCGATCCTATAGTTGATACGTCTCAGGGATCCTCTAGCGTCCCTCTTAAGCGTCTGTCTTTTGTATGCAGGCGCTTACTGGAGTTACAGCTAATGGACCCTTGGAGAATTGCCCATCCCCAATCTCAAGATTTCACGTTCTATTCTCATCTCCACCGCTCCTACTCTAGGATTGACTATTTTTTCATAGACCATTATCACCTTAACCTAGTTGTCAATTCTAAGATTGAAACATCCCCCATCTCTGACCATGCGCCAATTTCCCTTAAACTCTCCGCTCCCTCCACCCTAAATAAAATCTGTAACTGGAAGTTAAACGAAAATCTCATTACTGATGACCTGGACAAAAAAGAAATTGGTGATGCTCTCTTGAACTATTTTAAGGATAATGCCCTCCCGGAGGTCTCCCCTGGAGTCCTATGGGAAGCTCACAAAGCCCATATCAGGGGCAAACTCATTGAATTGGGCTCCAGGAAAAAAAGAGAGAAGCTGAATCGCCAGTCTCAGTTGCTACAGGCCATTGATGAATTAGAGCGCAATCATAAGACTCACCAGTCCACTGCCACCTTTCATGAACTAACAGCCAAGCGTGAAGAACTGAAAGAATTGTTTCACTTAGAGCAAAAGTCTAAATACAGAATTATCTCCCAACGGCTATACGAATGGGGCGATAAACCAAGCCGACAACTAGCCCGATCGCTACAGAGAACCAAATCAAGCTCCTTCATAGCCAAGATCAAAACTTCTGCCGGCTCTTTGGTTCATGAAACCAAATGTATTGCGAAGGAGTTTCACTCCTTCTATCAGAAACTCTACCAGGTCCAAAACCTAACCCCTGACCCGGTCAAGAAAGCCTCCCTGATAAAAGAATATTTAAAACAAGCCAAGTTGCCCATACTGCCCACTTCCCTCCTCAAAGCCCTCAAAGCTGATCTCACTCTGTGAGAACTGAAAACTGCCCTGAAAGCCACGGCCAGTGGTAAGGCGCCCGGCCCAGATGGCCTTACTGTTCCCTACTATAGGACCTTCTCAGACACCTTAATTTCTCATCTATTAAGATATGACAACTCAGTCACGAGCGAGGGGAAACTAAGACCTGAAACTCTCCATGCCCACATAACTATTATCCCTAAGTTAGGAAAAGACCCGAGTCTGTGCGGAAGTTATAGGCCCATATCCCTTTTGAACATAGATGCTAAGCTCTATGCCAAAGTCCTAACCCTCAGACTCCTTCCCCTGATCCCTCAATGGGTGTCTCGGGATCAAACTGGATTTATCCCCAGCAGGGAGGCCTGTGACAATTCCCTTAGGACACTGTCCCTAATTTCCTATGTGCGTTCATTGTCCCAGCCCACCCTGTTACTATCCACAGATGCAGAAAAAGCGTTCGACAGGGTGGACTGGAATTACCTCATGGCGACGCTATCCGCCTTGGGCTTGGGACCTAAAATGTTGAATCGAATCTCAGCTTTATACCAGCACCCTACAGCTCAATTAAAAATGAACGGATCCCTCAGTGAGTCTTTCACCCTGCACAATGTCACACGCCGAGGCTGCCCACTATCCCCAATATTATTTGCCCTTTCCTTAGAACCCTTTTTAGCTTCTATCTGGAATAACCCCAATATCCACGATATTAAAGTAGGACTACGGGAACATAAATATGCGGCTTATGCCGACGATATTCTTTTTTACATACAACAACCTCTCATATCCCTTCCCAATTTAATGGAAGCCTTCAAATTATTTGGGGCTATCTCCAACTTCAAAATTAACCTTTCCAAATCTGAGCTCCTGAACATCTCCCTACCCTCCTCTTTAGTGGCATCTCTTAAACCCTCTTTCCCTTTCAATTAGCAACATGGTTCACTAAAATATCTAGGTATCCACCTCACACCCAATCTCCCCACCCTGTTCAGAACCAATTACATCCCCCTTCCCAATTCTGTTAGGAAAGACCTGCAAAAATGGACCCAGCTGGCCCACTCGTGGTTGGGAAGGATAAATGTGGTGAAAATGAACATTTTGCCTAGATTACTGTCTGTTTTCCAAATGATCCCTTATGGGGTACCTCCAGGTTTCTTTACAATACTGTCATCTTTACTTTGTAAGCACATCTGGAACAGGAAAAGACCACGTATTGCTAGACAGCTTTTATATAGGAAAAAAGCAGGTGGTGGCCTCGCCCTCCCAGATATAAGATACTGCTTTATGGCCATCATACTAGCCAGAATCTTGGATTGGAAACACCATAAGGACAACATACTCTGGGTTCAATTAGAGTGTGACTTGGCTGGAAAAGACTTATATACACAAATCTGGATCCCGTGGAAATTTCGTTCCTTTTCAGACAGACTCTCCCCCCTTTCCAAAACGACCTTCTCGAAATGGGACCACATGGGCCTTTCCCTCAACTGGCTACACAACTCCCCTCTTCTGCCTCTAGTGGGTCATGCCTACTTCCCACCGGGGGAGCACAATCACCAGTTTTGCACTGGGTTTTCTCAATCACCAACGCTCCTTCATCAGGTTACCTCAACATCTGGCTTACTATCCATCTCTAATCTAGTGAACACTTCCACAGCTTCTCACCTTGACAGATGGAGATACATGCAGCTCTCCCAATTCACCAAATCGCTGCCTAAGCCGCTACGCTCTGTACAAGAGCTCAATCTAGTGGAACTTGTTTTATCAAACAAACAACCTCTTAAATGACTTATTTCTCTCTTCTACCAAGCTATACTTTCCCTGTCTCCCACACACTGGCCTTCATTCCTAACCAACTGGGAAAGAGACTTACAGCTTACCTTGTCAGACGAACAGAGATCCAAAATCCTGGAACTGGCTCATACCTCCTCCATCTCCTCAAGAGTTGCAGAGGCTAACTATAAACTCTTATCTAGGTGGCATTACTCTCCAGTTCTCCTACATAGGACTTTCCCGGTAATCTCTGAGTTGTGTTGGAGGGGATGCGGGGAACCAGACACTCACACTCACATCTGGTGGTCGTGCCCTGTAATTCACCCATACTGGTTGAATATCTTGCACTGGATTGAAAAAATCCAAGAGATAGCAGTTCTTGACGACCCTTGGGTGGTCTTATTTAATTGTACAAGCGAGCCAGCAGGACGCTATAAAAAGTCAATCACACCTCATCTTCTCAATGCAGCGAAGTCACTGATCCCTAAATATTGGAAACAACCTTCCATCCCTACCATTAAACAGTGGCTCACCACAGTTGACCATGTCTACCACATGGAAGACCTCACATATGATTACCGAGGGAAATCCTCAGTGGCCCATAAAATCTGGTCCTGCTGACTTGCGTTTACATATACAGCTTCTTACTCAGATCTTATGCCATAGCAGTATAGACACTGTACCTTCTTACTTACAGACAGGATTTCACTCTGGAGGCAGGAGGCTCCTGTTGTTCTCTCTCTCTTCCTCTCTTCTCTACTCTCTCTTTCGCTCAATCTCTGTCTCTTTTTCCCTCTCTGCCATCTCCCCCCTCTTATTCTTCACAATCTAGAAACAGGATCTTTTCTTCTTTTTCTTTTGGGTCACTTTTGTGTATTATTTTCTTACCTGAGAGTTATTTGATATGACTGTTGATTTATACCTTGTAACTCGGTTTTTTCCAATAAAACGTATTGAACAAAAAAATAATTGTGCGTGTTTTAATATATCATACATGTTATAATAAGGTAGGGTTTTAGGGTGATTGCATAATGGGACAGAGGATGGATTTTAGTAAATATTTGTAAAGTGTATGCACTGATAACGAATGCTACCAACCGGTATATTAATTTTAGAGTTAATTTGGCAATGGTATATAATCCACAGTAAATATGGTGCCCGAGAGCTTGGTGATGATGCCCGGTATGGGTGAAACACTTTGAGGTGGGATTCTAGGACACACACATCACTTCCAGTAATGTCACATCCTTTCCATGGAATGCACACTGGTTCTGCTAACCTAGGACAGCATTGGTAGTGACAATAGTAGCAGCTGTGGTTCTTGGTGGGCATACTAGGTGCCAGGGGGGCACCATCTTATGTGAGATTATATTGGGTTTCTTTATATTGGCTCATGAAATAAATGTGTTGCTTGAGCCATACAGAACTATCTCTCTTGTATGTGGAGTCCTGTCCCTGAGGATTGGTGGAACAGAGGAGCCTTTCTTTATATAAAGTGCACTTTGACCCATTTACATATAAAGTGTCAAGGAGTTCTGGTGAGTTCATTACCACATGGAGCACTTTTGGATCAAGACAATGAGGAGGGGGTTTACTAAAACTGGTGCACACAGAATATGGTGCAGCTGTGCATAGTAACCAATCAGTTTCTGGGTTTTACTGTCAAAGCTTAATTGAACAAGCTAGAAGGTGATTGGTTACTATACACAGCTGCATCAGATTCTGTGTGCACCAGTTTTAGTAAATCTCCCCCTGTGGCTTTGTGGACTGAAGAGACACATTTGTTAGTGCACTGGAGCATGGATTACTTTCTTCAGTGGAACACTTATATGTGGACTTTGTACAGTGATATTAAATTTCTACAGCAAAGTGGCACTTACTGTAATTGTGAACGCTGTATTTTTTGAGTAGTATAATTTCTTAATAATTTTTTTCTTCACCAAATGGAAGGTAGATGAATGGTTTATTAAATAACCACATTCGTGGGGGCATGGCCTGATGCAGAGCCGAGCGGACGTGTAAGTTCTGGCCGACACTGGGACACAACGTCACACACCAGCCTATCTGAGGCAACTCAAGACCCGCTTCCTTGGCGTTCTGGACCAGGACAACACCCAGAACATGCTCAGGAAAAGAAAGACCGAGAAAATTTCAAAATAAGGGGGATCCCTGAATCTGTGCAACAATCCGACGTACGCCTCTATGCCACAACATTGTTCAAAACACTCATACCAGGCCTCACAGACCTAAATGCTGCAATTGACAGGATACATTGCCTAGCCAAACCGTCATATCTACTTGAGCAAACACCTAGAGATGTGATCCTGAGGTTACATTTCTACCACATTAAGGAGAACCTCATGTCTGTAATGCGTAACCAAACCAATATCCCTTTACATTACAGAACCTGCAATTTTATGCAGATTTGTCACAATATACCCTGCAAAAATGAAGAAATCTGAATATGGTAACCAAAATATTACGAAACCATAACATCGTTTACAAATGGGGTTATCCTACAAAGCTTTCTATCACCAGAAACAACTGTACCTTTACAGTGGACAACCTTGATAAAGGTCTGCCACTTTTGAAGGAATGGAATATCCTTCCTGACATCTCTGGTGAATATTCCCCCGTAGCTCTCCGCAAGATACTGGCCCGGGATGGAAAAAGTTTACACAAAAAATGCCAAATCACACACTTAATAAATGGATGGTACAGGAACAAGCTTACAGGTTCCTGGATGAGGGCCTGATTAGACCAAAGGCTTAGACTTTTGGTGTCTCCCATAGATGATGGGTTTCTGTCGTAATGTGACGAATTAACGTTCCCCCAAATCAGATTCGGAAACCAGATTAGTCCGGGAGTAGGTCCTTG
>BLSH010543899.1:652197-671033 GCA_018402905.1 Glandirana rugosa | reverse complement strand
ACAAAGCCATCCACAACTCTGCCCCCAGCTACATCTCTAACCTGGTCTCAAAATACCAACCAAGCCGCCCTCTTCGGTCCTCCCAAGACCTCCTGCTCTCTAGCTCCCTTGTCATCTCCTCTCATGCTCGCCTCCAGGATTTCTCAAGAGCTTCTCCCTTCCTTTGGAACTCCCTACCCCAATCAGTCCGACTGTCTCCTAATCTATCCATCTTTAGACGATCCCTGAAAACTTTTCTCTTTAAAGAAGCCTATCCTGCTTCTACCTAATACACTTACTTTCTACATGAGCTCATCCCCCGCAGCTTTTACCTTTTGTATCAATTGACCCTCCCTCTTAGATTGTAAGCTCTAACGAGCAGGGCCCTCTGATTCCTCTTGTACCAAATTGTGATGTAACTGTACTGTCTGCCTTCATTTTTGTAAAGCGCTGCGCAAACTGCTGGCGCTATATAAATCCTGTATAACAATAATAAATAATAATATATATATATATATATTTTTTTTTTCCAAAATAGCTTTTATTTAAGTTGAGTAGACAGCATATACAGAAGCTGTAAAACAGGGTTTCTTTGGATATATATCGCATGGAAATTGTTGATCAATTACATGTGTCATTGTCCAAAGAAAAAAAAGAAAGAAAAAAAAGAATAAGCGAGAGAACAGACAGCATCTGTCAGTGTTTGAGGATAGTTAGCATCCAGAGCAAAATTTAACATGAGAAGGTGAAAAACTGTCAAAAACAAACTTAACCTGAATATAAACCTTCCATCTCTAAGCTTGTAGTGGTGCTGCCTCTTCAGGCCCCCCCGGGAGCCTCCAGACCGCCTGACCCCCCTCCCCCCCGCATGGGAACTAGAGGCCGGGCAGGGGCTCCGGAGAGGGGCCCGCCAAAGCAGCCCCGAAGCTCCTCCTGTGTACTGCTAGTAGACACCTAGTTCGCTGAAGGAGGAAAACCTATGGCCTACTGCATGAGTGTAAGGAGTGAATGTCTCCAGTATTTGCTTTAGAGGATAGGGGCGAGAAAGTTCTCCCCCAGTCCTCGTTTATCTTGTAGGCATCTTGTTTGAGTAACTAGGGCTATTGCAATAGAGTTTTGCTAGTCTCAATTAATATTGGGGTGAGTAACTGCTGTCATGGGGGAGCTAAGCCTTATGTAATTAGAGGGGTTGTGTAGCCGTTTGGAAAGTTGTAGTGAGTGAGGAATATTCCTCTAAACGTTTGAAGTGTTGCCAGCAGGACCATATTGTTTGGAATTTATGGGGGGTCTCGTTTGCCTGATGAACCAGGTCTTCCATTTCTTCTATTTTGTTAATTTTTTTTAAACCAGTCTTGCATTGTAGGGGGATTAGGTGATTGCCAAAAGATAGGGAGAGTCCTTTTTGCTGCATTAAGCAAGTGGAGTGTGAGGGACCTTCTATAGTGTTTTTGTGGGATTGATGCGTGATGGAGGAGAAGCTGTACGGGGGAGAAGTCAATTTTGTATGAGGAAATGAGAGTCGTTAGACGATGAACCTCTGTTCAAAAGGGAATGATTTTGGGGCACGACCACCATATGTGGAGGAATGATCCTATAGCTTTAGAGCAGCGCCAGCAAGTTGGAGGAGTGGAGGGATACATTTTGTGTAGACGTAGAGGTGTCTTGTACCATTTTGATAAAATTTTAAACCCGTTTTCCTGGGCAGAGACGTTGATTGAGCCCTTGTGTATGTGTGAGCAAATAGTTTCCCAGTCTTCGGGGGATAAGTCTATGTTTAAATCTCTTTCCCAAGATTTGATGTATGTATTGTGTTTTATGTCCAGGTTTGAGAACAGGATACTATATAACTCTGAGATCAGGTGTCTCTGTGGTGATGACCATGAGCAGAGTTCTTCAAAGGTTGTACGTGGCCTAGAGAACCTTGTTCTGTATCTGGGGCCATTTAGAAAATGTTGTAGCTGTCGGTAAGTCCAAAAGTAAGAGGGGTTATTTGCGTTTGCCTGAAGGAACTTATCATAGGTTAAGAATGAATTGTTCTGGAAGAAGAACTCTGCCCGCAAATCTTGGTTAGGGTTGATCTCTGGAACGAGGTAAGTGTTAAGGCCTGGAGGGAAATCAGGGTTGAAAGAAATCGGGGTGAGTGGGCCTGGAGTAGAGGAAATGTTAAATTGTTTGCTGCAACGACCCAATGTCCTAAGTGTGGAGTGGATCAGTGGATGAAGTTTTACAGCTTTGAGGGAGGTGATTGTTGGGTAGCCAGGGGAGAAGGCGCAAGGGAGTTGGCGAGAAAGCTTGTTAGTTTGACACCCAAACTTTTGATCCGGCATGTACGTGCCAGTCTAGTATTCTAGTAAGCTGGCAGGCCGCTTGGTATTTTGGGAAGTCTGGTAGACCAATGCCACCTTTTGTTTTGGGGAGTGTAAGTCTGTCCATACCAATTCGGGGGGATTTGTTTGCCCATATAAAGTCCGAGCAGGCCTTTCTTATGGAGGCTAGGAATGTCTTAGGAAGCCTTATGGGGACCGTTTGCATAATATAAAGTAACCTAGGAAGAACGTTCATTTTAATTGTGGCCGCTTTGCCAAACCATGAGAGTAGGCCTTTGGACCATGATTTTAGGTCTTGGTGTATAGATCGTAGGATTGGCAAGTAGTTTTTAGCAAAGAGATCGGATAGGTTCGCCGGGAGTTGAATACCCAAATATGTAATGGCATCAGAATTACATTTAAAGGGATAGTTCTGTTTGCATTGCTTTAAGATCGGGGTAGGTAGGGAAATGTTTAGGGCCCTTGATTTTTTCAGGTTAATTTTTAGCCTGGCCACTTTTTCAAAGTTAGCCAAATCTTGGAGGAGGTTGGGTAGTGTGGTGTGTGGGTCTGTCAAAAATAGCAGGATATCATCGGCATAAGCAGCCACCTTGAATTTCTCATTTCTTACTGGAATGCCTCTAATGTTGGGGTTGCTTCTTATGCTACGAAGGAGGGGTTCAAGGGTTAAAATGAATATTAGTGGTGAGAGGGGGCATACCTGTCTGGTTCCATTTGCGATGGAGAAGGCGTCCGATAGGTGGCCATTGACCCTTACTCTTGCCGTGGGGTTAGCGTATAGTGCCATAATGCAGCACCTCATTTGCGGTCCAATGCCCAAGGCTTGTAGAGCTTCTGACATGTAGTCCCAGGCCACTCTATCGAACGCCTTCTCCGCGTCTAGGGAAAGGAAACAACTCTGTAGCTTATTTGTGGTGATCCAATGGTGGATATTAATTGCCTTCAGGGTGTTGTCCCTGGCTTCCCTGCCTGGAACAAAGCCTATCTGGTCTATAGAGATCGTCTGGTAATAGAGGGAGTATTCTGTTGGCCAGTATCTTAGTGAGTAATTTTAAGTCTACGTTTAGTAGCGAAATCGGCCGGTAATTGGGGACGACAGAGGGGTCCTTACCAGGTTTGGGGATCACTGAAATGTGCGCTGTTAATAGATCGCGAGGGGGTGAGGATCCCTGAGCTAGAGAGTTGAAGGCGGCTAGGAAGTGTTTGTTCAGTAAGTCTAGAAAGGTTTTGTAGTAACCTGCTGTCAGGCCATCCGGCCAGGGGATTTACCGGGCTTGGTTTGCTGCAGTGCTACTTGTAGTTCAGCCGCTGTCAGTGGCTTGTCAAGATTTATAGCTTCATTTTCTGGAAAAGGGGGCCCAAACTTATGTAGAAAGGATTTGATTTACTCTATTCGCGCTGGGGGGTGTTGGCGGAGTGGTCTTAGACTGTAAGTTATACAATTGCTTATAGTAGGCGACAAATTGTTGCGCTATTTCAGGGGTTGTTGTAATTTTTTTCTCCTTTAAGGTTTACTATCGAGTGGATAATATTGTTTGCTCTTTTAGCTGCAATAGACCGGGCCAAAATTTTACCTGCTTTGTTTCCAAATTCATAAAATGTTTTTTGGTGCAAGATGACGTTTCTTTTAGTTCTTTTATTTAGTTCAGTTGCTAGCTCAGACCTAGTTGTGATTAGCTCTTGTAATGTGTTATCCGCCAGGGATTTCTTGTGTGCTTTTTCAAGGGAAGATATCTTGGTAAGGAGGTTGTTTAAGTGGGCTTGCCTAACTTTTTTGCGTTCTGTTGCGATTGTGATGAGTTCTCCCCTGATCACACATTTGTGTCATCCAAATCGACATGGGGGAGATCTCTTGGGAAGCGTTCTCCTCAAAAAATTGTTGTAGGGCTTTTTGTAGTCTGGGGATCATCGCTGGGTCCATCAATATTGATGGGTCTAGTCTCCAATATTTAGGTCCCTGTGGTGCGTGGGAGATATTAATAGTCATAGTAACGGGGTGGTGGTCCAATAAAAACATGGGTTCTATCGACGCTTGCTGTAGTGAGGGAAGATCCCTTTGAGAGATGTAAATGGCATCTATCCTGGAATATTTATTGTGCGGAGCAGAGAAAAAGGTGTAATCTCTCGTGTGGGGATGGAGGGTGCGCCAGGAATCGTGCAATGTGAGTTCAAGTAAGCTTCTTTTGATGGATCATAGGGCACTATATTGGATCGAGGAGGTACCGTTCGAGGTGTCCAGTAGAGGGTAGAGGGGAAGATTTAAGTCTCCTCCCATGATCAGTAAGCCTTCTGAGAAGTCCAAAATTTGGTCTTTCACATTTCTGAAGAATGGGACTTGTAAGATATTGGGCGCATATATATTGGCTATAGTGACTGGTTTATTGGCTATCGTTCCTTTTATAAAAATAAATCTCCCGTCTGGGTCTGGTTTGGTTTGATTGACTTGAAGGGGGCAGTGTTTAGAAAGGAGAATAGTCACTCCTTTAGATTTAGTATTTGGGTTGGTGGCGTGGAAGGCCGTTGGGTATCTATGGTTGTGTAATTTCGGAATAGTGTCAGATTTGAAATGAGTCTCCTGAAGGAGAACTACGTCAGCCCTCTGTTTATGAAGAAAGGCCAGGACTTGTGATCTTTGTTCGGGGATGTTGAGTTCCTTTGTGTTAAGTGAAAGAATTTTTAAGGTCGTCATGTTCTAAGGACCGGTCTGTGTGTCGTGTGAGCTAAGGCTAGATAAATTTCCTGACCTAGTGTTAGGTGCCTTGGAGGGGTGTAGCAGGACACTCTGCCCAGGCGGGGTAGGAGTGGTCTGAACAGTCGTCTGCGGGTATTCAGCGTCTGTATTGTGTCAGGGTTAGGTTGGTGCTCTGTCTGAGGCGTGTAGATACGATGCGCCCCTTGAAATGGGGTCAGCTAGTTAAAGTCGGAGACCAGAGGTATGCAAAGCCTCTAATCAAGTTTAGGTCCCCCCAGGTGGGGGTATTCAACAGGGTTCAGTGGTGTGCTAGGTCTGTGTGATTTGTGATTCTATTATAAATTGTGGGAATCCCACTGTAGGAGGTTGGAGAAGACGTAGGGGAGGAGTTTGGTGAGATGAGAGGGGATGATCTAACCGAACCACAATAGTAGGTGCTATCGGAACAATAATAAAAGATGTAGCGATTTCAGTAAGGGTAATCACCGTAATAAAACAAGTAACAACAAGCCTTTGGTCGAGCATGGGTACCTAGGTGGGTCTCGGGGATGGGTTTTAGGCATACCGGTAGAGACAGGTATAATTACTGAGTGGGTAAATCATAAGGCAATGTATATTATGGTGCATTTCGTTTTAGCTTCCAGCATAGACCTCAGGGTAGGGATTGTGGACCTCGAGATGTGTTATAGAAGGCCTTTAGAGATATCCATGCTCTCCCGTCAGCTATCTATGAAAAATATGAAACAATTAGTAACCTTGCTATAAACAGTTAAGGTAGAATATCTGGTTATTTGCATACTTAACAGTCTTTATGGGTGAAAGTCTCTGGATACTTGTCCACCTCCCCACAGAGGGGGGGATTCTGAGGTGTAAGTGCGAGGGAATGTTACCTACCTGATGGAGAAAACGGAGAAAAAAAAACAAACATTTTTTCGCCACCAGTGAGTAGATATGGTATATCAACCTCTGCAGAGTGAACGTGGACAAGACCCAGAAAAGTGACACCTAAAAAAGAGAGCCTTATGGGCTTCCAAGAAGAAAAAGGGAAAAGTGTGCTTATTTAGGGTCTGAAAGGACCTCTCATGGCCCAAATTATCATACAAACAGTTGCAGCAATTCAAAGCTTCGGAGCCATCATATTAGTGTCGTTGTAATCTACCGGGATCTTGGAATGATCTCATCCGTGGTCTACGAGAGAAAAAAAAAAAGGGGGGGGAGTGAAAAATGGAAAAAGGAACCCGGGAAGAGGGGGATGAATGCAGAGTCTTATGAGGAAACAATAGAGAGAACGAGGAGTTCACTTGTCTGCCGTCAATGCTTATCTTAGCGTTGTCATCAGTTTCTTCTGGCTCTTCTGTTATGCGGAGCTTTAGTGGGGCTGGGAATGTGATGTGGTCCTGATCCTCTATGGTTGGCTCTCTGTTCAGAGGGAGAGCGTCGTCTCCGGGAACCTTGGTCTTGCGTTTCCATCGGTGTGGGCTTACGTTGTTTGATGTGGGTCTGGAAGTCTGCGAACCAATCGGGGACATCGTTCGGATCAATGGCTAATGTGTCAAAGAAAGAGGGAAGGTCCTCCGGGACTCGTAAAAGCGCTTGTCGACCTTGGTGGGAGACTGAAAGTGCGAATGGAAACTTCCATCTGTATGGAATTTGCCTTTCTTGGAGTGCCGCTAAAATGGGGCGTAGGGCTCTGCGGTGTTGCAACATGATCTTAGAGAGGTCTTGGAAGAGATGGATTTCTTTCCCTTGGTAGAGAAGTCGGGTTTTGTTTCGTGCTTTTCGGAGAATGTCTTCTTTTAGTTTAAAGTCAATGATATGACAAATTATGTCTCTGGGGGGGTCGGAGTCTCCATCTTTTGGTCTGAGCGCCCTGTGTATGCGTTCCATTGGTGTGGGAGTGGTGGGTGGTCTATCCAGCAAACTGTTGAAAATGTCTGACACTGTCATTTGTAGTTGGTCTGGTTCGATAGTTTCTGGCACTCCCCTCAATCTCAAGTTGTGTCTCCTCCCCCGATTATCAAGGTCCTCTAGGTGACGGTGGAGATCTCTTAGTTGTAAGGTATGGGTATCAACTACCTGCAGAGTGTGACGGATGGCCGAGGATTGTTGGGCAGTCGTCTTTTCTACTTCAGTTAGTCTACCCGCAATAGTTTGGATATCCACTCTCAGTTCAGAGATGGCGGCTGTAAGTGTTTCTTTGATGTCTGCAGCCACTGAGCGGAGATCGTTCAAACTTGGTTGTTGGTGTGGGGTTAGGATGATCTTGTGAACGTTTGGAGTCAGTGATGAGGATGAGGGAGTGGCTCCTTGGCTGAGAGGGGCTGTTCCTGAGCAGCCCTGGAGCGTCGGGGGGGGCTGTTTCTTTGGGTTTGAAACATGGCGGGTATGCTTTAGCTTAGGCTCCTGTTTGGATCGCGGGGGGAGCCAGATCTGGTTGCTGAGGATGAGCGGGAAGATGTGCCCATAGTGATCAGAGTTAGAAATAATGTCTCTTTCACTAGGTGCTGAGAGACCCCCTAGGTAATAGCTCTGTGTTTAGCCTTTCATCATGGCTATACAGATCGTTAAAATGTGCTGTTGTTATTGGGGAGGAAAAAGAATGTACTGAGCCTGTGGGCTATGGCCGAATGGGGATCCGGGTCTGTGAGCTGTTATAGTGGCTTATCTTCCCTGATCGGGTTCTTGTGCTATATGAGCCTTCTGTGTGTGTCTCCGGGTGCCGTGACAGGTCCCTGGTCAGATGGCTTGGTGCGGCTTGTAAGGCTGCGCTAGCTGCAGCCTGGGATATGAGTGAGCCGGGGCTATCTCGTGATGAGGGCAGCTTATGTCCCCTTTCGCCGGGTCGGCTAGTCAGACTCCCCTCCCCTGCTTACCCACGTGTGCACTGCACGGACTTGTCCCAGGAGAGGCCGGCGGCAGCCGCGAGATGGAGGGGGCCGCAAAGATGGCAATAGAGGGCTCTAAATGTAGCCGGGACTGCCGGGCACCGCTGGATGAGGTCCTGCCGTCTGTCCGGGTGTCCTGAGAGTGGGATAGCGATGATTCGCTTGTCTCTCTCCCGGAGCTCAGTGAAGCCGCGTCTTCCTCCACTGACGTCACGCCACGCCTCCATATATATATTTTTTGATCAGCCAGCTGGCTGATCCCAAAATAGAAATCCAACGGCTTCATCCATCCCACACATTCACTGTGGATAAAGGAATGCTGCCCTTCTTCGGTGTCAGAACACACCGATCAGTGCTGCATCACTGATCGAATGAAGCAATTAAACGTTCCCATTCAAGAAAAGCCAGCCAACTTCTCTCTGAGAAGTATAAACAATTTTTATGCTTCCCAGATCATCTTTTAGGCTACTTTCACACCTATGCCGCCCGCGCTTTAGCGGTAAAACACCGCTAATTTTACGACGTTTTTAACGGCGCTTTGGCACCGCTATTTGGGCGGCAGCGGTGAGCTTTTAACCCCCAGCTGAAACGCTGCCCATTCATTTCAATGGGCAGGGGCGGTGGAGGAGCGGTGTATACATCGCTCCTCCACCGCCCCAAAGATGCGGCTTGCAGGAGATTTTTTACCGCCCTGCAAGCGCACCGCCCCAGCGTGAAAGCACTCAGGCTTTCACACTGGGGCGCATTAGGAGGCAGTTTAGAGGCACTTTACATGCGCTGTTTTAGTTAAAAAACACCTGTAAATTGCCTCTGGTGTGAAAGGGGCCTTTCTGTGTGTGTGTTTGCAACTGTTTAGGCGCGTTGTACCTTTCTAATCGGATCCTGATTACACAGAATTCTATTTTCTCCAAACACCACTAAACTGACTGCACCTAAACATAGGTAAATTCACCGTGCAAATGAATTTATATGCTTTTTTTAAATGTCCTTTTAAATGCAGGTTCGACAGTGCGAATGTAAATGATGCCTTAGCCTTGGATTTTATGTGGTGTGTCTAGAAGGGTTTACAGTGTACATATTTATAAAGACAGTATGGCAATCTTAGGATTGTATTGTATTACTGTATGTTTATATTAGTGGTTCATTACTATTACTGGGAGTTCATTATTTCATAATCATCCCCCCCCCCCAACTGCTTTCCATGGCTTTACCTGAATCTCCCTTCCCACCAGGAGTCCCAATCGACTAGCCAATCATAGAGGCGATCAAAGATTGGAACCCGGATGCGATGGCCTTACATCACTTCTGGTTTCACCGGAAGTAAACAGCGGCATTTTCAAAAATGAAAAGCACTTGATCACACCGATCTTAGAGTGATCAAATGCTTTTAATTGCAAAGGAGGTATCTGGGGTCTCGTAGACCCCAGATTTCTTCATAAAGCGTACCTGTCACATGCCTATCACTGTCACAAGGGATGCTTACATTGCTTGTGACCGCAATAAAAGTACTAAAAAAAAAATGATTATGGCAGTGTAAGAATAATTAAATAGTAAATGATTTATTTTAAGTGCCTCCATCCCCCTCCCCCCCATGTTTGTGTGTAAAGGTGGGCGTACAGGTTGGTCCCGCACACACATGAAAACGGCAATCAAGTGAGTTATCACCGGAAATGTCAGATCATGGACAATTCTAGCAGCAGACCTCCTGTGTAAATCTAAAGTGGTAACCTGTAAAAGTTTTAAAGTTTCACATATAAATAGTAAAATGTACCTTGTTTGATGCTGCTGCAGGGGCATGCGCAATTTTAAAGCGTGACATATTTGGTATCTATCGAGTTATGTATTGTGGGTTTTTTTTTTGCATTAAAAATTTGAAAATAGTGTATTGGAAAAAAAAAATAGCATTTAAAAAATCTCTGCACAAATACCGTGTGACATAAAAAATTGCGATACCCACGAATTTATTCTCTAGGGCCTCTGCTTTAAAAAAATTTATATATAATGTTTGGGGGTTTACTAAGAAAATTCTAGCAAAAAATACTGATTGTTACATGTAAACAAAAAGTGCCAGAAAAGGCCTGGAGCTAAAGTGGTTAAGGGCCCTTTTAATGCATGCAATCCGATCAGGTCTGCCTGTCAGTTTTTCAGGCGGGTGTAAACTGACTTTTGTCCCTTCACACCCGCCTACCTCTGGATCTTATCAGGTCCTCTTCGGTTTGGGCGGAGTTGATCAGAGGTAGTGAGGTGTAGATGGACAGTGGAGTCCATTTACACCCAGCCGCCCATACAGCAGAGTGGGCTCTGTCCTTGTCTGCTGTGCAGAAACTGAGTGAACACAGACCTTTCATCCACCCCGCTCTGCTCCGATCAGCAGGGGATCAGCTCACAGATCCCCTGCTGATCAGAATGGAAGGCGTCAGTGTGAAAGGGGCCAGACTGAACTAGTTGAACATAGAAAACTGGTTACTGTGTACAGCTGATTCGGATTCTGTCTGCTCCAGTTTGGTAAATTCCCCACCCTGTCTGCACTGCTTGAATGTGCAAAGGTCATCCATTCTGTGGTCAGACATTTAGTAATAGCAATACTAAGAGTATGTCTTTCAATTAATAAGCACTAAAAGATATATGGTTTTTACCCAATTCCTAACTACATCCACAAATGTGTGGTTTTGCATATCTATTTTACTTCATAGACCTCTGAACTTGCCACATGAAAGACAGCTTATGGCTGACAGTTTATGACTAAAACATAAGTGAAACACTTTTTAGACCTTAAATGTCATTTACAAAACCCAATCCCCTGTCTGCTACTCATTCTGCCTTTTTTAGTAGGACAAAATGCAACATGCAAAATGCACCAGCACAAAAGTCACAATTCACTGAGGTGTACAAACTGAAGTCTAGTTCTAAAGGTGGACTGCACCTTGTACCTACTCTTCACACTGCTTAACTGGATTAGTTGCATACCAGTTGTATGTGTTGTATGTGAGTTTGTGTTGGAAAGTAATTTTATATCAGTAAAAATTCAGATTAAGTAATTTTAGTATTGTGTTTTTTTTTGCAGGACATTTTGGCAGATATGAACAAGTGGTGGCCTGATGTCCTCCATCCAAACTGTTCTCAGCTCTGGTAAAGAATTATTTATGTAATTAAGGCATGAATAATGTATATGTTTTACTATTTTTGTTGTCGGGTGACTAACACTTCATTTAGACATGTGGTTGGAGTGGAGCTAAGTTTTTTCATGCCCTACAACCATGCTTCCTTAAACTGCAATAGGCAGTGGACGGGGTGCTTACTTGCTGTGGCTTCATGTCTGCAGCAAAGTTTACCCGACATGTAGCGTTCGGCAGGTGGCAAGCCTGACGAACGTTACACATTCAAGTAAATGGGGAAGAGCCCCAAACACCCTGACACCGAATGCAATGCATGTGGTTTTGCCGCATTTGTTGGTAAAAATGGGTTTAAAACAGGCAGTAAGGAGGCGTCACATTGCTTACTCACTGTCTGTCAGTAGCCACTGGAGCGCAATCCGAACACGTATTGTCTAAATCTACCTTAATGGTGCACTCACAACTGGCACTTTTAACTATGCCCAGGCATGGCTTATCCCCTTGATCCTGTTTGTGTAGTGTGAGTTCTCCAGACTGCTGTTTCTGGGACCACTTGGAAGAGGTGGTCTGGAACAATTTGTGCGCAATCTGTGCCTGAGCACAGAACACTCCATAGATCACTGAGCACAAAAGCAGAGATCACTGTGGTGTGGATGATGTAATTATGTCCAGAAACACCTATTTTAAAGCACAGGAAAAAAAATGTACTAAAACTGGAGCGTGCAAAATCTGGTGCAGCTTCCAGGTTTTATTGTCAATGCTTAATTGAACAAGCTGAATTTAGAAGCTGATTGCTTACCATGCACAACTGCGCCAGACTTGAACTGTCCAGTTTTAGTAAATCAACCCCATTGTGACAGGGGGTGGGGAGGGAGGACAGTTGAACTCCGGCACAGTTCATTTTACCATGCCCAGCGTGAAGGCACTCTAGACAACCATTTTTGAAAATACTGGCTGCCTCTTCAGTCATATTTTTGATCTGCAGTGCTAACATAGTAGTTAAACTTGTGCATTTCAGTGGTTTACCTTTCTCCAGATTTATACAATAAAATCTTATAGTGATCATAATAACAAGGAAAATAGCATTCGTTTTTCAGTCAGTAAAAAAAAATTGTCATTTAAAGGAAACCTACTCTAAGAGAATCCTTGACGGTAGCCATTGCTGTCTTCTCAAAATGGTATTTTACTGACTGTCTTGATGATCTAACATCTTTCTGAGTTACTGATCTAGAACTATCATGTCAATTAAGAGTTCTGACTCCTGTTTGACTTTTAGGGCCCTTTCACACAGGCTTTCCGTCAGGTCCACCTGTCCGTTTTATCTGGTGGACCTGAACAGACGCTCCATTCAGCCCTATGGAGCGGCGGATGTCAGCGGTGACATGTCCGCTGACATCTCCGATCTGATCCTGTCCGTGAAATACAGACAGATGGAAACCCTATTTTCCATGCGTCTGTAGAATTGAATCAGATGAAAACGGGCAGGCGGTCTGTTTTCATCCGATTTCCCTAGAAGAGAGCGGCGCTCTGACGGTCCCATCTCCGCTCAGTCAGCGAAGATGGATCTGTCACCCAACGGATCTGTTATCCACCGGCTCAGCGGGGATCAGCGGAACTTGGAAAGCCTGCGTAAAAAGGCCCTATCTTGTTGCATGTTTGACCTCAACACAATCTGAGCCATCTGGAACAGAGTAGCATTACAGCCCAGCAATTCGCATTTTTATAAGAAGGTCAGCAATGGCAGCATCCAGGTTTCTCTCTGCACTAGTTTCTATTACACTGGTTATTCTGGCTTATCACTTGAACTAGTTAGTCGAAAATCAATTGCATTTTGAACAAACTTTTAAAAATGCAATGCTTTTCCCAGCAGATATTTGTAAGAACGTGAATAAAAGTTAATTCACAAGGGTTATGGGAGAGAAGTGTCCTTACAGCTCTGCACAGGTAGATTAGTTGCAACTTTGTGTGATATAAAAACCTTGTTACTACATTTAATGAAAAACCTGTTTTGTCTTTTTCAAGACATGATGGTTACTATCATTCTCTTTTTTTTTTTTTTTTCTTGTTTAGGAAGCATGAATGGCAAAAACATGGAACCTGTGCAGCATCCTTACCATGTCTGAACACTCAGCACAAATACTTTAGCAAAGGTCTGGAACTGTATACACGTGTCAGTCTTAGCAGGTACTGTAACTCATTATTCTTAAAGGTATTATGCTCTTTTTCTTTACTTCATTTGCACTTTGGCTTTCTGAGGAGGAAAGGGGGAGGGTGCACGCAACAGATGGATGTGAGCCACAAATGTTCAGACAGTAATCGGAAAGCATCTTGTAGTAAACCTCTATTGAGGAAGTATGGCATTTACCATTTGCTGACTTCCCCTTCTAATAGCTGACTGGTGTCATACTAAAAAAACTTCCTACTTTTGAAGTCACTCACCCAGTGCCTGTTCGAGCAACCTCAGCTGGAACCTCAGATATGCAGCCCAGAAGTTGTAGAACAGCATCTTCTATCTGATTCACAAACACACAAATTGCTTTACGACAGATTTCTTTAACATGGACTCTCATATGGTACAGAGAAATGCTGGAGACCCATTGGTTATACTGGCATAGTGTAAAATCCCCTCCACAGCAGGTTTACATAGACAAAAGGATCTAACAGATATGCCTGGAATGGATGTTACACTTAAGCAGGCCATACACGGAGCAAATTTCTTTCCTGATAGCATAATCCCACCTGCCGAGCCATTGTATTCTCCCAGCGGGGGGAGCCACCCCTGCTGGGAGAAGACAGTAGTTATTGCTAGCAGCTATACCAGCGATTGATCAACTTGGTACATTCAGCCTGCCCATACATGGTTCGAATCTCGGTGGGTTCCTGTTGAACCTGCCGCCTTAATCCTGTGTCCTGTAGTGACAAAGGTGTCCGTTTATCAAGGAGCGATAAAATACTGCTCCTGACTTCTCAGGCTGTAATGAGGACCACATACCTGATAGTTGAGCCTGTCTCTTGTAGAAGGAGACCTCTCATACAGCCCTGGCTCAGAGCCCACTGGAGTGGGGACAGTGGTCTCATGAGCTCAGAGAGGTAGGAGTGCCTCTAGTCAGCAGCTGTAGACCAGATGCTGGAAACAGAGCTTGGAACACTGGATAGCACACTGGCTGGAATAGGAACAACAGCAGACGATCAGTAATCACAGTAGCTGGATGCAGGCAGGCAGAAGGGGCATGAGACAAGCCGGGCTGGGCACGGATCAGCAAGCAGGCAGAATCAGCAGACAAGGGATGGTCAGAGAACAGGCCGGGTTCAGTAACAGGTATCAGGCTGGCAGAAGAAGCAAAGTCAAACAAGCCGGGTCAGGGTTGGAGAAGGCAGAATGGTCAAGGCAAGCTGGGTCGAGCAGGTAGTTGATCAGGTAGCAGATAACGTATAGCAGGTATCAAGAATGGACTAGCTGCAGATCAGACAGCACTTCAGCCAAAGTCTGACTTCCTTTTAAAGGCCCATTTGATGTGCTGACAGAGATGCTGGGTCCTAGAGCCCTCCTACTCTGACGGATTCTGGGTCCTAGAGTCCTCCTGCTGTTGGTGTCCTGACAACATCCCTGCGTATGTGTACATGTGCGCGCCTCCGAACGGTCGTGGGAACCTTCGTTTAAATCCGTGCGCACAAGCGTGTGCGATCGTAACGCTTGTCTGGATCCCTAACATTGCCCCCCCAAGGGGCAGCCTCCAGATGCCCATCAATGTCCTCTTTTCCAGGTGGGCCTGGAAAAAGGCTTTGATCAATCTCCTTGCATGGATATTAGGTTCAGGTTCCAAGAGTTGTCTTCTGGGCCATAACCCTTCCACTTGATCAAGAATTGGGTCTGACCTTGTCTCCTCCTGCAATCCAGGACAGCCTCAACCTCATACTCTTCGTTTCCATCAATGAGTACCGGCTCTGGGGGTCTAGACCCTCTCTCAGGGAAGGGATCAGTCACAGCAGGCTTCAATAAGGCAACATGAAAGACCGGGTGAATCTTTAAAGAGTCAGATAGAGAAAGTTCATACAATACCTCATTGATGACTCTTTTCACCGAGAAGGGGCCTATGAATTTGGGTGCCAGTTTCTTGGAGGGACAAGCCAACCGAAGGTTCGCTGTAGAAAGCTTTATCTGATCACCAGGCTGCAACTTCAGCTCCCCCCTTCTCTTTTTGTCAAAAGTCCTATTGTTGTCTGCCTGTGCCTTGGCGATTGCTTCCTGAAGAATCTTGTTGTTCCGACCCAAGAAGTCTGCTACACTCTGAACTGCTGGAACTGTAGATTCAGGAATGATATCAGACAGGAAAGATAGGTTAAAGCCATAGTTTGCAAAAAATGGGGATTGTCCCGTGGCTGAATGACTGGCATTATTATAGGCAAACTCTGCAAGTGGTAGCAAAGATACCCAATCATCCTGAGAGAAGGACGTGAAACAGCGGAGGTTCTACTCCAGAGTTTGATTGGTGCGTTCTGTCTGCCCGTTGGTCTGCGGATGATAGGCCGAAGAGAATGCCAGCTTAATCTGTAGTAGTTCACACAAGGCTTCCCAGAAGCAAGAAGTGAACTGGACCCCCCGCTCCGACACGATGTTGGCAGGTACTCCGTGTAGCCTTACAATCTCCTTAATGAAGACTCGGGCAGTCTCTTCAGCAGACGGGGTGTTCTTCAAGGGTAAGAAGTGAGCCATCTTAGACAGACGATCAACAACCACAAATATTGCTGTGCAACCTTCTGAAGGTGGTACTTCAACAACAAAGTCCATAGAGATCATCTGCCAGTGTCTGTCTGGGATGGGCAAGGGTTTGAGTAGACCCCAGGCTCGACTTCTTGCTGTCTTGTTCTGGATACAGACAGGGCATGAATTTACATATTTCCTGCAAAAGTCCTCCAACTTAGGCCACCAGAAAGTACGCTGCACCAGTTCTGTGGTCTTGTGAATGTCGAAGTGACCTGCCAGGAGGTGGTCATGCAGGTTCTTTAGCACTTGTACCCAAATATTCTCTGGTACGAAGATTCGATCTCCTCTCCAAAGCAGATTTTCCTGGCAAGCGAGGGTTAACCCGGCAGGACTAGACTGGGACATGGAGGCCTGTTTAATTTGTGACAGGAGCTCCGCTTGTAAGAGAAGGAAGCTACCTGCTGGCAGGATGGTATCAGGAACATAGGAATCCTTGGGCCCATCATATATCCGGGACAAGGCATCAGGCTTTGGTATTCTTTGACCCAGGACGGTATGTAATGTGGACGTTAAAGTGAGAGAAGAACAAGGCCCATATGGCTTGATGTGGTCTCAGGCGTCTGGCTGAACGTAAATACTCAAGATTCTAATGGTCAGTATAAATAAGAATCGGATGAGTTGCACGTTCTAGAAGATACCTTCTCTCCTCCTCCTCTTTGGCAGCTTTGATGGCCAAAAGTTCTCGATCCCCGACTTCATAATTCTTTTCGGCCGGAGAGAGCTTTCGTGAAAAGAATGCGACAGGATGCAGGGTGTCCTTGATTCCCTGCCGCTGGGATATGACTGCGCCGACTGCGATTTCGGAAGCATCAACCTCAAGGACATAAGGCAATGCAGGATCCGGGTGACTCAAAATTGGGGCAGAAGTAAACCGTCTCTTAAGGGTTTCAAAAGCGTCTTGGGCCTCAGAGTTCCAGCAGAAACAGGAGCTTTGCCTGGTCAGTTGCGTGATAGGGGAGATGATGGTGGAAAACCCCTTGATGAATTTCCTATAGAAATTTGCGAACCCCACAAAGCGCTGTACTCCCTTCCAGTCTGTGGGTACTGGCCAGTCAATCACAGCAGAGACCTTCTGTGGGTCCATCTCAATTCCTGTAGGAGAGATAATCAGGCCCAGAAATTGGATACTCCTCTTTTCAAATTCACATTTCTCTGGCTTGGCAAACAGTCTGTGTTGGCGGTGTCTCTCCAGCACTTGCTTGACATGGCTGCGATGCTGATCAAGAAATCCAGAGAAAATCAAGATGTCGTCCAGGTAGACAATCACGAAAATGTCCAAAAAATCCCTGAACACATCGTTAATGAAGTGCTGGAAGGTGGCAGGTGCATTACAAAGTCCAAAGGGCATTACTAGATATTCGTAATGTCCAAACCTGGTGCGAAAAGCAGTTTTCCATTCATCCACCTCTCTGATGCGCACTGGATTGTAAGCCCCTCTCAAGTCCAGTTTAGTGGAGATGCAGGTGGATCTCAGTCTCTGGAATAGTTCGGTCATCAGAGGCAGGGGGTAACGGTTCTTAATCGTGATCTTATTCAGTTCTCTATAGTCCACACATGGCCTAAGTGACTGATCTTTCTTAGGGACAAAGAATAGTCCTGCTCCGGCAGGGGACTTGGAAGGACGAATGAACCCTTTCTCAAGATTTTCATCAATATAGTCCTTTAACACCTCTTGCTCCTCAGCCCCAGGAAGGAGATCATTCGGACAATCATAAGGCCGATGAGTGGGAAGCGTGTCTGCCCTTGCTCGCTGAACACATCCAGGAATGGGTGGTACGGTTCAGGTACTGACTGCTGAATCTCTGGGTCCATTTTGAGGCATAATAGACCCAGAGGGGTGACAGTAGTGCTGGAGGTGCAATGTCTCTGACAATAGGAGGAAGAGAACTTGACTTCACCAGTAGTCCAATTAATTTGTGGATCATGAGCTTGGAGCCATGGAAGCCCAAAATGACTGGAAAGAGTAGAGAGGAGATGACATCCAAGCTTAACAGTTCCATATGATGTGCAGATCTGACGGGCAACAAAGGGGCCTCCTGGGTGACCAGTCCAGACTTGATATGGGACCCATCAGCAAGATAGACTGAAAAATGCCATCTCTGAATGCAAAACACATTGAACCTTGAAGCAGATGGGCTACAGCAGCAGAAGACCACGCCTGGTACCCCTCCTGTTAGCTAAGAACAGGAAACTGAGGCTACAATTCGCACAGGACCACCAAAATTGGACAATAGCAATGGTGAGGCCTGCTCTACTGCTAGCAGGACCTCCAAACCACCCATTACAGGCAAGGGCCATGGGCTCCCAGTTGTGAAGCCACGGGCCCTCAAAGTGTAGCAAAGTACCTTGGTGCTAGCTAGGTATAGATAGACCACTACTCCTAGCCCATCCTCTTCCAGGCCGTTCTGGCCTACCTTGCCGTCCAGTGACACTCCTTCCCCTTACTGGCTCCTCTGACCTCCACAGACTGTCCACTATCTTCTCCCAGCTTGCTCCAGCCTTCTCGTCCAGCTCCCAGGGTTTGTCACTCACCAACACTGGTGGGTCCTTTAAAGAGTCTTTAGTGTAGCCTCTCTGTTGCTCTCCCGCACCCTTGTGCTACTCCAGGAACAAAAATTGTATAAAAGTTACAGCGCACACATGATACATACTCCTGTCAGGCTATTTTAAAAGCATCTAAAACGTATGTAGCAAAAAATGCAAAAATACGGGGGTTTGGTCACACTGAATGGCCATGAAGTGCTTAAGCCCATTGACTGCTGCAAAGTACCCCGTTACCAATGGGAACCTACACTGACCTTAGGGTGAATGCTCATATCTCTTAAACCATGGAAGCTAACGCCTCTCTTTATGGGAGACCAGAGGACACATCCCATGGATCAGGTGGACACTGATTGGGGCTAATTAAGGAGGATCATAGTACACACGCGACATTGAAAATATGTTAAAAACAAGGACCTCATCGTGTTCCCACGCCCTCTCGTTGTCTCTCCGATGTGATTTCTGAGAAATTTCCTGGGTGGTCACAACCACTCACTGTTTGGGACCCTCGACCTGCTCTTCCGACCTCGTTCG
>BLSH010543899.1:633621-646195 GCA_018402905.1 Glandirana rugosa | reverse complement strand
CACCAGTTATGGAGAAAATTTACTTATTTACAAAGTTTTGTGACAAAAATAGGGAATTTTTTTTTTTTTTTCAAAATTTTCGGTCTTTTTTTATTTGTAGCGCAAAAAATAAAAACCGCAGGGGTGATCAAATACCACCAAAAGAAAGCTCTATTTGTGGGAACATAATGATAAAAAATGTGTTTGGGTACAGCGTCGCACGACCACGCAATTGTCATTCAAAGCGCAACAGCACTGAAAATTGGTCTGGTAGGAAAGTGTTCTAAGTGCATAGTATTGAAGTGGTTAAAGTAACTTTGCACTTTTTATGTTGACCCTTAAATCATATTAAAAGAGCTGCTCCCTGCTGAATAAAATTGAAAAAAATGTTTTTTTCATTGGTTTATGTCCCACGGGGCATTGCCCAATTCTCCAATGCCCTTTGTTTGATTTAGGGGGTCCCTGTGCTGTTTTTTATAACCAAAAGCATTCCAATAGTAAATGTCGTTTAGCAACAAAAGCTGTTTGTTTTTTCTTCGTGAATATCAATTTGACTGTTATGCATTCTACAAATGAACCACTTTGCTGGCAAGTTTAACCACTTCAATACGGGACATTTATACCCGCTTCCTTCCCAGACCAATTTTCAGCGCTCCCACAATTTGAATGACAATTGCTCAGTCATGCAACACTGTACCCAAACAAAATTTTTATACTTTTTTTTCACACAAATAGAGCTTTCTTAAGGTGGTATTTAATTACCACTGAGTTTTTTTTATTTTTTTTTTTGTGACATAAGTGAAAAATGAGCGAACATTTTGAAAAAGCAACTTTTTTTAGTTTCTATGGTAAAATTTTGCAAAAAAAAGTAATTTTTGTTCTTAAATTTTGGCCAAAACCTATACTACTACATATCTTTGGTAAAAATAACCCAAAAAAGTGTACATTATTTGGTCTGTGTGAAAGTTAGAGTGTACAAGCTATGGTACCAATCATCAAAAATTGATCACACCTGATGCACTGACGGCCTATCTAATTTCTTGAGGCCCTGAAATGTCAAGAAAGTACAAATACCCCCAAAATTATAACTTTTTGAAAAGTAGACATTCAAAGGTATTTAGTAAAAGGTCATGGCAAGGTTTTTGAAGTTGTATTTTTTTTTCTACAATTCTTGGGAAAATGTAAGAAATTATTATTATTATTATTATTATTTTTTTTTTTTTACACAAAATTGTCATAACCACAAGTTATTTCTCACACACAGTATATGCATACTTCCAATTACACCCCAAAATACATTCTGCTACTCCTCCCGAGTATAGCGATACCACATGTGTGCGACTTTTTCACAGCCTGGCCACATAGAGAGGTCCAACATGCAGGGAGCACCGTCAGGCGTTCTAGGAGCATAAATTACACTTCTAATTTCCTAATGACCTATTACACTTTTGAAGGCCCTGGAGCACCAGGACAATGGAATTACTTACAAAATGACCCCATTTTGGAAAGCAAACATCCCAACGTATATTCTAGGAGGCATTATGAGTCTTTTGAATGGTTTATTTTTTTCCACAAGTCTTCGGAAAACATGGAAAGAAAATGAAAACACTTTTATTTTTACACACAGTGGTCAATTTATAAGATATTTCTAACACCTAGCATGTACATAGCAAAAATTACCCCCCAAAATATATTTGGCTATTCGTCCCGAGTATGGCGATACCACATGTGTGAGACTTTTACACAGCCTGGCCACATAGAGAGGTCCAACATTAAAGTAGTACCTTTAGGCGTTCTAAGAGCATAAATTACACGTCTAATTTCATTCCTACCTATCACACTTTTGAAGGTCCTGGAGCACCAGGACAGTAGAATTACCCAGAAATGACCCCATTTTGGAAAGTAAATACCCCAATATATATTTTATGAGGCATGGGCTGGTCACAGGTACTCGGGTACTCTGATGGGCTGGTGACAGGTACTCGGGTAATTCGATAGGCTGGTGACAGTTACTTGGGTACTCTAATGGGCTGGTGACGGGCACTCTGATGGGCTGGTGACAGGTACTCGGGTACTCTGATGGGCTGGTGACAGGTACTCGGGTACTCTGATGGGCTGGTGACAGGTACTTGGGTACTTTGATGGGCTGGCGACAGGTACTCGGGTACTCTAATGGGCTGCTGCCAGGTACTTGGGTACACTGATGGGCTGGTGACAGGTACTCGGGTACACTGATGGGCTGGTGACAGGTACTCGGGTAATTTAATGGGCTGGTAACAGGTACTCGGGTACTCTGATGGGCTGCAGATAGGTACTTGGGTACTCTGATGGGCAGGTGACAGGTACTCGGTTACTTTGATGGGCAGGTGACAGGTACTTTGATGGGGTGGTGACAGGTCCTCTTTATTACAGGGTGGGATCAGTGTGCTTGGTGTGTACTGTGAACGGTAACTAGCTGCTACCGAAATCTCCTCACACCTGATCGGTGTGTGAGGAAGAGGACCCGGTAAGAGCTTGTTACCACGGTTTGTTTACATCATGTGACCGGCTGTGATTGGACACAGCCAGTCACGTGGTAAAGAGCCAATTTCATTGGCTCTTTACCCTGATTGGGGCTGAGCTTTGTCCGAGGGACAAGCCTCAACCCCCGATCGCTGTGCACCCCGGGGCGTGAACACAGATGCCTGTAACGGGCGGGAGTGCACCTTGCCTGCGTATTATTACAATATGCCAGTAAGGAAGTGGTTAAGGCATCCCACAAGCATGTTAGAATTGTGCATTATTAATGGTGCTCTTTATGCATTCTTAAAAGAGCTGCCCCCCACTAAACAGAATTTTAAAACTATTTGGTAGAGAGAGTGTGACCCATCACTCCACTTTGATATATAATGGCTGGCCTCCATCCCTGGTATTGGTTGAGTACAAGGAGAGGAGAAATTGGGACTTTAAATGAGGCCAGTCATTAAGTAACACACAATATAATAGTACTGCTGGCTAGCAAAACGCATGTCCATAATTTATTGATAAAAATAATTAAGTGTGCATTACTCTTATATTAAAACCATGATATGTTATACACATAATCCAGTCATGTACAGAGATAATTAATATACACATATTTTTCATTGAAAAAGACAAGAGAAAGACATAGTAAGCAGTACAGATTGATTTGGATGTCTTGAAATATTCATCAAACACAAGCTGTGCCTTTGAATTGCATAATGTGATCAAATTAATCTGAGCATCCTTTTGTATAAACTCAACGCGTTTCATGGTGTACAGCCACTCATCAGGAGTATGATGCAAACAGTGTTCTAAAATAGATAATGAACATATGAGTAAATGGTAACTCTATAAGCAAAAAACGATATTCTAGAAAAAACGTAGTTGTAACTTACAAAGCAACCCATTGGTGGTGTATCCCGTATCCAGGAGAGAGCGGGGGCCAGAGACAGATGCCCGACATGGGGCTGAGTTGGGAAACACCGTCCCAAATGGATGGAGCAGTCAGGGAGAGCCAGACACACCATTGGGTCAAACTGGTGTGTGGATTGATGAAGACAAGATGTGGCTGCAAAAAAGGAATAAACAACCATGACCTATGGGAATGTGTGCAGGATGTGGACAGGACGTGCATGTTGAGTGGGAAAAAAAAAAACCCCTAGGAGTCTGTGGGTGTAATAGGGAATGAATGAGCACAGCCCATCAGTGAGCTTCAGGCAAGGTGTTAGTGAAGCAGTGAAGGGATATTATGAAAAAAAAAAAAATGCAAAAACAGAAACCAAGCCAAAAACAAAACCAAAAAACAAAAACTTGAAACAGAGTGAAAGATGAGTGTGAGGGAAGGAGATGACAAAGGCTGGAGTTGATTACCTGGTGTGTGTAAAGCCCTGAATCATTGCTGAGTGAAGTGACCATCTGGTGTGGGAAATCCACGTGCAAAGGAGTGCTGGCCATCCCAGACTGCCCTTTTATATCCGGTAGGGGGTGGAGACCCACCAGTCATGTGAACCCGCCCTTGTGGGCGGGAGGAAGCGTGGGAAATGGACTCCAACTGTGGCAACCATAGCCTGTCAGTGGAGGCTATTTGTTTTTGCATTTTTACATGCCAGGGCAGTGCCCAGTTCCCCACGCCTTTTATTTGACAATCTTTTTCCTGTTGGCTTTAAAAATGGTCAAAATTGATTTTAAAGATTCGGCTGTATTGACTTCAAAGGGGTTTGGATTAACATGCAGAATTTAGTAGCAGCAGCAAATGGCCTGTGAACTGAACCCATCCATGTAGGATCGTCTCATCCATAATTATAAGAAATTTGAATTGGGGTCCTGTTGTGTGGCAATGAAATCGCTTGCTTCTTAGACCAGTAGTAGATATCTGCTCATATTCCAATTTCCTTATATACAGTTGTGCTTATAAGTTTACATACCCTGGCAGAATTTATGATTTCTTGGCCATTTTTCAGAGAATATGAATGATAACACAAAAACATTTCTTTCACTCATGGTTAGTGTTTAGTTGAAGTCATTTATTATCAATCGACTGTGTTTACTCTTTTTAAATCATAATGACTACAGAAACTACCCAAATGACCCTGATCAACTATATCTGCTTTTTTTTAAGCTGTTGCCTATTGCTTGACTTTAGAATATATTTGCATTGCATGAATTTGTTTTTGTGTTTCCGATATTGAGCATATAAACTATACTGTGGAGTTTGAACAGTTTGAAAATGATTTGTATTTCTCTTTTCCAGTGCTCTCGAGAAGTCTGGCATTAAACCTGCAAACACATACAAGGTGAAAAACACTGTGCACAGTTATTTTAGTTTGTCTATCTATCTGTCTTTGTAAATTATAGTTTTAAAAATGCCCCAGTTTTTAAGTTTTTTTTCTCTGATAAATGAAAATGCCATAAACAAATTGTCTTACTTTACAACCCAACTTCAGGAAACCTAAAAACCCTCCCTTGCAGAAGGGCTGTGCCCGCACTGCAACAGACAGATAGAGAGAAAGAAAAATATACCAAAGCCGCAAAGTATTAACTATGTAGAAACAGGAAAGATGGACTGTGCTTCATCAAAACCTTGACAATGAAAAAACAAGACCTCCTGGCTGCTGGCTGGGACACCTCTGACCCCTGGATTAGGCCTCCTGTCTCTTGACTTCTGGCTGGGGATCCTCTGACCTCTGGGTGAGGTCTCTTTGCTCCTGGCTTGGGCTCCTTTGACCCCTAGGTGAAACCTTCTGTCTCCCAAACTGGGAGCCCTGAGCTATGCTCAAGCTTGAGTATATAACCACCCTGCACACCTGTGTACGTAGACAGGCTGCAGGCACCTGGTAAAATCCAGGCACAGGATTGAAGTTCAGATCCAGAACTACAGAATCTGGAGAAAACCAAAAACACAGCTTTCTCTGCTCAAAGGAAAGTCTGGAACCTCACATTATCCCTCAGGACCAGTTCACAACACATGCAGTCCAGTGCGTTTTTTTTTTTTTTCTGCATCAAAAACCCGTTGAAAGTAGGTTATATGGTTTCCAATGGTATGGTTCACACCAGTGCGGTCAGTTCCAGGGCATTCCAGTTCCAGATCCAGCAAAAAAAAATATGTAGAACATGCTGCATTTTTTCCTGAACTAGACTGTACTGGAATGCAGTTAAATGCAACAAAAACAAATCAGAATGCACTGGAACGTTTTAAAACTCATCAAAATACACCGGAAACAAGTACAGTAAAAAAAAAAGTATGGAATGCATCCACAAATGCATAAATAATGCACCAGAATGCATCAAAAACTCGTTAAAAATGTGCATGCAGAAACGCATCTGGAACGGATCTGGAGTGCATTTTTGTGGTGTGAACCAGCCCTCAATTCCTCAAATCCTGTGTCCTATCCTTTTCACAATGACAGGGCCTCGCTCTGTCACAGACGCCATGTATACAAGAAAGCCAGTGATGGAAATGAGAGGTAAAAATTCATAGTAGTAGGCAGATAAGAAAGATTGCTTGAAGAGTATAATGATAATGGTTAACATTTATTCTTTTATTGAAGATGGGATTGACGATCAGCAGAACGTATTGTTCACAAAAATATACAGTACCTTAAGAGATGTAGCGATCACAGTTTAGGGAGACAAAATTATAGATCATGCGATGGTAGCTGATCTAAATCAAAACTCCTGGATGTACATAACTGTACCAGATTGCGGCACAGATCACCATACAATGTGACTCAAGGGCAGACCAAAAGTAGCAGTATTTAGACATACAAAAGAGAAGGCAACTAAGCCTTATTGTGGTAAAGGAATGTTTTGATGTTGTGCAATATATAAAGAAAATCATTTTGCGGAAACTCACTAAAAGTATGAATTAGAGAAACAATGAAATGGTACAAATTAATCAGAACAGTTCAGCAGAGAGCTGTGTTTAAAGGCAAAAAAATAATAAATATATATACAATATCTCACAAAAGTGAGTACATCTTCACATTTTTGTAAATATTTTATTATACCTTTTCATGCGACAACACTGAAGAAATGACACTTTGCTACAGTGTAAAGTAGTGAGTGTACAGCTTGTATAACAGTGTATTTGCTGTCTCCTCAAAATAGCTCAACACACAGCCATTAATGTTTAAACCACTGGCAACAAAAGTGAGTACACTTCTAAGTGAAAATGTCCAAATTGGGCCCAATTAGCCATTTCCCCTCCCGATGTCATGTAACTCGTTCGTGTTACAAGGTCTCAGGTGTGAATAGGGAGCAGGTGTGTTAAATTTGGTGTTATCACTCTCACTCTCTCATACTGGTCTCTGGAAGTTCAACATGGCACCTCATGACAAAGAACTCTCTGAGGATCTGAAAAAAAGATTGGTTACTCTATATAAAGATGGCCTAGGCTATAAGAAGATTGCCAAGACCCTGAAACCGAGCTGTAGCACAGTGGCCAAGACTATACAGCGGTTTAACAGGACAGGTTCCACTCAGAACAGGCTTTGCCATGGTCGATCAAAGAAGCTGAGTGCATGTGCTCAGCGTCATATCCAAAGGTTGTCTTTGTGAAATAGACGTATGAGTGCTGCCAGCATTGCTGCAGAGTTTGAAGGGGTGGGTCAGCCTGTCAGTGCTCAGACCATACGCCGTACACTGCATCAAAATGGTCTACATGGCTGTTTTCCCAGAAGGAAGCTTCTTCTAAAACTGATTCACAAGAAAGCCCGCAAACAGTTCTCTGATGAGACCAAGATAAACCTATTTGGTTTAGCGGGTGTCAAGCGTGTGTGGCGGCAACCAGGTGAGGATACAAAGACAAGTGTGTCTTTCTTACAGTCAAGCATGGTGGTGGGAGTGTCATGGTCTGGGGCTGCATGAGTGCTGCCAGCACTGGGGAGCTACAGCTCATTGAGGGAACCATGAATGCCAACATGTACTGTGACATACTGAAGCAGAGCATGATCCCCTCCCTTCAGAGACTGGACCACAGGGCAGTATTCCAACATAACGACCCCAAAAACCTCCAAGATGACCACTGCCTTGCTAAAGAAGCTGAGGGTAAAGGTGATGGAGTGACGAAGCATGTCTCCAGACCTAAACCCTATTGAGCATCTATGGAGCATCCTCAAACGGAAGGTGGAGGAGCGCAAGGTCTCTAAAATCCATCAGCTCTGTGATGTTCTCATGAAGGAATGGAAGAGGACTCCAGTGGCAACTCTGGTGAACTCCATGCCCAAGAGGGTTAAGGCAGTACTGGAAAATAATGGTGGCCACACAAAATATTGACACTTTGGGCCCAATTTGGACATTTTCACTTAGGGGTGTACTCACCTTTGTTGCCAGCGGTTTAGATATTAATGGCTGTGTGTTGAGTTATTTTGAGGGGACAGCAAATTGACACTGTTATACAAGCTGTACACTTACTACTTTACATTGTAGCAAAGTGTCATTTCTTCAGTGTTGCCACATGAAAAGATATAATAAAATATTTACAGAGTGGTGTACTCACTTTTGCGAGATACTGTATATATTGGTAGGATATGGAATATAATAAAGGTTTAGAAGAAAGTAACATAACATGGATAAGGATAGTATTGAAAACAACTAGATCAACAATAAATTCATTTAAGGAAGTAAGGAGAAGAGCACATTAAATATGCTGAGCAGAAGGTTTGTAGATGGGAAGAAAACCGAAACTTCTGAAAAGGGAAGAAGATGGTGGCTTTCGTCTGAGCAGATTATATTCTTATGTTTTGTATGTGGTAACAATGAATGGCTTGAGTGTAGGTATAAGGCAGAATGGAAAAGGAAGATGAAGAGCTTGACGAAAATGTGGGTCAAAAGAAACCGTTTTTTCATAGATGCTGCAAGAATTGGCAGAAGTAGGAACCCAGAGGCCAAATAATTAGGAAATGGGCAGGGGCTTTGCTAGAAGAATCCATGATCCTGTAAATAATGATAGTAAATAATAATAATTGGGAGATAGATAGGAAGGTTAGTATAAGCAAGGCTTGAAGGCTTATTTTACTCAATGGTGACAAAGCAAAGTGGGAATCTACAAAGACATTGTTGAGAACAGTTTAAAAAGTATGGGTAGTATGAATTTTGAAAGTGATATAGTACTACTAATTTAATATACAACTTACAGTATCTCACAAAAGTGAGTACACCCCTCACATTTTTGTAAATATTTTTTCTCTTATGTTCACTGACAGACGCAGCCCTCTTTGACATGTGGGTTATATGCACATCCCACTAGGAGTTAACTAGGCAAAAAGAAAGAAAGCAAGCTGGCCCCTCCCAGGGGGCCGTCCCCTCTCTCTCCCATATAACCCCCCTGCTCTGCCCAGCATATCAGTTTTAATATGCCTAGTGCAAGGAGTTGACCTGGCTCCCTTATGGGACCTGCAGTTTATATTTTTTGCTACCGCTTTTTTATTTTTTTTCAAGCTATCTGATGAAGACTGCTATCAAGAAGCCGGCTGGGACATAGAGGATAACTAGAATCCTGCACTTTCCCCAGCAAGGCCGACCGATGCAAGCTAGTCCTATGCTGTGGCGGGACTCGCCGCATCGTGCCCGTTCCATGCGGGCGGCCAGTGGGTGATCCCCACTTACGCCTGGTGACCGGACTCGGTTCCTGTCTAGGGGCTTTGGCCTGCAGCATCCCTTTCTGGCTGGGGAGGAAGGTCTGCGACCGGGTGGCTACCCGCTACGCCCGTCGGAGTGGTGAGTGACCCCCTCTCCCCCCCCCCCAGGGGTGCGGAGGGGGGTGCTGGGCACACTTTAGCATTTTTCTGGCTGACCGGTGGAGGGTGGTCGCTGGGCTAGTGTCCTCCTGGGTGTCCTCGCCCCCCTCCCTCACCTCCCCCACCCTTCCCCCGCTCCGCACCCCGTTTAAAACCGCATCTGTGCGTTTTTATACCGCCATGCGGCATCCGCCGCCATTTTGCCGTAGCCGCAGCATTTTACTAAGGGTTTCCCTCTAGTGCCAGCAGCGGCCATTTTGCAGTAGTCGTGGCCTGCACACGGGCTTTGGGGGAGGGTGATCTCGGCGGCCATACTGGCGGTCCCTGGGACAGCGTGGTCCTTTAAGCACTCCTGCTGAGAGCAGCACTGTGGGCACAAAACAGCTAGTATAGCTGGGCTCTCCCTGGGGTGTGGTAGCGGTGGGTACAGTCCTCCTGGGGTCTCCCTGTCGTTCTGTGGGGCGGCGGTGGGGCTGCATTGTGGGGGTGTCAGATCATTTTTCTAATTTTGACTTGTCAGTTTCGGTGGTGCGATGGCAGATGATCCTGCAGGCCCTTCTGGGGAGGAGTCAGCGCTGGGGGCCCTGGTGTCCTTGGACTAGCTGAGGGCAGTGTTTGGGGAATTTCTTCCCCGGGTGGGGCAGAGCAACGCTCTGGGGGCCCCTAAAAAACGCCCGCCTCCCCCTTGTTCCTCAGGGGACGATTCCAAACCGGAAATGGCTTCGGGGGTCACGGGGACCCCCGTGGAACTCTCAGAGGGTGAACTGGTTCCCTCAGACGGCCAAGATTACCAGGAAGCCTTAGTTGCGTGCGAAAAAGCGCTGGTGACCACACTGATTTCTAATATCCATGCGTACTTGCGACTGGACCAAACAGGGGAGTCGCACGCGTCTGCATATGTTTGCGGGTCTGCTAGGTCGCCAAAAGCTTATCCTTATCATTTGGTCTATCAGGAATGGCAGCGTCCGCAAAATTTCTTCGCTCTACCTAAACGCTTCGCTGTACGCTATCCCTTTGAGGATAGTTTCGTGAAGAAGTGGGCGTCCCCCACAGTGGACCCTCCAGTGGCTCGCCTGAACAAGGCAACGACCATTCCGTTGGAAGGGTCCCCCTCATTTACGGACCCAGCCGATAGGCGGACGGAGGCAGTGTCCAAGGCACTTTTCCTGTTGGCAGGATCAGCCATGCGGCTGGCCCTGGCGTCTGCCATGGCGGCGCAATATCTGTCTGAATGTATGGCAGAGCTGCAGAATGATTCGGACTGCGGCAGGATGCTGGAAGCGTCGCAGAAGGCAGACCATTTATTTCAGGGTATTCGGTACCTGTGTGATGCAGCTCTGGACCTGCTTCCCATGTTGTCAAAGATGTCTGTTTTTGCAGTCATTATCAGACGAGCTCTCTGGCTACATTCGTGGTTGGATGGCCACGCGTCCAAAAAAGGTCTTGCGGATCTTCCCTTTCAGGGTGGCCATCTCTTTGGGGAACAGTTGGATGAAATCATCTAGGATTTCACTGGGGGGTAGAGTACTTTCCTTCCGGAGCCCAGGCAGCAGGGACCTGTCTCTTCGGGTCAGAAGAGGTTTTTTCATGCCCCTGGCACAGCGGGCAAGGGGTCGAGGCCCGGCAAGCCTGCCGCAGAGGCCTGTAAGCGACCCTGGCAGCGCAAGAACGAAAAGACAGAGGACAAGCCCTCCTCTGCATGATGGGTTGCCCCCACCCGACCTTCGGGCAGGGGGACGTCTTCTGGGGTTCGCAGACAGGTGGATTGCCCGCATTTCCGACCGTTGGGTGCAGGAAGTGGGTACAGGATAGAGTTCAGCACTCTACCCCCAGACAGGTTCTTCCCATCAAACTTGAGACTCCCTCGGGTATCGGGAGGCCCTCTTAAGGGCTGTTCAGGCACTCTCCGACCAGGGGGTGATCGTGTCAGTACCTCAGTTGGAGAGGTTTCACGGTTTCTACTCAAACCTATTCGTGGTCCCCAAAAAAGGGGGGGTGTCGGGCCAGTTCTGGACCTAAAGGCGCTAAACCACTTTGTGAGAGTGCGAAAATTTCGGATGGAATCTGTCCGTTCGGTCATGGCCGCCCTGTACCAAGGGGACTTCATGGCGTCCCTGGATATCAGGGACGCGTATCTCCACGTCCCCATTTGTCTCCGGCACCAGCGCTTTCTGCGCTTTGCGGTGGGAGATCTTCACTACCAATTCATGGCACTTCCCTTCGGTCTGGCCTCGGCTCATCGTGTGTTCACCAAGTTGGTGGCCCCGGTGCTGGCGCTACTGAGGCAGAGGGGCATTGCGGTAGCATACCTCGACGACCTGCTCCTGAGAGCGGAGTCTGCTTTGGCTCTGGAGGAGAATGTGGCTATCACCATGACCTCGTTAAAGGGCTTCGGCTGGCTGATCAATCTGCAGAAGTCGACGGTGACGCCATCCTGTCGCCTGGAATATCTGGGTCTGATTCTGGTCACAGAGCAGGCGAAGGTGTTCCTACCTCCGGGCCAAGTTACTGACACTGCAAGCAGCGGTGCGAACCCTGCTGTCACGCCGGTGGTCCTCCTTACGGTTCTGTATGCGGGTGTTGGGGCTCATGGTTTCAGCCTTCGAGGCGGTACCCTACGCCCAGAGTCACACTCGGCTCCTTCAGCGAGCAATTCTGTCTCGGTGGGACAAGTCTCCTCTGTCCCTAGACCAGTTGATCAGATTAGATTCTCAGACCAGAGGGTCGTTGACATGGTGGCTTCGGGCCCCAGCCCTAACGTTGGAAGTCTTTTCTTCCCCTGAATTGGTCGATAGTCACGACGGACGCCAGCCTATCGGGCTGGGGGGGTCCTGGGGCAGTTGTCTGCTCAGGGCCGCTGGTCGGCGCAGGAATCTCGCCTTTTGATCAATGTGCTGGAGCTGAGGGCGATCAGGCTCTGCCTCTCCCACTGGACGGTAAGGTTGCGCGACCTCCCGTTCGGGTTCAGTCGGACAATGCCACGGCAGTGGCATATGTGAACCGTCAGGGCGGAACGAGGAGCTCGGCAGCAGCTGCGGAAGCGGCTCTCATTCTGCGTTGGGCAGAACTTCACGTGCCGGCGATCTCCGCCATCTACATTCCGGGTGTAGAGAATTGGCAGGCGGACTTCCTCAGTCGCTGGATCAGGGGGAATGGTCCCTCCGTCCAGAAGTGTTCAGCCAGATTTGCCATAAGTGGGGCACACCAGATGTGGACCTCATGGTTTCTCGGTTCAACCACAAAGTGAAAACTTTTGTGTGCAGGACGAGAGACCCGTTGGCGGTTTGGCGGTTGCCCAGAGAGCAGGACGTGTGTTTTCAAAAGTGAAACACCAACTTGGCTCTTTGGTACTCCAG
>BLSH010543899.1:603216-621343 GCA_018402905.1 Glandirana rugosa | reverse complement strand
GAGCTTGATCTGCAACTCAAAGCAGCGGTATGTGAAATCTCTAATTTCTGCTATCTGTCCTCAGAGCAACAGCACAGACAGCAGTAGTAAAGTAATCTATCTCAGGATGCAGGATCAGGTCTTAAAATGGCTAAAATCTGTCCCTCACGCCGTCAGCTACCTTTCCCTACACTAACCCAAGGAGCATGTGACTGCAGCACTGTGACTCCAGCTTATAAAGAGGCTGGGTCACATGATGCACCGGCCAATCACAGCCATGCCATTAGTAGGCATGGCTGTGATGGCTTCTAAGGGCAAACCAGTGAAACGCTTGTTGATTGGCTGCCCTGCAGCTTCTCAACACGTGGAGTAAAATAGCAGAACCCCGGACCGAACCCGAACGATTTTTGAAATGTCCGGGTCCGGGTCCGTGCCACGGACACCCAAAAGTTCGGTACGGACCCGAACGTTACAGTCCGGGTTCGCTCAACACTACTCTCCACCATATACCCCCTTCCAGCACAAATTGCCCCCCCCCCCAACACAAACCCATGCCTCCTTCTCCCCCCACCCAGTACGACCCCCTCCCCCAGCTCCTTCTCCTGTTCTGTAAGAGCAGCCTACTATGCTGTGACTTGTAGTGCCCTAGACTATAGGGGGAGTCCGCAGCCTTTCATCCCCATACACTCTTTCTTTTGATGGTATTTAATCACCTCTGGATTTTTCAGTTTTGCACTATAAACAAAAAAACACTGAAAAATGTGGAAAGAAAACGTGTTTCTCTTAGTTTCTGTTATAAAATTTTGCAAATAAGTAATTTTTCTTCATAAATTTTGACCAAAATTTATACTGCTACATTTCTTTGGTAAAAAATAACCAAAATCGGTGTATTTAATTCGGTTTGTGTGAAAGTTATAGTCTACAGACCTATGGTATATATTTGAAAATTGATCAGTCCTGATGACTGCCTATCATTTCTTGAGATCCTAAGGCCCCTTTCACATGGGGCTGTCCATTTACACGGACTCTGCTTGCTCAGCAGGGGTCAATCCGTTGATCCCCACTGAGCCGGCGGATGACAGATCCATCTCCGCTCACTGTGCGGAGACGGACCTGTCAGAGTCCCACTCTCCTCTATTGGAGATCGGATGAAAACAGATCCACCTGTCCGTTTTCATCTGATCCGCCAGACGGATGGAAAATAGTGTTTCCATCCGTCTGGATTTAGCGGACCAGATTGTATATTGGTGGATGTCAGCGGACTTGTCACCGCTGACATCCGTCGTTCTATAGAGGTGAATGGAGCGTCCCATCAGGTCCACCTGAAAAACGGACAGGCGGACCTGATCGGTCTACATGTGTGAAAGAGGCCTAACATGCCAGAACAGTACAAATAACCCCCAAATTACCCCTTTTTGGAAAGTAGCCAGTCCGAGGTATTGTGAGTTCTTTAAGTTGTACATTTTTCCCACCATTATTTGGAAAATAAAGAAATTAAACTACATTTTTTTTTTTTCTCACAAAAATGTTATATGAAGCTATTTCTTGCACGCCGCACAGGCATTGCAAACATTATATTTTTTTAGCAGAGGCCCTAGAGAATAAAATGGGTTTTGCAATGCCAGGTGGTATTTGCGCATTAGTTTTTCGAACGCAGTTTTTTTTAAAAAAAATACACTTTAATGATTTTTAATGCACACAAACATAATATAATACCCAATTTTTTGGTAAAGTATAGAATATGGTGGTGCGCCGAGTAAATCGATACCAAACATGTCACGCTTTAAAATTGTGCATGCTTGTAGAATGGCACTAAACTTTAAAAATCTCAATAGGCGACGCTTCATAAGCCTTTGCAGGTTACCAGTTTAGAGTTATTCTCATGTTCTGACATTCGTGATAATACCTCACATGATGTGTGGTGCGATCACCGTTTACGTATATGTACGGGTCCAAAGTGTGCGCTCACCTTGCACGTGAGGGGGGCAGGGGCACTTTAAATTTTTTTACTTATTTTAATTTTTACAGTATTTCTTTAACCACTTAAAGTGAAACTTCAGTAATATTTTCATCTTTCCGTCTATTAAATACCCTTGTTGTTTTAACTTTGAATAGTAAAACATTTTTTTTGCCAGTAAATACCTTATACAGCCCACTTCCTGTTTCTTGTCTGGTAAAAAGCCTAGGCCTTTTGACACCGTGCACAGAATGTGAACAGGCAGCAGCTTCAGCTGCCCACAGTTAAAATGGATGCAGTGGAGGGAGATTTCTGCAGCATATTTAATCACAGTATATATAAAATGAATATGCAAGTGGTTGGAGGGAAGCTTCAGAATGGCAAAGATGTTTTTATTGCAAATTATGTGAGCAGACTGCAGTTCCTCTTTAACCACATCAGTACCGGGCACGAAAACCCCCTTCCTGTCTAGGCCATTTTTCAGCTTTCAGCGCAATCACACTTTGAATGACAATTAGTCATGCAACACGGTACCCATATGAAGTTTGCATCCTTTTTTTCACACAAATAGAGCTTTCTTTTGGTGGTATTTAATCACTGGGGGCTATAAATTTAAAAAAAGATAGAAAATTTTGTGAAAAAATGCCTTTTTCTTTGTTTCAGTCATAAAATTTTGCAAATTAGTAATTTTTCTTTGTAAATTTTGGCCAAAATTTATACTGCTACCTATCTTTGATAAAAATAACCCAAATAAGTGTATATTATTTGGTCCTTGTGAAAGTTATAGAGTCTACAAGCTATGGTGCCAATCACTGAAAATTGTGATTTATGTGAACAGTTCGTGTTTTGTGTTCAAACAGCGCTTGCAATCTGTAATCTATGATTGTTCCTCTATTTCATACTCATAGTGAAATATATGCATATGTTCATAAAAACAATAGCTACATGCATTGAAAACAATTGCTGCTGCTGTAGCCAAGTTGCTACAAACCTTACTGTGTATGAGTGGATACAAATAAAGCTTACAGTGATCCCTCAGTTTCAATATATACAATTTCACATAGATACAATAAATAAATACATTAAAAAATATAAATAAAGTCCAAGTAAAGTGCTGTGCTCTGTGCCAAACGATTATTTAATGTGCAATCCGTGGTATATAGTGTATGGGTGCTGTTTCAGTTCCAGTCTATCAATGCTTTAAACTCCTTGTGCGTGGAACAATTCTTTATGCTTTAAAGTGCTCGTGCTGCATTTGAGTGCTGAGTGATGATAAAAATATAACTCAGGGTATTATGCCCTGCTTACCAGATTCCTTTGACTCTCCAACCATACGGTGTGGAGAAGTCAAACCGCGCTTTAGGTCTACAATCCGACCTTTGGATATAGTTGTCCTCTGCTTTCTCTCGCTCTCTACACTGCTTCCTGCTCACCTTTCTCTTCATTCCGCTTAGGCCAACCATGCAGAAAAATTCATCTCCTCCTCTGGATCTCATCTCATGCATCTCATTTCTTGAGACCCTAACAAGCCAGGAAAGTACAAATACCCCCCAAATTACCCCTTTTTGGAAAGTAGACATTCCAAGGTATTTAGTAAGAGGCATGGTGAATTTTTTGAAGTTGTAATTTTTTCCCACAATTCTTTGCAAAATGAAGATTCTGTTTTTGTTTTTTTGTTTTTCACAAAATGGTCATTGTAACAGGTTATTTCTCACACACAGCATATACATACCACAAATTACACCCCAAAACACATTCTGCTATTCCTCCTGAGTATGGAGATATCACATGTCTGAGACTTTTTCACAGCCTGGCCACATACAGAGGCTCAACATGCAGGGAGTGCCGTCAGGTATTCTAGGGAAATAAGTACACATCTAATGTCATGACGACCTATCACATTTTTGAACGCCCTGGAGCACCAGGACAATGGAATTGCCCACAAAATGACCCCATTCTGGAAAGCAAACACCCCAACGAATAATCATTGAGGCATAATGAGTCTTTTGAACGGTTCATTTTTGTTCCAGTAGTTTTTGGAAAATGTGGGAAAAAAATGAAAACGCATTTTTTTTACAAAAAGTTGTCCATTTATAAGATATTTCCAACACATAGCATGTACATAGCAAAAATGACACCCCAAAATACATTCTGCTATTCCTCCTGAGTATGGCGACACCACATGTGTGAGACTTTTACATAGCCTGACCACATTCAGAGGCCCAAAGTTGAACTAGCACCTTCAGGCGTTCTACAAGCATAAATTACACATCTCATTTCTCAACACCCTATTACACTTTTGAAGGTCCTGGAGCACCAGGGCAATGGAATTGCCCACAAAATTACCCCATTTTGGAAAGCAAACACCCTAACGTATAATCTATGAGGCATAATTAGTCTTTTGAACATGTCATTTTTTTCCAGTAGTTTTTGGAAAATGTGGGAAAAAAATGAAAACGCTTTTATTTTTACGCAAAGTTATCCATTTATATGATATTTCCAACACATAGCATGTACATAGCAAACATGACACCCCAAAATACATTCTACTACTCCCCCCGAGTATGGCGATACCAAATGTGTGAGACTTTTACAGGTGATGTTTACTCATGGGTGTGACGGTCACTGACAGGTGATTGGCGATGGGCACTGATGGGTGACTGGCGGTGGTCACTGATAGGTGACTGGCTGTGGTCACTGATAGGTGATTGGCTGTGGTCACTGATGGGTGACTGGCGGTGGTCACTGATGGGTGACTGGCGGTGGTCACTGATGGGTGACTGGCGGTGGTCACTGATGGGTGACGGGTGACTGGCGGTGGTCACTGATGGGTGACGGGTGACTGGCGGTGGTCACTGATGGGTGACGGGTGACTGGCGGTGGTCACTGACGGGTGACATGCCACGGTCACTGACGGGTGACAGGTGCTCTTTATGATGACAGGTGCTCTTTATGATGACAGGTGCACTTTATGATGACAGGTACCCTTTATGGGGCAGATGGGGTGACTGTTGGGGTGACAGGTGCATTGGGGGGGGCAGGTAACAGTGTGATTTTACTATACAGATCAGTAACTCACTGATCCCAGCTCTTGTCTCCTCACACTGGACACTGTGTGAGGAGAGAAGAGCTGGTAACAGTGAGTTACCGCTCTGTTTACATTGGAAGTGATCGGCTGTGAAGTAGATCACAGCCGATCACAAGGCAACAGCCGCCGGCCAGCGGCTGATACCTGTGTCGGTGACAGGCAGTGTTCCCCGGGAACACGCCGCCACCGACGCGCAGCACGCTCCTGATCGCGCGCATGCGCCGTGCCATTTGTGATCGGCCGTGACGAAGAAAAATCACAAGATTGTGCCGCTGTGCGGCCACACATTCTATCAGGACTTATGGGGTACCTCCAGTCAGGACAACGCTTGTCCCACCCATCCTTTAATGTACAGTGGCTAGGTGGGAAGCGGTGAAACTTGCATGTTTAAGTATCTAAATATTGGCTTGGTTTTATCTTCAGAGCGGCTAGGATCTCCAACATCCTGGTGCTCTGTTCACCAGCTTCCTGCCTTGTGACCTGGGGGTATCTGATTTGAGGAGCTGGGTCATTTTAGTTGTTTGTTTTTTTTTAAATGTAACATGTAACAAACAGCTAAATATGCTTTTGTAATATGTATATGTGATTTGTTTTACTTTTCAATTTAGCTGTAATTTTGTTCAGGCAGTCTTGGGTCACATGCCCATTTTGTGTTGTATGAGCTCTAGCCCTTGTCGCTTCATCTTGGAGACATGAGGAGCTGGGGACAGGTTAGACAGCGGATCTATTTAATCTTTGTATTTCAAGTAAATTGCAATGTGTCCATTTATCCAATATGTTAAAATGTTTGAAGGAGCAATCACATACCATCTGTTAGGTTAAAAGAGTTAATATTTACAGGGCAAATGCATGGTTCAGGATGGGACAGATGCTCTCTCCTATATTTCTGCCATACAAAGAAAACTAGAGCCAGGATTGCAAGGGCCAAACAAGGACTTAATACTCCTTTCTTGCTATGCACTCCAGTCTGCCAGAGCAATGCATGCAGAGGAAGAATGCACAGTGTGGAAGCCCTAGCCCCTAATGAGCAAACTTGCTGGGACACCTTTGGCAGCCCATGATGCTCCAAGATAGCATTGCGGACCTTTTTCTTCTCTGGCCTGTCCACAGGTCTTGTCTTGACATCTACTACCTGCCAAAGACTGTGAGCTGCAGAAGAACACACATACTTTTTCTCAGGAGATAGCCTGATAACCTGGAGACCAAGCATGATGAACACACTCTAGCCCACAAAATCCTTTGCTGTGACCGTGAAACCTTATTTAACACCCTTGCTCAGGTAAAGGATCTGGATAACCATGCCTGCCGGAATAACTTAAGACCAGGTTTTGGTGTATTCCCTGTATGGTCATGGATCTGGGCCTCAGTTATGTTTTTTTTTACATAGTTCTCTTGGGCCAGTTTGATAGGCCCATGGTGAGGAAAGCATTGTTCAGGATTAAGGATGGGCTTGGGCATGTTTGCAAGTGCACGTGCCCGAGCCCGCCGGGAAGTGAACCCTGCAATGTACTAATCAGAGGCAATGAGACATTCCCCAATCGCTGCAGCCACGCATCGGGGAAATGTCTCAATGCCTGTGATTAGCACAGTGCAGGGTTCACTTCCCAGCTGCCTCGGGCACGTGCACTTGCGAACACACCCGAGCCCATCCTTATTCAGGATGCTGCATCAGGGCAACCACTCAGCACAGAACCTCAAAGCTAGTGGAGATCACTGAAGCGGCAGTGTCTACTACAGTGATTTCCAGCTTCTAGAGGGATCCTACAGGTATGGTGCGCGCATAGTTACATTGGTCCAAACTGGTCCAAATATATAACTGAAGTCTTCCCTTTAAACAAGTTCCCTTTACAAAATAATCTAGAGTGTGTGACTGGGGACAAAGAGAAGGCAAACTTATTAAATGCATTCTTCAGCTCTGTGTATACAAAGGAGCATGGGGGAGCTCATGTCCACAATGGGGGGTGGTAGTGACACAGCCCCAAATGATCCGCAATGGCTCAAAAGTAAAATGGTCCAGAAGTATTTAGACAGAATAAAGGTAGATAAAGCACCTGGACCAGACGGATCCATCCACGGATCCTAGAGGAATTGAGCTCTGTCATTTCAAAGCCATTGTATCTAATTTTTAGGGACTCCTTAATGACTGGAATAGTACCACTGGATTGGCGTAGGGCCAATGTGCCCATATTTAAAAAGGGATCAAAGTCTTTACCAAGTAACTATCGACCTGTTAGTTTAACTTCTATAGCTGGGAAGATACTGGAGAGTTTAATAAAAGACCACATAGATGAGTTCTTGTTGGAAAAAAATGTTTTAAGCAACAGACAGCATGGATTCATGAAAGATGTGGCAAATGAGGTTTAATATTGATAAATGTAAAGTTATGCATTTGAGGGCTAAAAATATGCATGCATTGTACATACTAGGGGGGTACAACTGGGGGAATCCATAGTGGAGAAGGATCTGGGGGTTTTGGTATATTGTAAGCTTAATAACGACAAGCAATGCCAAGCTGCGGCTTCCAAATTAGCAAAATCCTTTCTTGTATTAAGAGAGGTATGGACTCCAGAGATAGAGACATCGTTTTGCCCCTGTACAAATCATTAGTAAGACCTCATCTGGAATATTCAGTTCAGTTTTGGGCACCAGTTCTCGAAAAGGATATCGGGGAACTGGAGAAAGTGCAGAGAAGGGCAACCAAACTAATAAGAGGTATGGAGGAGCTCCGCTATGAGGAAAGATTAGAGGAACTGAATGTATTCTCTCTTGAGAAGAGGAGATTAAGGGGGGAAATGAGCAACATGTACAAATACATAAGTGGTCCATATAGTGAACTTGGTGTTATTTACTTTAAGGTCATCACAAAGGACAAGGGGGCACGCTTTACGTCTAGAGGAAAAAAGATTTCACCTCCAAATACGGAAAGATTCTTCACAGTTAGAGCTGTGAAAATGTAGAATAGACTCCCTCCAGAGGTGGTTTTGGCCAGCACGGTTTATTGCTTTCAAGACCTGGATTCTTTCCTTAATGTAAATAATGTAACTGAGTACTAACATTTTTAGGTAAAGTTGATCCAGGGTGAATCTCGGGAAGGAATTTTTTCCCCCGCTATAGCAAATTGGATCATGCTTTGCTGGGGTTTTTTGCTTTCCTCTGGATCAACTGTGGGTGAAGGATTGTATATAATTTTTCTATTTTTTTTTTTTTGTTGAACTAGATGGACTTGTGTCTTTTTTCAACCTAACTATGTAAGTTTATTCTGTTCAGCTCATGAAAGGTTTCTTTTTCATGAAACCTTTTTTTTAGGGTCACCATTTCCTCTCTATTTGTGTTGCATTCCTCCAACACTTTATGTGGTTAATGTTGTGTAATATTTCATATACATATACATACACACATGGGTATTTACTGTAGGCCATGGTTTAAGTTTAAGCCAAGCTGCATTACATATCAAAGGCCCACAGTTGCTTGGAGGGGATTGTGGAATGTAGACTTGAGAAGGAACAAAAGTATTTATTGATGCTAATTAGCCTTGAGGGGGTTCATTGTGGCTTGTTTATCTGGTAAACACTAATGTGAGGTTAACCCCCCCCCCCCCCCCAGTGTGAGACTAACACTTAAGTGGACATCCAAGCTAGCAGTGTCGTCCTGTCAGTTCATTATTCTCTCTCCCTGAACATGAGGGCATGGTTGGAATGGGACTCTGAATATGTAATATTTACTCTGTTGGATTTTGATCGTCTGGTGCAAGTATTATGAAATCTGTCTGTCTGAAGTCAATAAAATGTAACTCTCTGGAAGAACCGATTGAGTGCTGCGGAAAATTAACCATCATAATAATATCTAAATAATAACATTCGTTCATCCATTACTCCACTACTACATCACTACATTGGTGCATATACAGTTAACAGTGAATTGAGCACTGTTATTTTCCCTCTTTTATTTGTACAATTGTATCTTTTATCTGTGTATTTGAGTTACTGCACTAGTGTTCATCATATAGTGTAGCTTTAGGGCAGTCAAAATATGCTTGCATGATTAATCCGGCTTATAGGCTGTTGGGATTTTTACAATCTGAACAACATATTACACTCATTGAGTTTTTAAGATACAATACATGATATAGCAGTGTCCAGAAGAATAGTAAATTGCATATTAAAGCTTACTTATAAAATGTGCCACTCTCCCAATCCAGTCTGTGTAGTTAACATGTGAGATGGCCTCAGCCTTGCACCATTCCACAAGCCACGCCCTCTGACATGTTGTGCCCAACCCATCGGGGCTTAACCATAGAAGTAAAGGACAGCGGCAGGACAGAAGAACATTAAAGCTGATCTCATGGAATTAGCCAAAATGTAACCTTGTAATTCCCCCCCCTTCACCAATCTACCTCAGACTGCAAGGGGTTAAAGGCTCATAAGGGGGAAGATGAGGATGATGTAGTACTTTCCTTACTTTCCACGCCCCTCCACTCTCCCCCCACCGCTCTTCTTCACCCCAAATCTCCAGCCTGTGGTCAGTCCCTTTGCATCATAATATGCAGTGCAGGGTTATTAATCCTGCATTGTTCGCGAAGGAGACTGGAATACGACTGTGACTTGAAGCAACTTAGAGAAGACCTAGCACTAGACTGGTCACACAGATCGAGGGAGCCTCATTTCTGGACTTCAGCTTTATGGAGACCCTTTCCAACAGGTGGCCTGTTACAACATTACTCTATTAATTTGTCTGCCTGGATTTTAAACATACATGTTTATAAAAAAGGCTTAGTGAAACTCACAAATATTGAGAGATTGAAGCTTTCTAACATACCTGAAGATAAGTGTTTATTGATGACACCACATTTCTATTCCATTTACAGTGCTGAGTTTGGCACATATTAATTTATTACATTGCTTGTATGATTAATGTTCTAGTAATGAGGTTTGCAAACCTCAAACCTACTCTATCTTTTCTTTTCATGTGCTTTCCATAAAACTGCTGATGCTGTCACTTTGTTAATATGCTGTAGTTCAAGAATTAACTTTGTTTTTGCTTTAATAGACATATTGTATTTGCTAGTCATTGTCTGGATCACACAACCATTGTGTGGTCATTCCAGGAAAGGTCGTTGACCTGAATTACAGGCTTGCCTGGTAATAATTGCCTAATCACTGAGATTATATAATTTGAATGCAAATTGAAAACACAGAACTAAAAAAAACAGAAGTTGAGGTACTAGTCCAGCTCTACTGTAGAAGAGTTTCAGGCATTGCTGAAAAGCAAAAGTGCGCAAACCTGATTATGCAGGACAGAACGCTATGTGCTCTCCATTTTATTTTATTTGTATGCTAAAATAAACTCTTGTCATTCAAATTGCCAATACATATATAAGAACTCCAAACATATGCCTAGGTGTCCAGAAGTGTAGGAGGTCAATTTTCTCATCGGCCACTTCTTTCAAGATGATGATTTTTGTCAAAACTAGTACAGCCAGAAGCAAGGAAGGAAAGTAACATATGCTGTTTGTTCAAAGAAACAACAGATTATCTAAATTTATATAATGTGATTTTTGTAGGAATTTGGGCTCGAGAAATCTGCTGGCATCAGAGTAAACATTACCACATTTGGCATTAAGGGGGAGGAATAGTGCCCCATTGTTGGTTCCAGTGGGATATCCATTGATATCACTTGGCAAAATAGTGTCTCGTATCAATGGGATGAATAATGCCCCAAGGGCCTTATAAAAGCAAGTAGAGGGCTGCATCTGGTCCCAGGGTCACATTTTGGAGACCACTTATCTAGAAGGTCTCTTGCTCTCCTGAAGAAGCAAACAGCGAAACACATTGAGACTGGGCGGCGACTATATATCTGAATTTTATAAACAAAGTTTTTCAAAACATTCTTGTGTAGTTTTTCCTTTATGCTTGGGGTCATTGCCATGCTATAAAACTCCCCAGGCTCAGGTTTCTTGCAGTTTGTCATTCAAATTGCCAATACATATATAAGAACTCCAAACATATGCCTAGGTGTCCAGAAGTGTAGGAGGTCAATTTTCTCATCGGCCACTTCTTTCAAGATGATGATTTTTGTCAAAACTAGTACAGCCAGAAGCAAGGAAGGAAAGTAACATATGCTCTTTATGTTCAAAGAAACAACAGATTATCTAAATTTATATAATGTGATTTTTGTAGGAATTTGGGCTCGAGAAATCTGTTTAATCCAGTTTTTCGATTTAGGCAAAGCCTAATGAGCAATTGAAGTGATTGTAAAGGATTTTTTTTTAAAAATAACAAATATGTTATCGGAAACCTCCTCTTCTAGGGTCCCCCACCAGCGCTCCTGGCTTCTATGGTGGCACTCGTGCAGCCTCCTCACAGGATTTGACTGACAGCAGTGGGAACCAATGGCTCCCGCTGCCTAAGCAATGCCCATGAGAGCGTATAGAGAAGACAAAGCCACTACAGATGGGCACAGTGCTGAATCCAGTGAGGATTTAGGTAATTATAAGGGGAGGTGAGGGGGTGATACTTGTACTTCTGAAGCACTTTAATTTTTTTGTCCATGCAGGACATATCGCTAGTAGTAGTAGTAATTCATATTCAGCTGGATTTGTTTTGTAATGCTGAAAATATTTTGCTGCTTATCCAAGCGGCTTTTTCATTTCTGAGAACTTCAGTCCTCAGCACACGTTCCCTGATGTTTTTTATTCATCAACGAATTTTCAGTAAAAAGCCAGCTGGACAAGAAAAAGTCTGTGGACTGAAGAAATGTGTTAAGGAACACGTGGATGAGCTCTTCTCTCTTGGGCCCTGTTATGCCATCTTGCTATTGGTTTGACCAAGTATACCCATCTGTAATAATTTTCCAACTAAATACATCAGATCATTTCAATTGCTTGTACTGCTGGACAATGCATACAGTGACGCAAGAACAGAGAGAAAATCTTTCAACTAGCATACTTGTTTCTGGTTACAATTTATTTTGGAGCAATTTCTTCTTCCTGTCTCCTACTTTGTTTTGCCTTTGGGATAAAAAGTGAAGTATCTGTGACGTCCTACCCTCCTTTTTTTCTGGTGAGGATATAAACATTTGTTTAGTTTGTGTACTTGAGCGTATTCCCCTACCTCAAACTCTTTTAGAAAGCCGGTGAGTGCAACCACCTCAAACTTTGTTGGAGAGCCATTGAGGTTAAGTTACTAAGGGTAAATAAGCTGTTCTCAATGTGTTTCACTATTGCTTCTTCAGGAGAGCAAGAGGCCATCTAGATTAATAACATATAGGGAAGTATACCCATCTAAACAATTACACAACTGACTTAAAACTGTTTAGATGGGCATGCTTCCCTATGTGGCGTTAATCTAGATCAGGGTCTTCAAACTTTCTAAACAAAGGGCCAGTTTACAGTCCTTCAGACTTTAGGGGGCTGGACTGTGGCCAGTGGGAATGTAGATTTTTCCTGGCATCAGAGTAAACATTACCACATTTGGCATTAAGGGGGAGGAATAGTACCCCATTGTTGGTTCCAGTGGGATATCCATTGATATCACTTGGCAAAATAGTGTCTCGTATCAATGGGATGAATAATGCCCCAAGGGCCTTATAAAAGCAAGTAGAGGGCTGCATCTGGTCCCAGGGTCACATTTTGGAGACCACTTATCTAGAAGGTCTCTTGCTCTCCTGAAGAAGCAAACAGCGAAACACATTGAGACTGGGCGGCGGCTATATATCTGAATTTTATAAACAAAGTTTTTCAAAACATTCTTGTGTAGTTTTTCCTTTATGCTTGGGGTCATTGCCATGCTATAAAACTCCCCAGGCTCAGGTTTCTTGCAGTTTGCATTAGGTTTTCCTCCAGGATTCCCCTGTATTTTGCGGTTTTAATTCTACCCTCTGCCCTCATAATTCATCCAGGAAGCCTTCGCACAGAAAGATGCTGCCTTCTATGTGCTTTATGGTGGGGATAGTGTGTTTATGATCATGTGCAATCTTTAACTTGCAAAAACTTTTCTTCTGATGGCCATAAAGCTCAACTTTGGTCTCACAAGATCATATAACCTTCTAGTAGACTTGAAGGAGAAGTATGGCCAAAGCTTGGCCATACTTCTGTGGATCACAGGAGTGCAGTAAGTTCTGCACTACTGTGACTCATTTGCAGTTGACAGTGGGCTAAAGCCGCCTAACGTCATTCAGCTGATCCAGGCTTGGGAAAGGTCCTGACCATATGGTCAGGATCCACAGAAGCCTGGATTAGCACCTGGCTCAGCCTCTTAGCAATCCAATGAGAGCCAGAGTCAGCCTCTCCTGCCCCCTCCACAGCCCTGTGCTCCAGTGAATGCTGGAGGGGAGAGCAGAGAGCCGCTGACTGACAGTCAGGGCTCTCCGCGCAGAGCGGAGGACTGCAACCACCTACATGAGTATAAATGTATGTTTGTTTTTTTTACAAACCAAACTTTTCTTTTAAGAGTATACCACTTGCCTTCTGGGAAACTATAGGTGATATCAGATATTAGACTTTGTTAATCTCAGACACTGAGGTTGGTAACACCCTCAGAGTTGTCATAGGTCTCTTGGTGGCTTCTAACCTGCTGACACATCCACTCACTTTTAATTGATGAACTTTTCTGCACTGCACTTTACAAGAAAATTTCTAAATCACGGATTATTAATCTACTAAGAGATAGAAACCATATGGTACAACCAGGCCCAGACTGGCAATAGGGCAGACCGGGTATTTGCCCTGTGGGCCGGGACCGCCCGCTCTGTGGACTCTGATGTAAGGGGGGGGGTCTGTGTGGACTCTGATGTAACGGGGGTCTGTGCGGACTCTGATGTACGGGAAACTGTGCGGAATCTGATGTAAGGGGGCAGGTTGAGCCAAGAGTAAAAGGGGGGGGGGCATTGTGATTACAGATAAAAGGGGGGCATGATTGCAGGGACACTGCAGTGTGTAGGACCGAAACCAGCAACCCCCGCAAATGCCTACCGACACCCTCCCCCCCAGTACCCGGTCCAGGCCTGGGTACAATTATACCATATTGTTTCTATTTCTTAGTAATTTAATAATCCGTGATTTGGCAATTTTCTTGTATCCATTCCTTGACATGCTTTTCAGTGACCTTTTCCATATAGTTGCTTGGCGTGTTCTTTTATTTTTATAGTGGAGGTAATGCCACAATACCAAAGAATCAGAAGTTGAATCCTCAAATTTATGGTACATATTTAAACTACAACCCCTTGATTACACACAGATGATGTCTGTTTATCCAATCATGTGACTACACAATGATAATTTAGACATGTTACATTAAAAAATAGTCATTCATGTTTTCCATTCATTTGAATACCTTTTAAGAAATCTGTTTTCATTTTGACGTAAGAGAAACTATTTTTGATGATCAGTGTCAAAAGACAAATCCAATCCCCTTTGATTTAATGTTCTGTGACAATAAAGCATGAACTGTAAAATATTATTATTATTATTATTATTCTACAGGATTTAATAATATGTGTTTAAATACAATCATTTCAGTGACTTCTCATTGTCTTTCTCAGGGTGAAGATGCTCAAACTCTGGGACAGATTGAAATATGTTTCACAAAAGATTTTGATCTGCGAAACTGTACAGTGGAACCAGAAGATGATCTTTTACTAACTAAACAGATGAGCAGGAAGCTGGAAGCATCTTATGTGGATTTGCATGTTTGTGATAAGTCCATAAACACCTATTACCCACCTGTACAGTAATCCTACTCCTTCCACATGGAAGGATCGACTTGAAAATGTCTTTAATAATTTGAGGAAAGTGCACTAGCAGTAATTTGTTGACAAGTGTAAGGCCTCATGTAATTTTTTTGCTGGATTTTTTTTGCAGCCTGTAAATGATCCGCTTCTAATACTAATAATCTGTAAATGCCTGTGTGTACATGGGCACATAGGGGTTGATATACTAAAACTGGAGAGTGCGAAACCTGGTGCAGCTCTGCATAGAAATCAATCCGCCTCCATGTTTTTTTTGTTTTTTTTTTTTTGTCAAAGCTTATGAAACAATCTGAAGTTAGAAGCTGATTGGCTACCAGATTTTGCACTCTTCATAGGCTTGCACAGAGGTACTTTTTACAGGCTTTTAACCACCTCCCACCTGGCCACTGTACACAGAACGAGCACTCGCAGGACCTGGCCGAGCGGAGATCGGGATATGGGCGCTGTGATTGGCCCTTCCCAATCACGTGACGGCTGTGTCTAATCACAGCCGTCACAATGTAAACATAGACATGTGTCTCTGTGACAGTTTTCTCCCCGCCAAGCTCAGTGAGAGCCCAGTGCAGGGGGGGGGGGGGGGCATTGAATCTGCAGCTCTGTGACAGCTTTCTGTATGAGGATGATTTTATACAGAGAGCCGTCACAGATTCCACCTCAAATAGTACCCCAAGCGCCACTGATACCCCTGTCCCCATACACATGTCAGTGTCCCCATAAAACATCTGTACCAGTCCCCTAAACATCTGTCTGTCCCCCACTGTCCCAGTGCACAAAACGTCTGTCCCCCATAACATCTGTCACAGTCCCCAAAACATATGTCTGGCCCCGTCACATTTGTACCAGTGCACAAAACATCTGTCTGTCCCCATCACATCTGTCACAGTCCCCAAAACATCTGTCTGTCCCTGTTACATCTGTACCAGTGCACAAAACATTTGTCTGTCGCCCACCACCGCCAACACCAAATAAACCCTGATTTGGGTTATTTTTACCAAAGAAATGTAGCAGTGTCATTTTTGGTCAAAATTTATGAAGATAAATTACTTATTTGCAACATTTTTTAACAGAAACTAAGAAAAATGCATTTTTAAAAAAAAAATCGGTCTTTTTTTCATTTGTAGCGAAAAAGATAAAAACCCCAGTAGTGATTAAATACCACCAAAAGAAAGCTCTACTTGTCTAAAAAAAATGATAAAAATCTAATTTGGGTACAGCATTGCATGACCGCGCAATTTTCATTCAAAGTGCGATAGCGCTGAAAGCTGAAAATTGGTCTAAGGGTTTGAAAGTGCCCAGTATTGAAGTGGTTAAAGAATGAGTTCCCCTATTGTAACATGTTACGTTACACCCATATTCAAGGTGTAATATATAACATGTTACTGTTGCTGCAGCCCTGGCACAACCTAACCCCCCTTGTTGTGACGGGGCATCTTCTCCCTGCATTTGCTGTGAAACTCAGAATGTTTAAAAAATGTCTGGCTTGGTGGAGCTCTGCCCACCTGGCCACATCATTAATTCACAGAGTTCTGTGAATGGGAGAACTACAAGTATGGACAGCCTTTGCGGCTGTCAGTTCTTAGTTCTCAATGAACTACCAGTGAGCTGTTGAGTAGTCTAGGTAGTTAATTGTTGCTTCTTGTCAGTGTGTAACGGCCTGCCCATACAATGTATGAGTAGACAGCTTACACAGTCAGTCTGCAAGAGCCCTGCTGATTGCGGGTGCAATGCTTTGCAGGCTCCTAGTAAAAAAAATAATAAATGCACATTTTGTAACCTGCAAAAAAGATGTGCATTTATTTTTTTTTTTTTACAAAAGTGAACTTGTCCTTTAAACTCTGTGTGCATGAGCCCTAAGTCATAGTTGCAAGTAAGGGTATTGAAATTTTGGTTTTTAAATTTAAAAAAATGACAGGAAAAAAGAAAATGCACTAAATTTTTCATGAGAAGTAATCATTTCTGGCGGGTCATATTGGGTTTTACTAAAGAAGGTGCTAGATATTTGCACTGTTGTCGTTATTGTTTTTAAATTTTTCATGGGAAGTAATCATGTTTGATAGATCATGTTGGGTTTTAATAATGAGTGTTAGATATTTGCACTGTTGCTATTGTTTTTAAACTTTTCATGGGAAGTAATCATACCCGAAAGATCATGTTGGATTTTACTAATAAAGGTGTTAAATATTTTCACTGTTGCTGTCATTATTGTTTTTACGTTTTATGCTATGTTAGTCAGCCTACTGTAATATATTATTGTCAGGAAAAGCTTTGAATTGTTCGGTTCTACAGATCCCAAATACCATGTCAACCTTGTTTTGATCACTTTTCTGTTATTTTTGTTCGACATATTATGTATTCGTAGGCATTTTTGAACAATAAATGTAATTTAAGATTTTAGCTTTTACACTTCTTTGCATTGGTATAGAGTAGTCTGTGCAGCACTAGCATAGGCATTTTTGTACATTTTCACCAATGTCAAGAAAATGGATCCATGTAGCCTTCTGCACTTGGTGATGTAAGGCTTGGATGCAGCTACTCGGCCATAGAAACCCATTCCTTGAAGCTCTCTATGCACTGTTGTGCTAATCTGAAGGCCACGTGAAGTTTGGAGGTCTGTAGCTATTGATTCTGCAGACAGTTGCCGACTTCTGCGCACTGTGCGCTTCAGCATGCGCTGACCCCACTCTATGATTTTCTGTGCTGTTATTCCCAGTTGCTTCCACTTTGTTACAATACCACTAACATTTGACTGTGAAATATTTAGTAGCAAGGAAATTTCATAGGTTGCCACCTGTGCAAGAAGTCCATCTATCACGGTACCACGCTTGAAATCACTGAGCTTCTGAGAGCGATCCATTCTTTCACAAATGTTTGTAGAAGCAGTCTGCATGCCTAGGTGCTTGATTTTATACACCTGTGGTCATGGAAGTGATTGGAACACCTGAATCCAATGATTTGGAGGGGTCTCCCAGTACTACACAGTGCATAGGGTCAGCAGTGAGTGATAGTCTTTGTGGGTTTCTATGTGCACCTTCATGTGCAGCCTGCTAGTTATGGGAGGCACAGGTGACATCACCACGCCTCACCACTACCGCCTATGATAGCTGGGTGCTCAAAATCCCTCAGGAATATGCCCCTAAATTCTTGCAGGATTTCAAACACCTAACTATCCCAACTCCCAGGAGTGAAAACCAGGGGCAAGTTTTTTTTTTTTTTTTTTCTTGCGACGGCATTATTTTCACATCGCCTTTGCAGGTGGTTTGACTTTTGGGGGTGAGGGACTTTCAATAAAGTGGACCTTCTAATTTCATGGGTACTGGTGTCCACATATTTTAGTTCGTGGATCCGTACGTCTGACGAAG
>BLSH010543899.1:543791-590548 GCA_018402905.1 Glandirana rugosa | reverse complement strand
AAATTCCTTGGGGTGTCTACTTTCCAAAATGGGGTCATTTGGGGGGGTTTTGTACTGCCCCTCCATTTTAGCACCTCAAGAAATGAGATAGGCAGTCATAAAATAAAAGCTGCGGAAATTCCAGAAAATGTACCCTAGTTTGTAGACGCTATAACTTTTGCGCAAAGCAATAAATATACGCAATTTTGCTTTTTTTTTACCCAAGACATGTGGCTGAATGCATTTTAGCAAAAATTTATGACTAAAATTTAGTTTATTGTATTTTTGTAATAACATAAAGTTGAAAATATCATTTTTTTTCAAAATTCCCGTTATATTTTTGTTTATATCGCAAAAATTAAAAAGCGCAGTGGTGAACAAATACCACCAAAAGAAAGCTCTATTTGTGGGAAAAAAAGGACGCAAATTTCGTTTGGGTACTGCATTGCATGACCGCGCAATTACCATTTGAAGCGGCGAAGTGCCAAATTGAAAAAAGGGCTCCGGTCCTAAAGCTGCAAATCCTTCCGGTCCTTAAGTGGTTAAAACCATATTTGGAGTCTCAGAATTGGCTCTGAAATGAATTAAGTCATATCTCACTGATCACTGTCACTTTGTTTCTCTTGGTGGATTCAAGTCTGAATCTGGCCCAGTCAAGTACGGTGTTCCTCAGGGCTCAATCTTGGGTCCCTTACTTTTTAGCATATACATGTTTCCACTTGGCCAACTGCTTACATCACATGGGCTCAAGTATCACTTCTATGCTGATGACACTCAGATATACATCCACACTAAACCAGATCCTACTTTGGCTGCTTCTCTCCTATCTAACTGTATTAGTGATATAAAAACTTGGATGGCCCATAATTTCCTTCAATTAAACTGTGGAAAGAGACTGAAGTCATGCTTATTGGCACCCCCCATCAATTATGTAAGGCCAGTCCAAATAGCTTATCTATAGATGGCACTGTACTTGAGCTTCAGTCCAAATTGAAAAATCTAGGGGTGATATTTGATGCTAGTCTAACCTTTGAGCCAAATGTACAAAATGTTGTCAAAACATCTTTTTTCCACTTCAGAAACATTGCTCTGCTGCGTCCCATGCTATCATACACTGTAGCTGAAAAGCTGATCCATACATTTGTGTTCTCCCGACTTGACTACTGCAATGCTCTGCTTGCTGGTGTACCTAAATCCATTATAAATCAGCTCCAATATGTTCAAAATTCTGCAGCCAGAATCCTGACTAGGTCTGATACAAGTGATCATATTACCCCTATCCTGCAGTCCTTGCACTGGCTACCTGTCAGGTCTCGCAAAGACTTTAAAATCCTCTTGCTCACCTACAAGGCTCTTCATGGCTTAGCACCCCATTATCTCTCTGAACTTTTTTCAACTTACCCCCCCCTCATAACCTCCGCTCCTCAGATTCTGGTCTACTGTGTGTCGTCCTACTCACCTACACTCAATGGGGAACCGAGCCTTCTCCTGCTATGCTCCAAAACTATGGAATTCACTTCATAAGAATGAAAGGAAAGGGGTTTCTAGGAACCCCCCTTTCCTCATGGGACTACGGCAGTGGGCAGTTTCAAGGCTCCCCCTGTGAGCCTGAGGCACACAGGTGGCCTTGTTTAGGGTTAGTGACAGGTGTGTGAGTCACATGTTTTAGGAAGGTTTAACATGTTATTTTACCGCCTTTTTCAAGCTCCTGAAGGACCCCTTAATGTGATTGGGTGTTCGGGGGTGAGGTCACATGTGTTGCTGAGGAGAACATGTGAATTTCACCCCAGAACATTCCAGAATTCACCTGAGCCTGCCTATAAAAGAGGGTTCCGTGAGTGGGGGGCTCATTCGCCTCAGAAGGTACAGCCGTGGTGCTCTAGAGGTTTACCTCATTGGGCAAGCGGCTTTCTGGGGCTGAAGAATGAGCCTTCTGAGACGTCTCATCGAGCGGGCTGGCCAGGAAGGAGGAGAAGAGTGGGTTCGTCGCTGCCTGGAGATTCCGAGCACGCCGGGTCAAGAGGCTCCGGAAGATGTTTTCCACGCCGCCGCAGCTGTGAAGTCTCAAGACCGGGAGGAGGAGAACGGAGAAGCACATCGCTGCAAGTGGGAGCGCCGGAAGACCAGCGGGAAGTGGATCTGGAGCGCCGAGTGCCAGAAGATGTCACCTCCGGCGGGATGGAAGGGCCGGCAAAGAGGAGGTGCATCCCGCGCCGAAGACACTCCCCATCTCCGCCTCGCAGACCGTCTGCTGATAGCACTGTGCGGTCACAGCCGCGCAGGTGCCAGGCCTCTAGAGGCAGGGCCAGAAGTGGAGCTGACTCCCAGTGGCCATCTTGCCGAAGACCAGAGGAAGGGTATCATAGGCAACCAGGTATGCCAGAAGACGCCGGCATCGCTGATAGAGCGGTGGCTGGTTCATCCAGACCCCATATGTCGGAGCCCCATGAGCAGGAAGAACAGCAAGGGGATAATAACATCCAGGTGGTCTGCGCTAATGCTCACCCACAGGCCGTTATGGCAAGTGGAGTTGGTGAGTTGTCGTCTATGCAATTGTTAAATAATATAAATAATTTGCTTTCCAGGTTGGCCCAGGATTTGGACAGTAGGAGCCAAGCTGGTGAGATTACAAGAAATGTTAATTTATGGTTAGATAACTCTGTGGCTGGTGTTTGGGTGCCACCTCCTGTTGCGTCAGTGGGTGGTACACAGTCATCAGTTTCACACTCTGAATCATTGGTTTCAAATTTAAGTAATGCTAGATCTCAAAACATTCCAGAAGTTTGTCTTAAAGAGACGTTGCCATGTGAAGTTTCTCCATTGGGTTATCATCTTTCTCTCAGCATTAAAGAAAAGATTTGGAGAGAAGAATTTATAAATGTTTTAGCTCTCCTACCATCTGCTTAGGAGTTTTTGTCTAAGGTTGACAGAAAGGATGATAAGCAGAGGAGGATAGGAGAAAACCTGTTGCCAGGTCATTTCATAATTGGCTGCAGGCTTTTTGTATTTATAGTAGTGTTTTGTGTCAAAGGTGTCCAGGAAAGAGCTCTGGGCTTTTTCAACACATCAATATCGTGCTAGAGGCATACAAGAATTTTGGGGGTACAGCTTGGTTTTTATATGACGAATCCTTCCATCAAAAACTGGCTGTCCATCCTAACTTAAAGTGGGGAGCAAAGGATGTTGGCCTATGGTTGAATCTTTTTCTCCCACAAAGAGCATTCTCTTTTAAGCAGCAATCATCTACAGACAGCATCAGGGTACAGAAAAGGCATATGCTTCAATTTTAACGATGGGCACTGTAAATGGCCCAACTTCTGCAAATACAGGCACGAGTGTGCCTTTTGTGCAAGAGGCCATCCAGTCAACAAGTGTTTTAAGAAAATGGCTTCGGCCAACCTACAACAGGGGAGAGAGGCCTTTCAGAAAGGCAGTCACTCCGGTGAGATTACAAAAAATCCTTCCATGGCTTTGGGTATATCCAAACAGGCAGAGTGCTGAGTTACTTATCAGTGGTTTTAAGGATGGTTTTATTTTGCCTAAATTTTTAGGCCAGGGTTGTAAATTGGTGAAGAACTTAAGGCAGTAGATGAGATGCAGGCTATAGTTAGAGAAAAATTGTTTAAGGAATTACAGGAAGGAAGGTATGAAGGTCCTTTTGCTCACCCGCCATTTATCAATTTTAGAATCTCTCCGTTAGGCATAGTTCCGAAGAAGGAACCGAATTCCTTTAGACTGATCCACCACCTTTCATATCCAGTAGGAGATTCCCTGAATGATCAGATTTCGGATGATATGTCTGCGCTTCAATACGCATCCTTTGAAGACGCGCTTACTAAGCTTAGGCAGCTAGGTCCGGGAGCTTTGCTAGCTACGGCAGACATTAAATCTGCATTCAGGCTTTTACCAATCCATCCAGATTGCTTCAATTCCCTGGGGTTTTTCTTTGCTAATAGGTTTTATTTTGATAAATGTCTTCCCATGGGTTGTTCCTTATCTTGTTTGTATTTTGAAAATTTTTCTTCTTTTCTGGAATGGGCGTTTTTTTCAATAACAGGATCCTCGTTTTTGATTCATTATTTAGATGATTTTTTATTTTTTGGCCCCCTGGATTCTGTGGATTGTCTTTTTCTGTTGGAGTCATTTTTTAGGATTTGCAAGGAGTTCAGCGTACCGTTAGCAATGGAAAAGACTTGCTGGCCTTCTGTTTGTCTGGAGTTTTTAGGGATCACCATAGACACAGTTCAGATGGAATTCCGGTTGCCAGGAGCAAAAATAGACAGTATCAAAGGTATGTTATATTGGTTTATTGGGGGGAAAAAGGTTTGTTTACAGGAAATGCAGTCCCTGTTAGGTTTACTGGCTTTTGCCACCAGAGTTATGCCGATAGGAAGGGTTTTTTCCAGAAGATTGTATTTGTCAATCTTCGGTTTAAAATCACCTTCTTCGCACATTAGGGTTACTCATGATATGAGGGAGGATCTTTTGGTTTGGGTACAGTTTCTTGAACATTTTAATGGGAGAGTGGTTTGGCAACCGGAATTTGTATTGGATTCAGATTTCAAACTTTTCACAGATGCAGCGGGTTCCATTGGTTTTGCAGCTATTTGGCGAAATCATTGGTGCGCAAGGAGGTGGGATAACCGATGGCAGTTAAAGGGTTATTTAAAAAATATTGTACTGCTTGAGCTCTTTCCCATAATTGTAGCCTTGGAAATTTGGGGCTATGAATTCAGGAACAAACACATTATGGTAAGTTCGGATAACAAAGGAGTAGTTTATGCCATCAATTGTCTATCATCAAAATCTCCGCCGGTCATTATTTTCCTCAGATATTTGATTTTTAAGTGTCTAAATTTAAACATTTGGATCAAAGCGCGACATGTGAAGGGGAAAAATAATGACCTGGCGGATTCCCTATCTCGATTGCAGATGGACCGTTTTTTCTGCCTATTACCGGAAGCAGATGCGTTAGGAGTGGAATGCCCATCTCATCTATGGGACATGATTTAAACCTAATTGCAGATAATATAAAGAACTCGGTTGCCCCGGCAACTTGGGCTGGATATCAATCGGCCTGGTTGCTATGGTTACGTTTCTTGGATTCTTTCAATGAATCGCATAATGCTTTCTCTGAAGAGTTAATACTTTTATTTTTGAATCAATTATTCATTCAGAGATATTCATGGTCACATGTGAATAAAGTGATGGCCGGAGTGTAATTTTTTCTGAATTGCCTTCCTGTTTTGCGCTGTTCTCTGTTAAACAGGCGCTTAAAGGTTATAAAAAAGGTAATGTTAATTCAGATGGGCGGGAGCCACTTACGCCTCATATTTTGAGTAAGTTATGTGCAGCAACTGTTCAAGTGTGTTTTTCTGATTACGAGGAGGTAATTTTAAAGCAGTTTTTTCACTAAAATTTTTTGCAGCTCTCAGAATTTCTGAGTTAGTCCCGCATAGTAAGTTCGGTACATCTGGTTTACAGTTTACAGATATGGTTATTGATAAAAATGTGTTAAAACTCTTTATTAAGCGATCTAAGATGGACCAGTGCAGTAAAGGTAGGTGGATTTATCTCAATCCCCTGACTGGCTCTCCTATTTGTCCAGTTAAATTAATGTCAGATTATTTAGTGCTTAGGTCTCACATTGGCGCTTTTTTATTCATTCATTCAGATGGTTCCCCACTTACGAAGTTTCAGTTTATTCGTGTCTTCAAAAAATGCCTTGCTGTTTTTAACTTGCAGGGGTGTTTTACCTCACATTCTTTTAGGATTGGGGCTGCCACTGAGGCAGCTAGGATTGGTTTAGATGCAGCAACTATAAAGTCAGTAGGAAGATGGCAATCTAATAGTTATAAGTTATATGTGAGGCCTAATTTTTCCATTTGACTCATTACAGGTAATGCTCAAGTGAGTTGGATCATTGGCCACTCCTTCGTATTCTGGGCCCAGCGCAGAGCAGCCAACAGAGTTTACTCTGAAAATTTGGGCTTGGATCCAACTAGGTTTAAGGTTTTTTGGAGTGGGAGGAGAGGTATGGTGTGAGCAGATTTGTTTTTTGAGTTGGGTCGCCTCCATCAATTTCTCCCTCCTCCTGATATTGTAATTATACATTTAGGAGGTAATGACATAGGCCAAAGTAAAACATTAGACTTGATTTATAGTATAAAAAAGGATATGGCCCAATTTAAGGCTTCTTTTCCACAGGTTGTGCTTATTTATTCGGAAGTAGTTCAGAGGTTGCGGTGGTTAGAATCACCATCAATGAGGTCGCTGGAAAAAATAAGGAAGAGGGTGAATAAGGCGATGGAAAAATTTATGAGTAGTGTCGGAGGATTTTCTTTCAGACATTTGGAGCTGGAAGGAGGTATTTCTGGCATATATAGGGATGATGGAATACACTTGACCGACATAGGATTGGATTTCTTTAATACGAATTTGAAAGAGTGTATTGAAAAGGCCGCGGTGTGGGGTTTGGGTGACAGGAGGGTTTAGTCCCTCCTGTCTTTTGGGAAGTTTAAAATTTTGGATTATTTATAATACAGATTGAGCCGTGGTGGCTAAGTTGTTTTGAGTGTTGCTTTATGCTAAGTTGTTTAATAAATATGTTATACTTTTAAACCAACAATAAAAGGCCGTGGCCAATTTTGGATTTTATTATCCAATTCTGTGTCTGGTGTATTTTGTGATGTTTTTTCTGCCTTACTGCCTGTTGTACCATGTCAGAGAGTCCTCTTCTCTAAACTCATTCAAATCAAATCTAAAAACTTTTTTCTTTAGAAACGCTTTCACTTAATTGCCCCTTAATCCCTTATGTTATGTTATCCTGTGTATTCCTTGTGTTTTATCCTGTGTATTTTCTGTTATCCTGTGTATTTTTGTGTTTTCCTTGTAAAGCGCTTTGAGAAGCCACCTTTAAAGCCTCTATATAAAATAAAATTAATTATTATTATTATTATTATTATTAGAATACAAAGGGGACTTCCTGAATACTGTGCCACCGTCCGTGGATTCAGAACAACAAAGAAGATTGTGGGACACCCCACATGTTTTGGACGTTTTAAATGGGCACACCACGAGATAGCAAAGATTGATTTTATAAAATTACATTTTATTTATACATAAAAAAGTACATATACACAAAATATATACATTAAGAAAAAAGAAAAAAAGTAAGAGAGAAACACAGGCAAGAGATCCTCGGAGCGCCACGTAACGCGGACCCCGCACAAGGTCGCATCCAGTGACACGTCGAGGAGCCCCGACCGATGCACACTATACACATATATAGGATACTCCAGCCATAATATGTTGCTACACAGCTTATTGGGAGTCAATGCGTTTCGCTATGAGCTTCCTCAGGACTCCAAAACTATGGCTGTCAGTTGCAGGAACAACTAGTCAAAGAGAAATAATGTAATTAGCATAACTCAAAAACAATAAAGATTGATGGACTGTATATAATAGTAATTCATTTTAACAGTTTGTACAATCCATATATAATTTATCGTACATTGTATAATATATAGGCGCTTACATATGACTCCACGTGGCTCGGGACGGCAATCAGGGGGGCGAGCATAGGGGTCTATCAAGATCCAGACTTCAAGGGGTTCTCTGTTAGGGGTTAGTACAACATTGTAAATACTAGATATTTGGATGTTTAAGAAAAACAAAGGAGGAGGGTTATTGTTGATAAAGTATATATGAATATAAGGGCATATTTTTACCTTCACTTTGTACTATTGGTACCCCGTGTCATATACCCTCGGTGGAATTAAGCCCTCCACTTAGTGCACAGTCATCTAAGAGGGTGGAGGAAAGATAGAATAGCAGACTTGACTGATGCCCATTGTCCCCCTCAAATTACCATATAGGGTCAATTATAACCCAATAGACGGGGATAAAAAAACAGAGCCAACAAACATACCCTTAAAAACAAGTTGAATCCTTGGGTACGGGGGAGGAGGTGGGGCCTATACCGGACCAAGGAGGGAAGATAGATAACCAGCGATCCTCGTAAATGCTGACCATAAGGTGTCCCAAAACGGGGGGGCGCTAGGAAGAAAAAGGGAGGCCGTGTCACAGGGGGGGGAAGAAGGCCGCCTTCACTCCCAATGGAGCCCCATTGGTAGCACTGCGCAATGGTCTGTCTCTGCCCTTTAAAGTGTAAGTAGAATACGTCCTCCTAAAAAATCAAGAACGTAAAAAAATGTATGTAGGGGCATAAACAACGCGCAAAAATAAAAAAAATAAGAGGTAAATATAAATATTGCAACCCCCAGTCCCATAGGGAACCATAGATACCTTGGTAGGAACTTTTTTGTATCAAACCATGCGATAGTCCCAGGAAAGCGGGAAAATACGCCAAATGGTTACTACAGAAAAAATATAAAAGCAATAGCCAAATTAGTTGAACAAAAAAGCATTTTGTTTGGGTAATAGCGCCAGCAGACCGCATGTCTCTTACCTTCCTGATTCACCTCCTGTGGCGTCCCCCGTCACTTCCGGATCCTCCCAAGGTCTGGGCTATTTAAACCCCCACCTGGTCATGTGACATGGGCGGCAGCCATAGGCTGCACACCACCGCATGACTGCGGCATGATCACATGACAAGGCGTGTGTCCCTACATACAACTAAGCGCTGCCAAAGGAAGCGCGGCGTGTGCAACGGGGGGAGGGGCCCTGGCGCAACCAAAAACCATCCCACAGGCCAAACTAGCATCTGGGAAGGGGAGGCCCGGCTGGTCCTGCTCCTAACCACGCCCGAACGAAGGACTAGACCAGAGCCTTTGTGGGACAACATATGCCCGCCCCAGAGACTGAACGCCCACGAGCCAAAAGGAGCCAATGATTATACAAATAAGAAAACAACAACTAAACAATAAATAAATAAAATAATGAAACAGAAGGTTGGCCAGTATTGGATCTAAGACATCTATGTTGTCATATCCCCCCGGCTGCAAGCCCCGGATAGACCAAACACTGGGATCGACAGCTCTTGAAGATGAAAAAAAACAAAAAAAAAAACAAACGCAAGTGACACAATCGTGCCAATATGCGTATTCACAACAAAGGTTACATTTTGAAACTTTATAGGAAGGGCTTGAAACTAAAAGCTTCGTTCAAGCCTGGTGCCTCTGTGGCCCTAAGTAAATATATCCAGCGAGATTCACGCTGTAAAATTATCTTGTCAAGTTCGCCTGCCCTGGGATTAGGAAAGATCCTTTCAAGGGCTGCGAATTTGACCACTGAGGGATCGCTATTATGGTACAGGCTTAGATGTCTACCAATGGGCGTGGACAGAATATTTTTATGGCCATAATAAACGTGGTCCTTTATCCAACGCCAAAATTGGTGTTTAGTCTTGCCAACGTAGAAGGCCCCACACTCACAGAACATCACGTAGACCACCCCCAAAGTTTGGCAGTCCACATGATGTCCTATGGTGTGGAGCCCCCCCCCCCCCCTCGGCAGATAAAAAGTCTGATTCTCATAAATGAAGGGGCAGAAGTTACATGAGCCACACCTCCATGTTCCTCTTAAGTCTAATGTTTCCAAATCAGTATTGAAATGACTCCTAATGACACGATCCCTAACTGATTTTGCCCTCTTGTATGTGATCTCACATCTGGGTCCTATATACTTAGAATTTTGTCATTGAGTAATAGGTGCCAGTGTCTGTCCAAAATTGATTTGATCCGTTGATGTTGGTTTTGTATATGGGGTAATTAATCGTACCCTATCACTTTGTTTCGGCTTCTTGGCTCTAGATAGTGTATCCTCTCTTGTTCGTCCGAAGGCCTTGTTAAAGGCTTTCCTTAGGAGGGTGCGTGAGTATCCTCTAGCCAAGAGTCTATCTCGCATGGCATTAGCCTCTCGACGAAAGGCTATATCATCAGAGCAAATACGTCTCAATCTAAGGTAGGCTATCTCGCATGGCATTGTGTCCCACAATCTTCTTTGTTATTATTATTATTACAGATGTGCTGCATGGAGATGTGCTGAATGGCGATGGATGTTGGCACTTTGAAATAAATAATTTGGTTTTGTGTTAGTTTGGGCACTCGGGCTCAAAAAGGTTGCCCTATACACACATATACATTGCAAATTATAGCTATACTGCTTAATACAGCGGAAATGGTTTTTGTCATGAGAGAGAGAGGTATATGTGTGATTTTAGGTGTGCTTGTTGTGTATGGTACCATTTTAATATATGGATTTGTACATTCTAATTACTTTTGATAATTAATAAAGTGACAGTTTAACTGGTTCCAGACTGCGTTCTGCACATTTACTGTGGCAAGGCGGCCCGGCTGCACAAAATTATGTACCTGTATATTGTTACGTGCAGTAGCTCTTGGGGGTGGGGGCTTGGCTGGAGGCCAGAGGGGGAGCCAATTAGCGGGTCCAGCGGGCCCAATGTCCGCCGGCCACCCGCGATCATTCTCGGCAAACAAGGCAGATCGCTGTTCTGTCAGAAGGAAAGAGAGAGACCATTACCCACACAGAAAGCACCCCCTAAAGACACACTTAACCCTTTGATCACCCCTGGTGTTAACCCCTTGCCAGCCAGTGTCATTAGGACAGTAACAGTGTATATATTTAGCACTGATCACTGTATTAGTGTCACTGGTCCCAAAAAAAGTGTCAGGTGTCCGATTTTTCCGCTGCAATGTCGCAGCGCCGCTAAAAATCGCTGATCACCGCCATTACTAGTAAATAAATAAATATAAATTCCATAAAAATATCCCATCGTTTGTAGACGCTATAACCTTTGCACAAACCAATCAATACTTATTGGGATTTTTTTCCCCAAAAATATGTAGCTGAATACATATTGGCCTAAATGATGCAGAAATTAGATTTTTTACATTTCTTTTGCTGGATATATATTATAGCAGAAAGTAAAAAATATTGTTTTGTTTTTTTCAAAATTGTTGCTATTTTTTTGTTTATAGCGCAAAAAAAATAAAAACTGCAGAGGTGATCAAATACCACCAAAAGAAAGCTCTATTTGTGGGAAAAAAGGACATCAATTTTATTTGGGTATAGCGACACACAACCGTGCAATTGTCAGTTAAAGTAACGCAGTGCTGTATCGCAAAAAATGGCCTGGTCACGAAGGGGGTAAAATCTTCCAGGGGTGAAGTGGTTAATATGGTTCAGTGAGTTGCCATATTTATGTTTTTTTTTTTCTCTTTTTTTTACCTCTGGTGGTTGAGCTGAATCAGGTTTTTAAATGTAAGTTTTTGTCTAATGGTCCTCACTGATGTACTCCCACCGATTGGAGGAATTCATTAATAAATATATATGTAAGCGATGGGAAGAACTCGGATTGTCTAATTTTGTGTGTATAGTTAGCATCAATCCCAGCAAGCCTTTGCCATACCTGGTTTATGATCGATCTAAGGGAGATTGTACAGTAAGATTGTATAGCATAGCATATGGTTAGCCTCACAGCTATGTTAACAGACCTGCCAGTGCCTGCAAGCCCTACACTAATCTTTCTATGCACTTTATTCGCAGCACTCCCTATGCTTTCCCTATTACTTACAATGCGACTCCGTGCCAGGCGACTTTGCCTGTGGCCAATCAGAGAAGGGAGGGAGGGGGTTGCCTGGGTAATTTGAGGGAGTAACTGTGTAAGTTCTTTTCATTTTCCTGTAAGTCGCTTCAATATAGACGGGGGATCCGACTTGGATGCTACTTCCATTTGAATTCTATGGGCACAAGTCGGATAGAAGTCTCCTTGAAGTCAAGCAGGAACCTTTTTTGAAGTCGGAGCAACTTCAGTAGTGTACATTAAGAGGGCTCCCAATCATTTCAGTGGGATTTAAGATGTCAATCAACTTGGGGCGACTTGAGGTGACACAAGTTGGAGCGCAAGTCGTCCCTGTGTGAACCAAGCCTAAAATAAAGTGCAATTGTGCCAGAAAATAGGTATACAGAATAAAGTGCTCTGTGCAAAATGTCCTGCTTTAAATACAGTCTTTATTAAAGCTGAAAATTCCTTTCCATAAGTGAATCCAATACACCAATGCAATGATAAATCCACACAGGTCCGCCTCCAGTCTTCACACAATCCTAGTGCTGCCCTCCACCAGTTGTGCCCTCACCTTATAGGCTCTTTAATTGCGCATTTGTATATCATCATCTGGAGCTATCCTCCTTAAGCTGTCCGTGTGCTCTTATTCCTCCAATCTCCTTCAGATGTAGTCTCCCTTAAGTATTATCCGTACTCTGATCACATGTAAAGCAATAAGTCTGACAATAGTGCTTTATCCATTTTATTCCAAGCAAGCATCCAACAAATATACACTCACATTTTAAAAGTTAAACCACGCCTGTAGTATACAGCATATAACATCAGTGTTAGGGCGATAGTGTCATCTACCAACAGGCTCTGCAGCCCTGGCCGTCAGCTCACCTTCCGTTGTAGCCTCATTTATTAAAACCCCACAGAAATGGAAACCGGAAGTGGCGTTTCGTCACCACCATGTTGCTACACCCGCACTAAGGATGCAGACCGAAAGCGGCAGGCGGACATCTTTGTACACCCACCGGACTTTTTAATTTCACAGTTATTTTTAACAGTAAACAGAGCTTACATACTGAAATACAGTATGTAGACATACGTGACACTGTATTTATGTTCAACTTTAAAAGCAGCGGCAAGCCTGCCAATATCACAGCTTAGCAAATGTCACAGAACACCGCTGCTTTTAAAATGTAACATCAAAACAGTGAGACGGATTTCTAAATTGTGTATTTCAGTATATAAGCTCCGTTTACTCTAAAAATAAGTGTGAAATTAAAAACTCTGGTGGGTGTACAAAGATGTCCGCTTGCTGCCTTCTGTCTGTATCCTTAGTGCGGACAAACCTATTCGTTTCATCACTCCTCGTGACTTCCTCAGGGAGATATGATTGGCTGACGAACATCCCACTGTTTATATAGCGGCTATGGCTGCCATTTTATTGTAGTACATGTCATTAAAAACAATTGACGGCCATTTTCTCGTTAATTTCTATAAAAATATGCATCCTTTATTCTAACCAGCACGTGATTCTGCCATTTTATTGTGGTCTATGTTAATACAAGTGGAAATACAGTCTGAATCACCATACAATCCCTCGTTTTTATACACATGTTATCCAGAGCTGTGGGATACTATCTGTATATCTAAGTTACCCTAATCATAAATATATTCAAATGTGCAACTAATAAAATTGCAAAATTATCCTCATTGATTCTTTTTACTGTGAATAAAGATTAAAAATAAGAATAAATAAAAATAAAACTAGTGTCTATTTAAAAATTGGCCAAAAAACTATTTAGATCAAAGTCTTTATTAAGACCCCTGGGTGCCAGTGATCCCAATTCATATACCCACCAGGATTCTCTTTGACTTAATACTCTAATTTTATTGCTACCTCTCCAGTGTCTCTTATATTTTTCCAGTCTCCAAAACTTCATCCCTAACACCTGTCTTTTATGTTGTGTTCTAAAATGTTGGTATAGATAATTTTCTTTTTTACCCTTGGTGATCTGATAAATATGTTTAATTCTTAGTTCTCCCTACATAAATCTTGCCACAAGGGCATTCCATGGCATATACAACCCCCTCTATATTGCAAGATATAAAATCCCTGATCGTGTATTCCCTGCCTGTTAGTGACTGCCTTACAGCCATAACACCTGCCACAGGCATAAAAACCTTTTCCCTCAAAAATGTGTTTACATTTCTAACCAGTTGATCTCTTAAATTGGGAGCTCATTTGTATATAAATCTAGGCCTCTCTGGAATGAGAGACCTCAAGGTGTCGTCATGTTTTTAATATATCCCAATACTTATGAATAATTCCTTCCACTTGTTTCTGTTGAAGTTTATAATCCATAAGGAGGGCCAATGGTTGTTCCTTACTGTTCAGTGTTTGTTTTCTAATAATGAATTCCTATCCATTGTTCCCACTTCACACCTTTTTTCCCCTCAATAAATCCCTGATCATACCCTTTCTTGATAAATTTATTAGCTACTACCATTGATTGTTCTTCATAATCAGCCTTGTTGGTACAGTTCCTCCTGATTCACTATTCACATATTTGGGGAAGTGTGGTAGGTGGCGGCAGCTCCCTGAAGTAACATAGGAGCTCACAAGGTCTCTTAGATAATGTCAATTTGGCGGCTGTGACCTCCCTTTTTTTATAGAGAGGGGACTGGTTTATCCAATAGCCCCTTATTGGCCCTTCTACGACACATGGCAGTTTGCATAGTTTAAAAGGCTGAAAAACACAGGCCCATCAAATTCAACCCATATGCAGTATGTGTGTGTGTGATTTTTATCATCTAACAATTCCTATAGCCCTGCATATTCTGGTTCCTAAGGAAGACATCCAATCTTTTTTTAAGTTGTCAACACTCTCAGCTAGTACCACATCCCGGGGGACGGAGTTCCACGTTTTTACTGCTCTGTAGTAAGGAACCCTTTCTGCAATCCAAAGTTAATCCTCCTTTCTTCTAACCTCAAATTGTGGCCACAGCTCATTATGGTTGCCAAGAATTTGGTCTGTTCTCTTGCACTGAGGGCTTGTTCACACTATACATGCATAAAAACACATACAAATGCAGTACATAGATGTGTGTTCACAGCACTTTTTTGCACTTTGACATCAGTTGACATGTTTTTTCCTGCCTTTTTACCCTATACAAGTACCATAATTTTCCGTTTTTAGGGCTGCAGTTCTTTTATATGCACTTGCGTGTTTTAAATGCATTTATGTGCATTGCTGTGCAGATAAATTCAGACATGCTGCATATTTACGCACCGCTCTGCACTTCATACAACTCTAGCATTTTGGTATGAATAGGGCACATAGAAAACACAATTGTTTTCTGTGTGGTCTTGCAGAGGCCTACGTTTTCACAGGTCTCTGCATATATTTCAACGAGCCTTAATTTGCTGAGATAGCAAACCTTTAACCATACATCCCAACTTTTGTACTTCGGAATGGACACTTGAGGGAGGAAACGGCCGACGGCGCACAACGTGCAATGCATCAAACGTGGTTGTGGCCAAACGCTCAATGGGCATGGTTAAACAACACCCAGGTCTCCTTGTACCTATAAAATATGCTTTGATTGCTGTGCCACAAGCAATAGTCTCACAGACACATACTGACCATAGCACAATAATTTTTTTAAAAAAAGAATAAAAAGCTTCCTTTCATAGAACCTCGTTGCACCCATGCTTGAGTGCTTCTGTCAGCATACACCCTCCTCCAGTCTGAACATCAGAGATCAGATATTATAGCCGCCCGTACAACACTATAGGACACTAGCTTGTAGGAACATGGAATGATTTATTAGTGAGGATCCAGGCTTTTTATACACTTGAAAAGTATGTCAGTCCCCACATACACAATAACCTAAATATTTACCCAAAACATCACACAATGGTTTAACTAATGAGGTAGGGCTGGCTAATGGCTAATCCCATCACAGGAGGTCTTTAACCACCTGGATGACTCAGATGTCACATTGCAGATTAGACTGGGGTTCTTGTTCACCCTGTATCCCTAATAGACACAGGGTGACTTACACATAAGAGGGCTCCAGGGAGCTGGACAAAGAGCCTCCTAACCTCTCTGAGGTAATCTGGGTTCCACAAGCCCCCCACCCAAAGTGACTCCCATCACATATCTCCCCTTTCGGCAGGGGAATAACACAGCAGGAGACCCCAGACAGGTTGACTCCGAAGTTAGTCTATAATTCCAGTTCCCCAATGTCTATACCCACACCGAACCCCAAACAAATTGTCCCAAATAGAGCATTACTTACCCAGCCAACCTCTGCCTCTCTCGAAGAACATACCCGCTGCTGGAGAGAAGTGTGGGCTGTCCCTGGAGTCCTGTCAGCCACTGCTGTTGGGGATCTGGGCTGACTGCACAGCATCCCCGGGGTATACAGGGTGGAGACTGTAGTCCCTTGCAGGCTTACTAGATGACAATCCCCCATTGTTTGCAAAGTATGGCTGACCTCCTTCTGTCTAAGTGCCAGACCATTTTCTGGGATTGTGTCAGTGGAGACCAAAGTCCCATCCACTTTCACATGAACTTCATCTTCTGTTAATTGAGGGCAGAGGCCAGCAGCACTGTGCTCTGTTGCCAGCTCTTCTGCTGGGCTGGTGGCATCATTCTGGGGTACCATCTGCTGCTGGGAAAGGGAGATGGCTGCTCCATCTCCTTTACCCTCATCTGTCTGCTGGGATGACATATCCCTGGTACTGTCTCCTAGGTGCACGTATCTTTGCTGGTGAGGGAAGACCACTTCCTCCACCCTGGCTGACTGTTGGAGAGGGAGGACAAATACCTCCTCTCCCTTCTCCCCCTGGATCTTAATCTGCTGCTTGGGAGTGACCGCCACCTTCTCACCCTCGACCTTTGGAATGGCTGTAGGTGTGGGGCAGAGGTCTTCTCAGTGCTTCAGCTGAAGTAGTTTCTGGTAACGCCACAAATGCTGCTGGGAGGCAATCCCATGTCTCTATCAGTGTTGTGGGAGAAAGGCCAGCTGCCTCTTCTCTCAGGGAGGCTGACGCTGCTGTTGGTGCTGGGCAGAGCTCGGTGATGTTTGACCCTGATGCCAGCTCTTCTGCCGGAGGCTCACCAGGTTGTTCCTCCTCAGCAGAGAAGTCTATTAAATCCCCAGTCTCTGGAACTGGTGTCTGGGGATAGAGGTTCACCATCTTCTGTCCATAGAACCCAGAAGATGTTGGTGCAGGGCAGAGGTTAGCAAAGCTCTGCCCTGTTGTCAACACTTCAGCTTTGGGCCTGGCCATCTCCAGAGTTTCCGCTGTTAATTCTAGGGCATGCTGCTGAACATGTTTTAGCAGTTCCCTCTATGCCCTTTCCAGATGCTGTGCCTTCCTTAGCAGATATTCCAGGTCCGGTTTAAGCTCTGGGACCCCTGCAAGACCGAGCATAGCCTCTCTATAATCTCGCAGGCCCTCAAGAGTAGATTCTCCTTCATCGCCAAACACAAAACCATCTGTAAGGGTCTCCCACAGTAATCCAGGGCCACCAAAGTCTTATCCCTCTGGAGAGCATTCTGTTGTCTCCCTTAAATATTCCTCTGCATGCCATTGCAGAGCCTGATACCGATTGTCCAGCTCTATCTCCTGCTGGACCAGCCTGTCCAACTCTGCCACCCATTGCTCCTGGGGCTGCTCTCCCAGGAATAGCATCCACAGCGCCCGTTGGTCCCTGGTCCGTTGCCCTCGGGCTGGAAAGCACTCGCCCTGGTGTGTACCAGTGACCTGGAGGGCTCCAAGCCAGACATGAACCCGAATCTGCTGCCTGATCTCCAGGTACTGATCCACAGACACAGTCCTTGGGATTGCTGAAAGGGTGCTCTGCAGCAGCTCCTGCAACTCTGATGGCAGATCCATATCTCTGCTGTGACGACCAAAGTCTGCTATCCCGATCCTAGTGGTGGTTTGGATGTGTTCACAGCCAGGAAACACGATCCCACCGCTGCCAACCAATGTCATGGACCTCTGTCCTCAACAGGATTATGTCCACTGTATATGCTTCCTTTGTCTGGCACCAGACTCATCCAATGTCCCTTTGCCCACCCAGTCACTTGTTAAATCATTCAGTGTAGAGTAAAACATAAGACAGTACACTGAAACACACAGAGGTAATAACCAGGGGACACTCCCCCCTCCCTTTGCATAATGACACAGAGCGGGGTAAACTACATTCAGTAACAAGAGACACAGGTGTTCAAACATTTCAACAGTAGATTTTCTTCAGGAGGGGCTGTTGGAGAAAACCCCTCCTCCCCTCTCACAGTTAATAGACATATACATTTAATAATACTTTGCTTCCAAGGCAGACAGAACAATAGAACAATGGGATATAGGCACTTAAACACCTAGCAACCCCACCCCACTTCAAACCATCTAGCAATAGTCTGAGATGAAAGGTGTAATCTATCTTCATATATCTCTTAAGAGATATTGTCCAGAAACATCACTGTCCCAAGTGAAAGAGCCCCCCCCCCACTTTCCCATTACAAACCACACATATAGAACTATGGGTAAAAGGAAATACGGAGTCTGGTGTGGTTGTGCGGTGAGTCTGACCAGCGCAGATCAGACTGGGGGTTCTCGGTCACCCTGTGCCCCTAATAGACACAGGGTGACTTACACATCAGAGGGCTCCAGGGAGCTGAACAAGGAGCCTCCCAACCTCCCTCAGGTAATCTGGGTTCCACAAGCCCCCCGCCCAAAGTGACTCCTGTCACACTTCCATTACAAATGGTTTTGCATAAGCTATGGAAGTGTGTGTTACACAGAGCGTGGAAGGATTCAAGAGTGCAATATGCAGAGTGCAGGGTTCAGGAATGCTCTATGAACAGGGTTCAGGAATGCATTACGTACAGAGTTCAGGGTTCACAAATACATTACATACGGAGTGCAGGGTTCACAAATGCAACACGTGCACTATTACAGAATTCAGGGTTCAGGAGTGCGCTATGTACAGAGTGCAGGGTTCAGGAGTGTGCTATGTACATAGTGCAGGGCTCAGCAGAGCATAAGAGGGCTCCAAGGAGCTAAACAAGGAGCCTCCCAACCTCCCTGAGGTAATCTGGGTTCCACAATCCCCCCATCCAAAGTGACTCCCATCACACCTCCATTACAAATGGTTTTGCATAAACTATGGAAGTGTGCGTTACACAGAGTGTGGAAGTATTCGAGAGTGCAATATGCACAGAGTGCAGGGTTCAGGAGTGCGCTATGTACAGAGTGCAGGGTTCAGCAGAGCACTAGGTAGACTGCAGGTTTCTGGAGTGCCTTTTGCACAGGGAGCAGGGCTCTGGAGTACGTTATGCACAGAGTGCAGGGTTCAGGAGAGTGCTAGGTACAAAATGCAGGGTTCTGGAGTGCGTTATGCACAAGGTGCAGGGTTCTGGAGTTACGTACAAAGTGCAGGGTTCTAGAGTGTTATGTACAGGGAGGTGGGTTCTGGAGTGGGTTACGTGCAGAGTGCAGGGTACTGAAGTGTGTTATGTACAGGGAGGTGGGTTCTGGAGTGTGTTACGTAGAGTGCAGGGTTCTGGAGTGTACATAACATACTCCAGAACCCACCTCACTGTACATAACAGAGTGCAGGGTTCTGATGTTCACACTGCTTAAGGTCCTATCGGGCAGGAAGTTACTATGTAATCAACAGATGGAGTTATGTGGGACAAAGCCCCTGTACAGCGGGACTGCAGAACAGAGGTGTAAATGCGGGAAAGTCCCGCCCAATCTGAGACTGTTGGGAGGTATGCTTGAACATGCAGGATTCAATATAGATTCATGGAACGTGAACCTCATCCCTAGCATGTATAGTATGTATTAGGGTGCCCCCTCATCCCTTTAAACCAAACACATATTACTTACACAGATTCTGTGGCAAATTTAATGCAGATAAGGCACTAAGTGAGTTTAATTACCACCTTACTCAGCCACCGAACCTGTGTAATTAATGTGTTGGGTTTTAAAGGGATAAGGTGGCAACCCAAATGTATATGTGCGTGTGTGTGTGTATATATAATATTCTGACTATTCGCTGCAGTGTAAAAGGGGCCTAAAGCAATGACCATCAGAGTGAAAATGTGGTAAACAGCAATAGGAGAGACATTGTTGGTAAGGAAAGGGTGCCTGAGAGGCAGGAATCAGGTAGAACAATTTAAAAGTCTGATTAGAGTCAGGTGGGTGGTGTCCACAAAGATGAGAGCCTGCAGTCAGGCAGTGCTCCTTGGTAAGGCCCCTTTCACACAAAGGGTCTGATCAGGTCCACTTGTCAGTTTTTCAGGCAGACTTGATTGGACCTTCCATTCACCTCTATGGGCTGGAAGGTGTAAACAGACTCTGTTTAGCCTGGGTTCACATTGGTGCGGGAATGAAATTCAGCTGAACTCTCACCATTTCATTCCCGCATGTCAGTCCCAATTTCAGCTGCAATTTCAGAGACATCTGTGCGGGTTTCTGGACAGATATCAATGGAAATCGCACTTGAAATCACCAAAAATAGTACAGAAACTACTTTTGGAAATCGGTGCGGTGCCGCAAATGCAACGCCGCATCGATTAGGACAGTGCCATTGCTGGCAATTGCCGAAATGCATCAATGTGAACCAGGGCTTACACCTGCCTATCTCCAATCCGAACCATTACGCTAAAAAAAAAAAAGAATGAAGGTGATCCATGCCACTCCATCTAGGCAGATTAGATCAGAGGGCAGTCGGGTGTAAACGGACAGTGGAGTTTGTTTACACCTGCTAGTCAATAGAGCAGAGTGGGCTCGGCCCGTTTTCGTGCTGCATAAACTGAGCGGACACAGACCTGTCACCTTCCTGCTCTGCTCTGATGAGTAGGGGATCAGCATACTGATGCCTTATTGATCTTATCGTAGTCAGCCCTGTCTGCAAGGGGCCTAAGCCACTGCTGCTGAAACAATTGATAGATAGGTTTTCTTTCATTTTTTTTTTTTTGTGGTTGATTTGAGGTCAGCATTCACTGTAGACTGCTGCCCCACCCACAGCAAACTTTTTTTTTCCTATAAAAAGTGGGCTTTTTTATTGGGGTGATATATTGAGGTTTTCAATTCTTTTGTGTTTTTTTTTTATAGGGATTTTTACGTTTGGGATGCTCAAAGTGCAGCATTCAGTTGTTGCTGACCATCTGTTCTTGGGGCTGCCTTTTATTCTCCACACACCACTCCATCATTTGAAAGAATGTTCAGGAACAGTGTGCCCTTAAATCGCCTCATGTTATATATGGTCAAGCTATGAGTAAGCACCTACTGTAGGGTGCGAAACGCATCAGCTGGACCTTTCGTTCGTTGTCTATATCACCCTTTGATGCAATAAATCGTTTTTTGGAAATTGGATTGTTTGAGTGCGGCTACTTCCAACCTTGTTGCTGTTACTACTTGATTGCTTCATCAGCCTGCACCTGCCCTTGTGAGTCAGCACACCAGATCCACACGAGCTGTGTTACCCTCTGAGCGGTGAGCCTGCACTATATATATATGAGATTCCTTTGTGTTTAGAACTGTTGGTGAAAAGATGGTTCCAAATATTTAGTGGTAATGAACATTCCAGGTTCGTGTATGTGCTTAAACAGTGTCTTATTCTGTGTACCGTGAAAAGGTCTCTGTGGGGCGCCTCATAAGTATCAGTCAGTTGGGTAAATGTCATACCATTTAACGTGTCGCGTAATGTTGTCGGAATAAATCCTCTCTTTAGTACCCATTCTGGAATTTCTGGAGTTAGTAGATGCATGATCTGTATAGGTATATGTATATTTTTGTTTGGGAGATGTTTCCATGTACACTGTTGTATAAATTTCCATGCTTTGATTGTTGTTCGTATGGCTGGTGAAAACTGATTGAGAGTAGGGGGCTTTGCGATTATGCTAAGCACCCAAAGCTGTAAGTTGTGTCCTGGAACCTCATTGGCTTCTAATTCTCCCCAATGTGTAGTGGGTGTAGGTTGCATCCATTCCTTCATTTGTGATAAGATTGTTGCTATATGATAGTCTTCGATGTCGGTGTATCCTGTGCCTCCCACTAGTCTATGTTTTATTAGTTTAGTGTGGGATATTCTAGGTTTCTTCCCCTGCCATACATATCTGTGAATTCTGAATTGTAAGGATCTAAGGTACACTCTTGAGATTGGGATGAGCAACATTCGAAACATGTACAGCACTTTCGATAGGATCATCATTTTAAAAGTGGCCAGTCGCCCTGACCAAGAGAATTTATATGTAGATAATTTGGTGCCAGGGGCACTGTTTTTAAGACCATCCAGTTCAAGCAATAATTCTGTAATACCACATACAGATTTAAGGCACCCCCAAGCATGTTAGTTAAGGGATTTTTCTATTTTCAATGTTGCCCTCAAAATCGCAAGAAAAGACCCCTCTCCCCACTGTACTGCATTTTTTTCAACTTTTTTTTTTGTTCCAAAAATATTTTATTGAAAAGTCAAGATAAATGTACATATAAATATATCAATTCACCGAACTTCTCAAGTAACAAGAGGTCAAGTCGTACATGTACAATGGTCAATATTTGACAATATAAGTATACAAGCAGTATCTGACAGTTTAATTGCCTAGGGCAACCCCTTGTACATTATCTTAAACCGTGTTCTCTTATAGAAAGCCCCTCTGCAGCATACCATGTATAGTCCAGTGCTTCCCGTATGTCAAGAGATAAGTCGGGTGTCACCCCAAGGGGGCCCATGTACTGGGTACTTATATTATTACATAGGGCAGCAGAGGAAGAGATGGCTCGTGCCCGGTTCTCTCCACCACCGCTACCCTTGCTACCCATCCCTATAGAGAAGAAAAGGGAAGAAGAAAGGAGGGAAAAAGAGAGAGAGAGAGAGAGAAAAAAAATGGCGGGAGGGGGTATGAAACTCTCCGCCAACCTGAGTTTGTGTGATCTTCAGTAAATGTTTACTAATTTATCTAATTTTGTTAGTAACTTCCTTGCATTAAGTCCTGGTATGTTTGCGTTTTCTGGAATTTGAGCCAAGCGTCCCATGTTTTCAAGTACACCGGTGCCCTGTCAAGGGATTCATAAATTAATTCTTCCATGGTGCCTAATCTACTAATGCGATTGAGTCACTCCTTCATAAAAGGGCGTGAAGCAGATCTCCAATGTACCTGTAAGCACATCCTAGCTGCGTTGATCATGTGCATTGCAATGGACTTGAAATATTTTTTCCCCCCAATCGCAGATATATGCAAAAGGTACTCAGCTGGTGTGAATTCCAAGGGGATAGAAGATACCAGTTTGTATAAGGTGAATAGTGGAGCGCTGACATATGTCACACTATGTGAAAAAATTGTTCCTAGTATGACTTATTAGTACATACAGGCGTGTATACTTGTATATATCAACTTTACATAAACTAATCAAATGTACCATCCATAAACAGGCCGTTGCAAAATAACATCTGACCGTCCTTCACGTCCCTAATGTGCTCTTTTATATATTTAAGGATGAAAGGCTGGACACTCATACGAACAATATAATAAATAACTAAATAGAATACAATTCCTGAAGTGAATTTGTGATAACTGTGTGTCTCACCTGGCAATTTCACAATAACATTCATAAATGTGCAACCAATAAACCCACTGAATATCACGTAACAATGTGAACACTGTGAGTCTCAAGGCTGGACCCTCAGGCAGTGCAGTGATACACAAAATATAACCAAAAAGTGTCCAATGGGTGAATGTCTGTTAGATCAAAAATATAAGTGTGGATGGAGAATAAAATATAAAGATACATATATAAAAAAATGAATACAGGTACTGCTTGAAACACCAGTGTGTGTAGTTTCAAACAATGTTCAAACAGGTAAAAAAGTGATTCTCTTCCAACTGTTCTTTTTTTCCTCCACCAAAGTGATACTCTTGTACCTAAGTGTGGAATATTATCCGGTGATTTATTTTTCAAGTGCCACCTCTACGTGTTCTAGCCTCTCACCTGAGGTGTGCTAGAAATGTAGCACATAAAGGTTTCTTTATGGTGTGGGGATCAGAGTCCACTACTAGGGGTCCTCTGTCTCTCTTCCACTTCTACTCCTCTGTTCTCTATGTGGATGGGCTTCGTCACATGCTGTCTGCAAACTCCAATGTAACCATCTCAGGGGTATATATAGAAAACAAAAAGCCTCCTCGTGGTGCAAATACCTTTTAAAATGTTTATTAAAACACAAAGATAAAATACACTCACTTTTTTATCATCACTCACTTCATCATTTTTATCATTGATGAAGTCACTTGTCACGTGACGTAACGCGTAGGGCGACAGGAGAGGTGCATCACAGTTTACACACAGACAAGCTCGGCGCTCGTGGAGAGAAGAACATGGTTTGCTTTTTAAAAGTGAGTGTATCACCTCCAGCTCCAGAAGGGGAACTTCCGTGTGCTGGAAATATCTGCTAGGTCTTTTTGTGTCAGGAATTTCCCTCTTCTGAAGAACTGTCTGGCTTGCATTTCCTGAAACGGTCACTCTTCGGCTAGGAATTGTTTAAACAGGCCTTGTGGAAAATCAGCATCCCCTCTAATCGGTGTAATCGGGCTTCATTTTGATTAAATTTCGTAGCTCCTGCATGATCTGTTAAAGGCCACGCCAATCATAGGATGTGTCTTTAGGTCAGACGAGATCTGTTCTTTGGGTAACCATGGAGTGTTACCCAGGTTTATGTTTGAGATTGAGTGCTCTAACGGCACCCAGTCCTTGCACTTAGAATGGACTCTCCAGTCCACCACCCGAGCTAATTGTGTTGCCTTATGGTAGCGCTGAAGGTCGGGGAGCCCTATACCTCCCTTACCTTTAGGGAGGACCAGTTTTTCCAACTTGATTCAAGCTATTTTGTTTCCCACAGAAATGCTCTACACATACGTTTATAGCTTGCAAAGAAAATGGGTGGGAGGTCAATTGGCACTGTTTGCATTTTGTATAGGAGGCGCGGAAGGACCGTCATTTTTAAAATGGCAGCCCTCCCCAACCAAGAAATATGGGGGGCTTACCACCTTATGAAGTCCCTTTTCATGCTCTGGATTTCTGTTAAAAAGTTCCTTTGGAACAGCTCCGTTAAATCCTTCGGAATTAGTATTCCTAGGTATGGGATTTCTGTGCTGCCACTGAAAGGGGAAGTTTGTCCGGCATTGTCTAACAGTGTTTGTCGGGAGGGTTATATTCAGGGCGAAGGACTTAGAAAAGTTTATCTTTAAATTAGCAATCTTCTGAAATTGGTCCAAGATCTTCATGAGATTGGGAAGGGAGGTTAAGGGTGATGAGAGAAAAAGCAGCTCATTGTCCGCAAGTGCAGCAAGTTTATATGCGCGTTGATGGATTGTTATTCCTCTAATATCAGGGTGTGCTCTAATGTACATAAGTAATGGTTCTAATGTTAAGATATATAGTAGAGGAGATAGGGGGCACCCCTGCCTGGTGCCATTCCAGATGGAGAAGGCACTCGATAGGTGGCCATTCACCCTGACCCTGACTGAGGGGTTAGAGTATAGTGCAAGGATGTATGGGCGCATTCACTGACCTAATACAAGGGCCGCAAGTACTTCAGCCGTATAGTCCCAGGCCACCCGATCGAACGCCTTCTCCGCATCCATCAATAGAAAAAACCCTTCCGTCCGGGGCCAAGCTAACATTTTGGTTATAGAAATTGGAGAAATCGCTACTTCAAGTGCAGGAAAGGATTTAAATGCTGACAGGGATAAACCTCACCTTATCAAGATTCACCCATACCGGTAGAGAAGTAGCTAATCTCATGGCTAGTATCTTGGAAAACAATTTCACGTCCACATTGAGAAGCGAGATTGGCCTATAGTTTTCAACTTTTGACAAGTCCTTATCCCCCTTGGGGATCACAGATATGAAAGATCCTAGTAAGTGTGAGGAGGCTGAAGGGGTTTTGGCTAAGGAATTAAAGGCTCTGAGAAAATGTGGTGCTAATATCTCTGAAAAGCTCTTGAAATACTTTGCTGAGAACCCATCTGGGCCTGGGCATTTCCCTGGTTTCGTTGCTTTAAGGGCCTCTACCCATTCTTCCATGGACAGGGGGGCATCTAGAAGTCCCCCCCCCCCCCGAGCCACAAGAACATACACAAAGACACAACAGCTGTTTCTCATGGAAAGTGCTGCCTTTATTTCCTGTGTTTCCTCTTTTATAGTCACAGAAAAGTAGGAGTAACAGGATGTATAAAAGGACCATATAAGGGGGTCTGTACAATAGTTTCATTTTGAAGAAAATGACACGTAATTTCAAGGAAATAGAACCTCTACTGTATACACGAAACTAGCTTCAAGCATCTTAGCCTAGAATGGAGTCTTAGCATATATATATATATATGTGTAATAGAAAAACTTAGGTCACACATAATCCTCCAGAATGGAAACACTTAGGTTATACATATTCCTTCAATCCCCTCTTAGGTCACGCATGTGACCTTAGACCCCAGCTACTGGTTGGTACCTGGGACCATTGGTGTGTCTCTTGCCAAGGGGTTAATGCCACATAGTTTTAGTGATGGTGGTGTCAATAAGTTTCTGTAGTATCTTGGTTAACTTCCTGGGGGGAGACATTACATATACCTTTCATTACCCCTAAATCATCTGGGTGGTAAATACATTTAGTAATGATTCATACTGGCAGGAATACAGTCAGGGCCAGCAGGATTGGAAGACAGAATGCCTTCCCAGAAGTCTGTGGTGCAATAAGCGAGGTCATCTTTTTCAGAGACTTTTCCACCTGTTTCACTCGCTGTTCGAGGACTTATACCACCTGTTTCGCCTCTCTTGTCTTTATCTTGCTACTTGGGTGCTTGGTTCACCCTCTTCACACGACTGGCGTGGATCCAGGACTGTGAGATTTCCACCAGTATAGCTGTTCTGGTCACTGCGATCACCTTCGTGGGAGTTCCAAAAGGGGTATTCTTGCTTTTTATTTCGGTTCAAATATTGGACCACCCCAGTATCTCCCACCTGGAAAGAATGGGTTGGTTCCCGTGAAGAAAAAGGAGATGTGCGAGCGACATTTCTTTCAACTTTGTGCAGAGTTTCAATAAGTTTTCACACATATTCCTCCTGGATTAGATCTAGGTCCCCTCTTTCTACCATAAGTGGCTGTCTGGCCCATGGATTGGGGAATGGCCTACCCATTAAAACCTCAAAAGGGGAGTAATCTGGCTCCTTGGAGGGGGTCATTCTTACCTCGGCCAGAACTGCTGGGAGAACCTTCTTCCAATTTGCATACGTACCTCCAGTTGCCTTCCTTATCTTATCCTTGAGAGTCTTATGCATCCTTTCCACTATACCTGAACTTTGGGGATGATAAGGTATGTGAAGCTTCCAGTCAATTTTAAGAGTCCTTACCAGATCTTGGCAGACCTTGGCCACAAATGCAGGGTTAATCTGGAGCAGACAATCCCACTTGGGAATAATCTCTTGTGTAAAAAATTTTACAACTGTTTGGGCATCTTCTTTTGTGGTTACGAAGTCCTCAGTCCATCATGAAAACATATCCACGATCACCAATAGGTACTCCTGTCTCTTAACGACCTTTGGCCTATCTGTGAAGTCTATCGGTAAGTGAGTGAATGGTGTTGTTGGGTATATATGGTGTTCATGTTTTGCCCTTTGTGGGTTGTTGGGGTTGTTTATGATACATGTGATGTATCTGGAGACATATGCCTTGACAAGGGAGGGGAGGCCTGGAATATAGAAATTGCAATCCAAAAGTTCACATGTAGTCTGCCATCCTCTATGTCCCGCCCCATGGTATTGTGAAATAAAGAGTGGTGCACTGGCAACAGGAATGCATGGTCTCCCCTGTTGGCAGATAAGGGCTTATCTGCACACCTGCGTTGTTCCAATCTCGGATATCTGTTTCTGTGGCATATGTCTGTAAGTCTTGCAATGTTTGGTCTAGAAGTGGCATTTCTGGCATGAGCAATGGCATTTGGGTAGTTGCGTTTTGAGTGGATGCGGCTTCCTTCGCTGCTCTATCTGATAGGGCATTTCCTTTAACTATATCAGTCTGCTGGCCAGTGTGTGCCCTGCAATGTAAAATGGCAATGGACTTTGGTAGCTGTATAGCTTTTAGTAATTCTTTAACTAATGAGGAGTGCAAGATGGTTTTACCATCTGCTGCTATAAATCCTCTTCTTTCCCAAATTACTCTGTGATCGAAAACGACCCCATGAGCGTATTTGGAGTCTGTGTAAATATACACATTTGGTTTTGCCTCTAGAATTTTGTCTGGTAATTGTACAACAGCATATCCTGCATATGTGTTGTCATTAGGCCTTGAACAAGAGCCATCTACAAACGCATTCTGTGCATCTGGAAGGGCCACAGAAGACATGTCCTGTCTTGGGGATGTGTCCTGATGGATAAGAACAACAAAAAAAACATTGAGGATTGGGGCTGGGCCTGAGGTAGGAGAAGCATATTTTATCTTTAGCTTAGAGTTGGAGAGCAGTATGACCTCATAACCACTAAGCCTTTGGGCCGACATGTGTTGGGTGTGTATATTTTTCAACAGAATGGACACATTATGTGTGGTGTGTAAAGTGGTATCATGTCCCAGAGTGAATGATGTAGCCATTTCCACCACCATCACACAGGATGCTAAAGCTCTGAGACACGCAGGCATGCCTTGAACCTGTACTGGAACCATCTTTGAGAAAAAAGCAACAGGGCGGAGCTTGCCTCCTTGTTCCTGAGCTAAGACTCCCACCATTGTTTTACAGTTGTCCATGGCAAATAAGTGGAACATCTTGCCATAACCAGGCAGGCCTAGACTAGGGGCCGTTAACCGTAGCATTTTTAAAATAGACAAAAGCATTACACATTTCCTCTGACCATTTTAGACAATCTGTCATATCAGAACCTGTGGCTTGCCTCAGGAGATTGTCATAGTAGGAACAGTCAGTTATCCATTGGCGGCAGTAACCAATCATGCCAAGGAAGGTAAGTATGTCCTTCTTGGTCAGTGAGCGGGGCAGACCCATGAGAGCCGCAGCTCTCTTGTGACTGACTTTCCTTTCTCCTTTTGTGAGGACAAAACCAAGGTACTCAACAGTTTCCTGACACCACTGCAATTTCTTTCTAAACACTTTGTGACCACTTTTAAATAACCAGTTTATGAGATCCACACTGTCCTCCTGTCCGGCTGCCTGATTTGAACTACAGAGGATGAGGTCATCCACGTATTTTAGTAGGACCGAACCATAACGGGGAGTCAAGGACCTCAGTTTGGCCGAAGCACAATCGAGTAGACTACAGGTGAGTCCACATAGCCCTGGGGTTTTCTACACCAGGTAAGTTGGCGGTTCTTTAAACAAAAGGCAAAGATTGGCCATGTCTCCTTATCCACAGGGATGGAGAAAAAAAGCATTTGTCAAATAAATCACTGTAAAACACTGCATCAAATGGAATGGAGAACAGGAGTGATGGCACATCTGGCACTATTGGGGCAATGGGGACCACAAGTTCATTTATGGCTCTCAGATCCTGTACAAATCTGTAGCTACCATCTGATTTCTTCACTGGGTTAATTGGGGTATTATAGGGAGAAACTATGTCTTCCAAAATACCTTCTTCAAGAAGGTGTTTTACCATTGGGGCAATACCTTCCTCCTTTTCTTTTGATAAAGGGTACTGTTTATGGTACACAGGTTTAGCCCATGCCTTAAGAGTGGCCTTGTAGAGGGTCCAGAAAATGAGGCCAACATCAAAAGAATTTTCTGCCCATACTCTGTCGTCTATCCTACCTGGAGGTGGGCCGTGGCTGTCTGCCACAATCATGGTTAGGAGGGAAATTATTGGGACCTTGGTGGATTGCGCTACAATCTCACCCTGTGGTTTTGATATTTATATTTAGTTCTCCCATCAGGTCTCTACCTAACAGGTTTACTGGGCAGTTTGGGATAATTCTGAATGAGTGGTGCATTAGAGTGTAACCATGCACAGGGTCAAAAATGGGGAGGGGAGGTGTTTTGTAGGTTTTGGTGAGTATCCCATTTATTCCCATTGAAGACTCAGCATTCGTGTACTCTCCTCTATAATGATCTTCGGTAATTATGCTATAGGTCGCGCATGAGTCAAGAAGAAACTGGATCATTTTCACACTCACATGTAATGATATGAGTGGCTGTTCTTTATAAGAGTGAGAGACGAGAGGGAATGCTTGGATACTACCTTCTGGGCAGCTTCATTTGTTTTGTTGAGGCGGCTGTTGCCAGGTAATAGGGAATTTTATGCCTTGTTGGGACAGGTCTTGTCACGTACCTGGTGATGGAGTCTGATTGTGCAGAGGGCAACCTCTCTTACGACCCTGGTTCGGGAACCCTTGGTAGAGCAGACAGGAGATTCCGGAGCACAGGGGGGCACGAGGGCTCGTGCGGATGCAGATGGTGTTGTGAGGATCCTCCAGGAGCTCGTGCAGACAGAAGAGTGGTGATGCAGGCAGGGTCGTTAACAGGCTGGCTGGTGCGGTACAAGGGGGTCAGGCAGAAGCGTGGTCATAAACAGGCAGAGGGTCGGTACAGGCAGAGTTCAATCAAGATCGGGCAAGCCGGGTCACAGATACAGGAAGTCTTTAGCAAACAGGTCACGGGAACACACTGGGACGCTGTAGAACGGACAGCATTTTCTACAGGGTTTACACTGTTTAAATAGGGCTGCCCGGCGCCGCCCCCTCTGGGAGTGCGAGGAAAGCACAACCAACTGCAAACAAGTCCTCAGAGTGTAGAAAGAACAACAAACTGCAACAAGTCCTCTTCTAACAGGTCTCTATTTTGTTGAAACCTGTTGGGAGTGGCCTTGAGTCTCATATGGACTTCTCCAATGATCCTCAGCTCCACAATTAAAACAACCTGTATTTTTTCCTCTATTTCCTCCCCATCCCCTGAATCGGCCTCTGCCTCTGCCCTTACTACTGTAACCTCCTCGGTTCCCGCTTTGTCGTGGCGGGCCCCCTTGATAATGGGCGCTAAAGGAGCTTCAAAACATCCAACAGCGTCTTCTTCTGTTAGTTTTTCTTGAAATTGTTCCCTTGTACATGTGGGCCATTCAGAAATCATCTGTTTTACAGTCAACATTACATTAAGCTTCAAATTAGATAAAAAGGTCTGAATCAGTAAACTGTACATATTGGGTTGCAAAGTGAGCACTGCCTCTTGTGTCCAGATATCATTAAATCTCTTCCAAAACTCCAACACTGACTCTCCTGACTTGTGTTTGCATGCTACTGCTGTAGGGAGGGAGGATTTGGACTTAAGTGCCTTTTCCATTTCCTATGTAATCTCATTCCACATGTCAGTCCTTCCCTGTTCTGTGTTTAGTTGATAAGCTGTGGCAGTGACTCCGCTATCCTCTACAACAGATATGGTTCTGACATTGTCCCAGTTCCAGGGAGATGTCTGCCCCACAATCCCTTCAAGAATGAGATGCATGTCTTCTTGTGTGTAATTTCTCCCTTTACATGCCTTTTTAAGATAACTGACTGTAGCTAATGAGGAAACAGTTGGTTTCGGACAGTGTTTTACAATGCGATTTATATCCTCGATTTATATGGGTTTTTTAAGAATACTTTCTCCTATTGTCATGAAGGGGAGGCGTGTGGGTTGGTGTTTGGCACTAGATGAATCGGCACCATATTGGGTCCCGTCTTGTGTATGTGAGGGACTTAAGATGTTAGTTAAACCTAGTGCGTCAGCTAATCTGACTGACAGAGAGCCTGAGCTGGTGGGTTCCTCAATATGAGAATCATCAGCTTCAGTAGTCCCTATACCAGTTCCTCCTATGGCCCCACTGTGATTTGAAGTGGTCTGGACAGTAGGGCCAGCGGCTGTACTGGTGGTCTCTGCGGGGTGAGTGGGACTGGTGGACGGTATGCAGTGGGAGTTTGTACAGCGTGGTGTCCAGCTAGAAAATCAATGTCTTCCTTTGTGAAACTTGTATAGAGTTTGGCGGGGTTCGGGACGTAAGGGGGAGGTGGGTTTGGAGAACTGCATGAGAGAGTGTGTGGGTCTATCTATTTCTGACTCACACTCATGGGATTTCTGAGAATTCTTATTATTAGGATTTATTCCCATTTTCTTCTGTTTCTTATTATCTCTCTTATGCCAATATGGGACGTAGTTAAGCCAGTTCTCTCCTCCCTTTTTCATATATTTCATATCCCATTCTGGGTCACCCTGGTACCACGGAAAAGCCTGTTTATCACCCAAAGACCTTTGATCATGTCCATATGAAAAGTGTCATTGTCACCCTCCCGGGGAAAAGGATCAACACTACCCATTATTTCTGTCCACCCTGCTAAATTGTCCGCCCATGGGTCAATTAGATAATAATCCGTTCCACATACACGAGCTACAAAGTCCTTACATGTCTCCTCAACCTCTGGTAGTGGTATATCTGCTTTACGGCTGCCGCAACCCATAATGACAGTGGAGAAGAAACACCTTACCTTGTAGTTCCTCTTTTGTCCACTCAACAAATTATCTTATACTTCTATGCCACAGAAAGAAAAGCAAAGGAATTTAGGGCTTAAACTGATCCAACCGGACTAATATTTAATTTCTTCCCAAAATAAATTTATCTGTGGACTTCTCAAAGTCCTCTCTGCTTTCCAAAAGCACAGTGCTTCCCAAAAGCACTCCTCGCCTGGCCACGGCATACGTGATGTGGGGTTAAAATTGCAACTCGAAGGACTAAAGTTTTATCAGAGCCTACGGCAAGGAAACATTCAGTCAAAAATGACAAAAATTTATTTACTGCAGGATGAGTTCTGTATCCCAGACGAGCCCCCAGCTGAAAGGATTTAATTCCTCTCGACCCCCGTCTGTCCCTGGTGGACCAGTTATCACCCTCAGAGCTCCCGAGTCCCCCCCCCCCCCGAGCCACAAGAATATACACACAGACACAACAGCTGTTTCTCAGGGAGAGTGCTGCCTTTATTTCCTGTTTTTCCTCTTTTATAGTCACAGAAAAGTAGGAGTAACAGGATGTATAAAAGAACCATATAAGGGGGTCTGCACAATAGTTTCATTTTTAAGAAATGGAAACTGAGAAATAGAAACTCCACTGTATACACAAAACTAGCTTCAAGCATCTAAGCCTAGAATGGAGTCTTAGCATATATATGTGTAATAGAAAAACTTAGGTCATACATAATCCTGCAAAATGGAGACACTTAGGTTATACATATTCCTTCAGTGGTGGTCTGAGAGAGTCATACTCTTGATCAAGGTTTGGTGTAGGAAGGTTAGGTCTGATTGCTTAATGAACAGATAGTCCAGTCTAGAGTAACGTTTATGGACCGCGGAAAAGAAAGTGTAATCTTTCCTTTGCGGGTTCATGGTCCGCCAAGTGTCATGTCGTGTCAGAGGCAAATTGAAGTTTGACCTGCCGAAGCGCGATGTGGTTTCTGACTAAGTGTCTAGTAGGGGGTTTAATGTTAAGTTTAGGTCTCCCCCCAGAATAAAAAGACCTGTTTGGAAGGAGGTTAGTTTCAAAATTACCTCTTTGAGGAAAGAGACCTGCTTCGAGTTGGGACAGTAGATATTGGTTAGTGTCAGTGGTTTTATTTGTACGCCTTAGGAAGATATAAGAAAAGGGCACGATTTAGAAAAGAGGATGGAAACTCCCTTGGTTTTAGACTCAGTGCCAGTTGCATGATACGCTGTTGGGAAAAGGTGATTTCAAAAGGGAAAGCATTCCCAAATTTAGAAATGGGTCTCCTGTATGAAAAGTATTTGGGCTCGCAAGTGGTGCGTCTCAGCTAACCCGCTGATACGCTTCTCCGGTATATTGAGACATTTTGCATTAAGGGATGTCACTTTTGGTGAAGAGGGTATGGTGCAGTTTCCGGTAGGTGACATGATTATCCCGTTAGGTGTAGATTAGAGCGTTCACCTGTACCCAGGAGTGCTTTATACGGTTAAAGGGTTGCCGGCGGCAGGGGGGGGGGCTGTGAAAAAAAAAGGGGGGGGGTGGCGATTGGGGGTTTTAAGAAGAAAAAGAGGAAAGATATAGGAAGATGGGAGCAGAAATGAAGAGTTCCCGAATACAGGAAAGTTAGGACCGAAAGGAGTGGAAAGCCCAGTTAGAGGTGAAAGTTAATCAGCTCCCCTATAAGGTAGCACTGGGACTCCCCAGTGAGATATGTCGTCACCTTGGGGAACCGGCTTATGGTAAGTACTGGGGGTGGAAGCAATCCCTGTTAGCCCACCCGTGAGGTAAGGGGGGGAGAACAGTACTACTATCCGGTTATGCCCCAAGGAGTCAGGTTGGGGGGTGATTAGCACTAAAGCAGGATGAACTTCTAAGGCATCCACAACCTCTTATAGGGTTAGCCTTAACGTGGAAGAGCTGTCCAGTAACCCGGGTAAAATGGCTTAAGACCTTGTCCTCCCTAAGGGAGGGCTCTACTCAGTTCGGGCCTTACATCCAGGAGACCTCAAGCCTCATAGTGCCCAATGCTGCTGTCCTCTTCGATCTGGAGAGAACAGCATGAGATCGACTTGGGGAGTTAAGACCTTAGAAGGTGGGATGTATACCGTGGTCCTGTATCTCCCATCTGGTAGGAGTACCCCCCAACGGGCGTGACATCACGGGTGTTCATAAGTTCATAAAATGAAGATAAAAATACACATGTGCGAACAAAACAAAACATAACATAAACAGAAAGAGCAAGCCGATTTATCAACAAATGGACAGACAGGGTGTCCCGTTCCCATAAATTGAATCTCTAATTTGACAAGCATGGTTGGTGTCAGAACACACATCGCTCGGCCCATGTCCCAACCACCTCTCTGCCCCTGCCATGTAAAAGGCATAGGGGGGTGGTCGGTTCAAGAGTCGGGCGGAGTGAGTATGATCACAGTCAGGTTTAAAGCCCAGGGTAAACCATGCTATGAGAACCAAGTAATCCTTGTAACGAAAAATGTCCCCCTAGAAAAAATGGCACAACTTGATGTCCTTCATTGCAATAGCAAATTCTACACCTAGGCATTCACCTTGTGTGGAGGGGGCAGAACGAGCCGCCCCCCCGAGAACTTCCAAACCTACCAGGAAGAGTAAGCTTGACTGGGTATGGGGATTGGAAGGTGAAAGGTTCCAGGCACCAGTAAGTGCTCCATTTCCCCATCTGTTTAACCACCAAGACCAGGTTTCACAGATGGGGCAAGAAGAGCATACAAATCAGGTATGACAAATCTGCCACACATGGTAACTATTGCAGTCACTGTACCTACAGTGAACATGAAATATGCACCCCTTGCGCACTCTCCAGAAATTCCAGTCTGATAGACATATCTTATGGATTGCTCAGTGTGTCTGCCACCATGTACTGTGGCTGGCCTTCTAATCCAAGCAGAGCAGGGGGTCCTGTTTAAAGGAAATATAAGAAACAAAGGAGACACATCCGGAGAAACAAAGATGGGGGTGAGGGCAACTCAGAACAAGTTCCTAAGACCCCTTGTCCATCAGAAAGATAGGGCCACATGCAAGTAGAACATTGCCTAGGTTCCTTTCAAAAACAACAAAAAAAAAACAAAAAGAGGGGGGGGGTGAAAGTCTGATGCAAGGAAAGAAGGGGCTATCATAAAGGGGGTTTGTGTTACTTCATGGTGTCCCTTGATCTCTTGAGCGGGGCGTGGCTAGTCTTTCTTGTTCACTGTAATGAAGCAGGTAGTTTGGGTGAGGCAGTGCATAGCCCGCAGGGATATGCTTCAAAAAGCCTTACAGCAATTGGTGTCTCATGACCGGTAGGTAACCCTTGTGTAGCAGAGGGTAGGAAATAAATCCAGAACTTAAGGCATTCTCGGGCTCCCTTCAGATATCATCCCCATCTGCTTGTAGGAACATATGCCTCCCCTCTATCCAGTTCCCCCTCCCCTCCCCAGAAATCAGCCTGAGGCCATCTCGAGCCAAGATACCTGTAGTTATACAGTTAAGTTAATATGTCTCTATATGAGTGACACCCCTTACCTTAAAGTCCATAAGCCCAAGGTCACTGGTTCTCTGCCAACATCACAAGGTAGCTGGATAAAAGATGTTCTGGATACTGGATGGATGGGGGTACACACTACCTTTGCATGCTCAGTTGTAAGGTCTAGTTTCCGTTCTGCATCTCAGACGATGGGGATTGCCTCAGGCTCCCTTCTGTCTCCATGGCGTCACAGTAGCGCCTAGGTGAGCTGGATATGTTTCAATGTCTCCTCTGCCTGTTCCTCTGTTGTCATGGGAATTCTTCCTGGAGAATGGGAATCCAAGGATCTTGGCATCTCTAGAGTGTCGCAAAAGGCATGTAGATCTGCTGGTGTTCTCAAATAAGCAGTGTGGTTCCCAACTGATGCCTGCAGACAGAATGGAAATTTCCATTTGTATTGTATATGTCTACCACGCAATACGTGCAGGAGGGGCTGCAGCTCCCTTCTATGTTGCAGAGTAATAGAAGACAGATCTTGAAATATTTGTATCCGAGCTCCCTCGTGTTCTAATTGAGCTTGATTGTGGGCTGCCCGCAGGATGTCCTCTTTCTGATTGTAATTGACCAGGCAACATACAATGTCTGTTGGGGGTTCCGTGTTCCAGACCCGAGGCCTCAGGGCCTGATCACACCTTTCCATCTCCACTGGGGCATCTGGTGGCTTGCCCAGCAGCATGTTAAAAATAGCCCATACTGCCCTTTGTATTTGTGGGCCCTCAACAGTCTCTGGCATTCCCCTTATCCTTAAGTTGTGCCTCCTGTCTCGGTTGTCGAGGTCCTCCAGGTGTCTGTGCATCTTCAAGAGGTGCTGTGTCTGTATGCTGGATTGGTGCTGTATTTGCTGGATGGCGGTGCCCTGTGTCATGGCCGCCGCCTCCACGTGGTCCAAGCGAGACGCCAATACTCTGAGGTCCGACGTCAGGTCTGAGATGGCCGCCGATAGCATATTTTTAATGTCTGAGGCAGCTAGCTGTAGGTCTGCTAGCGATATCAGCGGGGATTGCTGAGGGAGTTGCTGAGGGGGGAGCGTACCCGTAGTGAAGCTTCCGCCCGTTTCCTTGTGGCAACCGTGCGTCCCCAAACTCAAGTTCGCGGCTTGAGATGCGGCCTGGGTGTCCTGGCTCTGTGTGCGGAACATCGCCAGTATTGTACAACTCAACTGGGTTACATGTTCCTCCTGTGGTCGGGGAGGCAGTATATTCTTCCCTGCCATTCTGTATTGTCACTTTTACAGCCCTTCTCTCTGTCTGGTAGCTTTTAGAGGCCGTGGAAGTCAGAGCTCTCGGATTAAGCTGCCATCCTGCTTCAGTGTCAAACCACGCCCCCCTCAACTTTTTTTTGCATGAATCCATCCCTCCCATAGCAGTCCCCAGCTTCTCATGCCCTTATTTGACAGCCGTTTGCCTATTTGCCATACTAATTGCCAGAATTTAACAGCAAGATTTGTGCTTCCCCCTTCCCTTTAGACTTAATTGGGACTCACCTCTAGGTTCAGGTTTGGCTAATCTGAAACAACATTTTTTCCCATGGTGTATCAGACCTGGAAAGATTCTCTTATCCTTAGGGACAACCAGGCTTGGACTTGAGCAGTCAGAGCTGTACGGAATAGTCAGAAAAATGAAAAATTGTTGTTGCTGTTTGATGCTAAATAACCAATGCAAAGATGAAACTCTATGCTATCAATCGTCATGATAAATGGAAGTTGGCAGGAAGCCGTCAAACACACATTGGCAAGTGAACTGAGTCCTTAAAAGCTCTCCATTCAAAAGTGACAGGTTTTCTACAAAGGCCCCAGGTGTACTGGTTAGAAGGAGAAGCACACTAAAGAATGTGGTCCTACATCCTACCAGTATCTACCTTGCACTGTATCAAGGTCTCTACAGCAAATGTGAAAAATGACAGTTTTTTTGCTACGATTTTATCTATTAGGCTAACAGAAGTGAAAAAAATTGACCATTTAAGGCCCCTTTCACACAGACTGTCCGATCAGGTTCGCCTGTCAGTTTTTCAGGTGGACCTGATTGAACCTTGCACTCTCCCCTAGCGGATGTCAGCGGTGACATGTTCGCTAACATCCGCCGCTATCCTATCCTGCCTGGGAAATCTAGATGGATGGTGGTCCTATTTCCCATCCTTCTGGTGGATTGGATTGGACGAAAATGGACTGGCAGTCAGTTTTCACCCAATTTTCCCATAGAGGAGGGTGGGACTGTGTCTGTCTCCGCTCTGCATAGTGAGCAAGGACTAACCTGTTATCCGTCTGCTCAGCGGAGATCAGAGGAGCGATCCCCCGCTGAGCAAGTGGAGTCCACCAAATGGAGGCGCCTGTGTGAAAGGTGCCTTACACCCCAGCCAAACTGATATTTCTTTCCTACAGGTACATGTAAAATCATAATTTTTTGATAGAAAATTACTTAGAACCCCCAAACATTATAATATATATTTTAGCAGAGGCCCTAGAGAAGAAAATTGTGTTTTATGTCACATGGTATTTGCGCAGCAGTTTTTGCAAAAAAATCACTTTAATCAAACTTAGTGAACACATTATAATAGCCATTTTTTTAGTGAAATATAAAAGATGTCACGACGTGTAAATAGATACTTAATATGCCGTGTTTTAAAAATGCATGTGCCCATGGAACGACTTCAAACTACGTTACTTAAAAATCTTCATGGGAGATGCTTTAAAAGCCATTACAGATTACAAGTTTAGAGTTACACAGGAGGTATAGCGCTCAAAGTATTGTGCCCACTCTGACGTTCGCAGTAATACCTAAGGTTGGGTTCACTCTATTGCGAATTGGATGCGGGTTCTCCGCATTCAGTTCACAACAGCAGGAGATTGTGACCGTCTCTCTATGGAGCCGGTTCACAAATCTCCAGAGCGGCTCTGGTGCGAATTTGCCCAGGATACCTGTGCGTCTTTTGGTCCATTTCAGGTCCGAATTCAGCCAAAAATTAGGGCTGAAATCGGACCTGAAATGGGGAACCAGGACGCACCGGACCCCCGCTGTGAGCCGCATGCGGCAATAGTGTGAACCCAGCCTTACATGCGATCACCATTTACATATGCATGCAGGACCAACGTGTGTGTGTTCACGTGGTGCTGGGAACGGGAGCGCTTTAAATTTTTTTATTTTATTATTTATTTTGTTTAAATTCATTTTTTTAACACTGTACTGTGTTTTTTTATCAACTTTATTGCAGCAACAGTTTTACATAAATAAAAAGCTGATTATTGTAAGTCAATGGTAACTGGTTTGTTAAACCATCCAAGCCCCCTTTTCCACTGAATGCGGCTTTGAAATCTCTCTACTTCAGCTTTATTTCAAAGCCGTAGGACAGTATTGCCATCATCTGTGCTATTTCATGCACAGATGTCAATGTATGTCGCACATGAAATCGCCAGGAAAAATAGTGCAGGAACTATAATTCAAATCACGCTATTTAAAATCACACCTATTAAGACAATGACATAGAAAGACATTAGATGTGACTTCAGGTGCAATTTGTAAATCGGGGGTTAAATGCTACAACAAGCTGCCCTGTCAAAAACAACAGACCTACTGGCTGGATCATTCGGTGAAAATAAAAGATAGAAAACCTAAAAAGGAAGCTAATGCAGCCATCACATCTAAGAATTGTTAAGCTGCAATACCATAGGTATTGGTACCATAGGTATTGGTAAGCTGGCCATACTATAGGAGGATTTGATTTGAAACATTTTATTTCGTAATGTTTCATTCACTTTTCTAATAGTTAGTGGGGTCAAATCAGCGATCGTATTCAACCACAGTGATAAGAAGATTCCAAAGAGGCAGGATAGAAATTTTCTCCAAAATTAGTGAAATTCTAATGCCTGGTACCATAGGTGTGCGCACATAGGGTGGAAGGTGTGCCTGGGCACACCCTAATCACCCTGTACTGTGCAGATTCTCCCTGCTGCCTGCTGCAGAGAAAGGGACGGGGGAATCTCAGTCCTCAGTCTCTTTCTCTGTGTCTGTTTAGACCCCTGATATTTCACCAAAACCCCCCAGCAGGGCTCATAATTAAAATTGTAAAAAAAAAAAATAATAAAATATAATATTGTAAAAAATAATAAAAAACAAAAATGTAAAAAAAATAATAAAATAAAAATAAACTACTGACACTGATCTCTGCCCTACTGACACCGCCCTCTGCCCTTCTGCCATATATACACACACACTCATGTTTGTTTACGCTTTGTGGTGCACACCCTAATGCAATAGGCTGTGCACACCTATGCCTGGTACACACTACTAGTTTTTTCATTCAACCCAGTGGGTATAATGAAAAGAACTGACAACTCCGGTCGGAGCCGCTGTCCTAACTAAGCAAAGTTAGTACAGTGATTTCCCCCCACTGAGTTGTCTTATGACAGGGTGACAGACCCCACCAGAACACTGATCAGAGCTCTCTCGGGAGTCAGCCAGCTGCTGGTTTTCCAGCATATAGTTACATAGTTACATACATAGTTACATAGTTTGTGAGGTTGAAAAAAGACCAACCTGTATGTGTGCTTTTGTGTCAATATTATATTGTATATCCCTGTATGTTGCGGTCGTCTAGGTGCCTATCCAATCGTTTTTGGAATTATCTATGCTCCCTGCTGAAACCACTGTTGTGGAAGAGAATTCCACATCTTCACTGCTCTTACCGTAAAAAAAAACCCTCTACGCAGTTTAAGGTTAAACCGCCTTTCTTCTAATTTTAGTGAATGGCCGCATGTCTTTTTATATTCCCTTGCGCTGAAAAGTTTTTTCCTTATTGTGGGGTCACCATTCCAGTATTTGTACATTGAAATCATATCCCCTCTCAAGTGTCTCTTCTCCAGAGAGAATAAGTTCAGTGTTCTTAATCTTTCCTCATAACTAACGTCCTCCAGTCCCTTAATCAGCTTTGTTGCCCTTCTTTGGACCCACTCCAGTTCCAGCACATCCCTCCTGAGGACTGGTGACCAGAATTGGACGGCATACTCAACATGCGGCCGGACAAGTGTCTTGTAGAGTGGGAAAATTATTGTTTTATCTCTGGAGTGATTCCCCTTTTTAATGCATGCCAATATTCTGTTGGCTTTGCTTGCAGCAGCTTGGCATTGCATGCCATTGCTGAGCCTGTCATCTACTAGGACCCCCAGGTCATTTTCCATTCTAGATTCCCCCAGAGGCTCTCCCCCTAGCGAGTAGTTTGCATTCATATTTTTGGCACCCAAATGCATAATTTTACATTTTTCTACATTAAACCTCATTTGCCATGTAGTTGCCCACCCCATTAATTTGTCCAGATCTTCTTGCAAGGTTTCCACATCCTGTGGAGAAATTATTGCCCTGCATAGCTTAGTATTGTCTGCAAATACCGAGATTGAGCTGTTTATCCCATCCTCCAGATCATTTATGAATAAATTATAATAGCATTGGTTCCAGGACAGAACCCTGGGGGACCCCACTCTCCACACCGGACCATTCTGAGTATTCCCTACTATTGACGTTACGCTAACTGGTCTGTAGTTCCCAGGGACATATCTTGTCCCTTTTTTACATATTGGTGTTACATTGGCTTTTCTCCAATCATCTGGTAGCATACTAGTAAGAAGACTGCTCGTAAAAATTAGGAACAATGGTCTGGTAATTGCTTGACTGAGTTTTTGAGGATCCTTGGGTGCAAGCCATCTGGTCCTGGTGACTGATTGATGTTAAGTTTTTCAAGTCTATTCCTAATTCTATCCTCTGTTAACCTTGACGGTGCCTCCTGTGACTTGCCGTGAGGATAAACATTACAGTTTTGGTTACTGAAGCCCCCTGTTTCCCTTGTGAAGACCGAGGAAAAGAATATATTCAAAACCTTTGTCATCTCTCCATCCTTTGTAACCAGATTCCCTTCGTTGTTCTTTATGGGGCCAATATGATCTAACCCCCCTTTCTTACTATTTATATACTTAAAGAATTTATTGGGATTTTTCTTACTCTCCTCTGCTATGTGCCTTTCGTGTTCTATCTTAGCAACCCTGATTGCACCCTTACATTTCTTATAGCATTCTTTGCAAAATTGAAATGCTGATGGTGACCCCTCAGCCTTGTATTTTTAAAGGCCTTCTCCTTTGCTTTTATAAGCATTTTTACGTTGGAGTTAAAGTACATCTTAAGGCAACATACATATTTTAGTAAATCCTCATATAAATACCTGAAAGTTACACATGGTAATAAACATAATAACTGAAATTATTATTTTCCTCCCATATCACTGCAATTGTGGTCTGTAATCCCCTATTCATTACTACTTTGTTGTATAGTGTTAGTGATGATGGGAGGAGTTCAGCAGAGCAGAACAGAGCTCAGATGTCATTTCCTTTCAGTGAACTAGCTTGTCTATCTCTCAGTCCTCCTGCCTTCTACCATGCTCAGTCTATTTTACATAACACACACGCATCTGCCAATCAATAGCTGGGTGTGTGCTATGTAAAACAGGCACAAGTCAGTACAGGTTTGTTTTCACACAGATCAGTCTATTAATCTGCGTGCTTCTCCCTGCCTGCTCTCCTCTGGTAATTTGTAAACCAACAGAACAAAATCCAACCTAGAAGCTGGCTGTATAGATAGAGCAGTGGGCGGGCAAAGGCAGGGCATAGGTGGGAGTGGGCGGGGCTGCACTGGATGATCGTGGGCAGAGCCTAATCAAGACTTCTGTGTGGAATGAATGCCTGAGATTTCTAAGTACTACAAGAGCACCTCCCCCAGTGATGTCAGGATTTATATGCAGAGAGATAGATGAAAAATAAGACAACATGCAAACCTGAGGCAATTTGAAAACCAGGAAGTAAAGTTGTCCCCTCATTAATGGAAGTGCACATGAGAGCAGGGGACAAGGTAGATATCTCAACATCCTCACTGCTTTTTGCAAAACAATCAGCAACATGTTTAACAGACTGTATAGGTACATAAAGCCACCCAGGACTTTTATTAGCTCTTTTAAATTTATTTCCCAATGGGATGCACTGGCTAATATCCTTAATTAATATGTTCTTAAAGCACAACCATTTTTCCTCTGTGTTCATTGTTCTTAGTATTTTATCTCATTTAATATCTTCTAGCAAGGAGCATGCTCATCTGAAAGAAGCCAGCCAACCAACATACATACATGCCGAATGTCGGACTGTTTTTATTCAACTGGCCAATATCTCCTTACATTCGGCCTGTGTGTATGGGGCTTAAGGCTCTGTTCACACTTGTACTACTCCAAAGTCCCACGACTTTGGAGTGCAACTTTGATGCAACTTTGGATAGGCGGGACTTGGATGTGACTTGTTTTCTCTCTGTAAAGTCGGAACCACTGTTGCATGCAAAACATTCAGATATGACTTTCATGCAACTTTTGAGGGTTAACATTGAAGTCTGTGGCCCTCAAGTTGCATGAAAGTTGGACCAAAGTAGTGCATGAACTTCTTTGAAGTCGCTGCGACTTTAAGTCACACAAATATGAATGGTTATCATTGGAAAACATGGGGTATGACTGGTCATGCGACTTTGGTGTCCAAAGTTGCATGACAAATCACACAAGTGTGAATGTGGGTTTCTGGAAAAACATTTAATTTAATCCACATATGCTGGCACAAAAGAAACCTGTTAAATGCTTCTGGGATTCCATTCAAGTGACTGGTTTGGATGAAATTGTAAGGGCTTTCTAATGAACTTGGTTGACTCAATAGTGGAAAGCTTGAATGCTCTGAATAACAATTTTTCTGAATTTCCATGCCAACAAAATTTTACTGGTGTATGACCTGCTTTACACACAAGGTTTACATTCAAATTAAAAAAACTGACAGGATTTCACGAATGGTTCTTGTTGTCCGTAATTTTGAATCTGCATGACAACTTCCATCCAAATTCTGAGGAAAAAGTTACAATCCTGCTGCTAGCTATTGTTTGGGGCATGGCAGGTGAGGGAAAAGGCATCGAAGATATATAACTGTCCAACAAAATCCTGGACATATGGCAATTGTGGCAATATATATTCACATTTAGTAAAGTTGTCCACTACAGTCCCTGAGTGCGGACACCCCGTCCCATACTTTCCTTTAGCCACGACCCAGTGATCTTACCTCCTACATGGACCAAGCCAGTTCGTCTTTAATATGTGCATCTTAGTCCCATATATTTCTGTAGGTGAGCCTTATTCCAAGTGGCTAATGGAGGCTGCCAGGAACAGGGCTACCCATTGGAATGAATGGCAAATGAATATACAGTGCATATAACTAAGGCCAGACATAGATGGAGCAAATTTCTTTCCTGCAACCTCGGGTTGCTGAAGCCATCCGTGCCGGAAGAACAGTGGTTATAGCTAGCAGCTATAACAACTGCTAGCCATAATCGCATGTAAAATACGGCAGGCTGGTTGTACCCAAGATGATGGATCAATCAAATTGGATACATTCAGCCTGCCCATACATGGTTTGAATATTGGCCGGTTCCTGCTGAACCTGCTAAGATTCAAACTGTCTATGGCCGGCTTAAGAGGGGCCAGCCGGGTTGGATTTTAGCTGATGGTAGTTTTAAAACCAGCGATCTGTCTGATGAACAGCTTCACCAAAAATGAGTGTCAACAGTTTGTTCTTATCTCCCAAGTGTGCCATGTCACATAGGGAACTGGTGGGAATTAGAAGTGGCTGTTTCAACACACATTATTTAGTAAAGGTATACTGTGGTTACCATCAGAAAACCCATCGTAGGAAATGCCATGCAGCTATTAATGGAGCACGACCAAGACAGAAATTGTCTGCAAAGAGGCTGCAGGAGATCAGCAACAATGAAGCTACCCATAGAGGACTCAGCCAAAAAAAAATAAAAAATTAGCAGATTCCCCCATCCACACAAGTGAGGTGGATGGGGGAATCCTCCCCACTGCGCTATTGTATTTTGACAGCAGTACTCCTCTGCTATCAGAATCCACTGATCAATGTGCTGCAGCTGATTTAACAAAAATATACCAACAGTCCTGCTCAAGAGGAGTCAATAATTAGATCAACTCCTCTCAAGCCGGAACGGCAATAGATGGATAAAAAAAATTCCGGTTTCTGTTGAACCTGACAAATTTGGATCTATCTATGGCCAGCTTTAGGTACAACAAGGAAGGAAAAAAAGAAGAAACAATTATTTTATGTTAAAGATGCAATCATTTCTCCCTGTACAGGGTTCATAAAATGTATCCAAACTCTCCTCCGAACTATTGGAGATTTTTTGGGCCTGCCCTATTGGCCAATATTGGAAGGCCATAATTATCACCACTGCCTCTGAAATGCATTCACCCCCTCTCTGCCCATTTGCCTGTTGTGCTTAGTGGAAGCGGACACTGCTGGGGCTCCTTCTGGTTGAGTTCACACTGATGTGAACCCAGCCATGGGTCCTAGCAGGGGTCCGGTTCGTCCCTGTACACCGATTCGGGTGTGAATCAGGTCCTAATTTTTTTTGCACCTGAAACGGAGCCAAAGATGCACAGGACTCTTTTCCAAAGCAGAGCGCGGCCGCCTCCAGAGCTGTGTGATCCAGCTCTATTATGAGCCGGTCACACTCTCCTGTCATGCGAAATGGATGTGGTGAAACACGCATCCAATTTGTATAAGTGTGAACCCAGCCTTACACTCAAAAAGCCATTACCCTCACCTGAAAAAAAGTTTTGGCAACAGCTGGTCAACACAGCCCTACCCCTATATAAGGAAACTTATTGTTACAGGGGCTGCCCTAAAAAGTTCACCAAGGTGTGGTCCAATTGGCTTCAGGACGATTCCACAGCTCGATTGTAGGATGTTACCTTTTTGCTTCATGTGTTCTTTTATGCTTCATGCAGGTTTGGATGTGGGGGAGAGCCATATGAGGTCTAAACTAGTCTATGCCTGAGGGGCACTGTTTCAGTTCATATTGCTTTTATGCTGTTTGAGTAAGCCACACACACAAGGAGAAGCAGTTTGGGTTGTTTTTTTGATTCATGTTTTTTCTTTTGTTCTTTGTAGGTATGGGCCCCCAACTCGAACATCGGGGGGTTCACCTGTTTGGCGCATTCTGAATATTATGGGGCATTTGCGGGAAATTTGAGCGTCCCATAATGCATTCCAATTGCCGGGAAATGCTGCCTGCTGATTGGCCAAAGCATGCACATGACCTGCATGCTTTGGCCAATCACAGCACACTCTACTGTGAGAGCTATGATTGCCCAAAGGCGGGGTGCCTTTAGCCAATCACTGCTCAGCAGCCTCAATCCACGCCCACACTAGGTCCTCTGCCTTGCTAAAGAAGCTGAGGGTAAAGGTGATGCACTGGCCAAGTATGTCTCCAGACCTAAACCCTATTGAGCATCTGTGGGGCATCCTCATATGGAAGGTGGAGGAGCGCAAGGTCTCTAGCATCCACCAGCTCCGTGATGTCGTCATGGTGGTGTGGAAGAGGACTCCAGTGGCTACCTGTGAAGCTCTGGTGAACTCCATGCCCAAGAGGGTTAAGGCAGTGCTGGAAAATAATGGTGGCTACACAAAATATTGACATTTTGGGCCCAATTTGGACATTTTCACCTAGGGGTGTACTCACTTTTGTTGCCAGCAGTTTAGACATTAATGGCTGTGTGTTGAGTTATTTGAGGGGGCAATACATTTACACTGTTATACAAGCTGTACACTCACTAATTTACATTGTAGCAGAGTATCATTTCTTCAAAGTTGTCATATGAAAAGATATAATAAAATATTTACAAAAAATTGAGGGGTGTACTCACTTTTGTGAGATACTGTGTATATATATATATATACAGTTGTGTTCAAAATTATTCAACCCCCACTGAAATTGATTGTTTTGGTCGGTTTGACATTGATTATGATCATTCAGTCATCCTGCTTACAGAAGTGCAAATTTTCGACAATATTGACATTTTCCTACAACATGATTCATGATTCTAACTTACAGTGAACCCCCAACTTATTTTGACTATTACTACACTCGAGTCTTTTCTGTAAACACCAATAAAGTAATATTTACAATACAATATAAACAGACTGGATGTGCACGGAGAAACTAAATTAACATTCGTCCTACTGACTTACTAGTATTAGTTACAGTTTGGCTGGTTTTGTTAGTTAAAGTCACCCCCAACTTATTAAAACTTGTGTTGACATATATATATATATA
>BLSH010543899.1:498108-520729 GCA_018402905.1 Glandirana rugosa | reverse complement strand
ATTCAAATGACATGACTGTCAACAAGAGATTACATTTTACAATCTCTTAGCAGCAAAGTTTTCTAGCCCCTTGGACAGCTATTTGGATAAAAAAAAGAACTGCAGTTAGAAAAAAAAAAAAAAACTTAACCTGTTAAGTTGCTACTTCTTTACAGACTGGTATAGGAAGTACAGCAATCTGAGCTGTCTAGTTGGAGATTTTCCAACATCTACTTTTAATTTAAGGGAATTTGCTGATTTCTCTAAAAATTCTGCCAGAATATCCACCAATTCTTGCAGCAAAATCATTAAAAAAGTAATTGTTTTTTTTACATATGAATTAATCTTGTGTTTTAAACACAAAACCATTCATCATATCACTGCATAGTCAAGCAAGAACACCGTTGAATCACCATTGTCCTCACTTGACTTGCTTTGATCAAGATTAAAGCGGTTGTCTACTCAAATTTTTTTTTAAAAAAAAATAAAAACCTGCAAGATAATAGCATAATGAGCTAGTATGCACCGCATACTAGCTCATTATGAAATACTCACCTTGAACGAAGATCCGACCGAGCCGCCTGGTCCCCTCCGTGGCAGCGGACATCTTCACCCGGATCTTGCTTCCGGGTACGCGGCTCCGGCGCTGTGACTGGCCGGAGCCGCGAGACGTCACCCCCGCGCATGCGCGCGGGGCTCGTTTTCCCCGGCAGGGTCCGGAACGAATGCTGGCTTTTGCCGAGACATATACGGCGCATGCGCCGGAACATACACGGCGCATGCGCCGTAACGATTTATTAAATTGGAAAGGGAATATCTTCTAAACCATACAGGTTTAGAAGATATTCATTTTACCTACAGGTAAGCCTTATTCTAGGCTTACCTGTAGGTAAAAGTAAACAAAAAGGGTAGACAACCGCTTTAAGGGGTTTTGTTTACCGAAAAACCCCTTTGTAAAATTTGAATGTGTTTCTAGGTAATAGATCTCATTCATATCAATCAAAGCACAGATCAAGAACAGTGGTGATTCACCAATGCACTTATTAGCAGACTACTATGTAGAAGGACAAAACAAAAAGTAAAAATGTCTATTGGGGTTCTTTAATGTCATTTCATTTTACATTGGTTTAAATCACATTGTATACGATCATACATAGTTAGAGTATTATCAATGGTCCTGGTCTTGCCTATTTGGTAAATATATAGTATCTAACAAAAGTGAATACACCCCTCACATTTTTGTAAGTATTTTATTATATCTTTTCATGTGACAACACTGAAGAAATTACACTTTGCTACAATGTAAAGTAGTGAGTGTACAGCTCGTATAACAGTGTAAATTTGCTGTCCCCTCAAAATAACTCAACACACAGCCATTATTGTCTAAACCACTGGCAACAAAAGTGAGTACACCCCTAAGTGAAAATGTCCAAATTGGGCCCAATTAGCCATTTTCCCTCCCCGGTGTCATGTGACTCGTTAGTGTTACAAGGTCTCAGGTGTGTTCAATTTGGTGTTATCGCTCTCACTCTCTCATACTGGTCACTGGAAGTTCAACATGGCATCTCATGGCAAACAATTGTCTGAGGATCTGAAAAAAATAATTTTTACTTTACATGAAGATTGCCTAGGCTATAATAAGATTGCCAAGACCCTGAAATTGAGCTGCAGCACGGTGGCCAAGACCATACAGCCGTTTAACAGGACAGATTCCACTCAGAACAGGCCTTGCCATGGTCGGCCAAAGAAGTTGAGTGCACATGCTCAGCGTCATATCCAGAGGTTGTCTTTGGGAAATAGACGTATGAGTGCTGGCAGCATTGCAGCAGAGGTTGAAGGGGTGGGGGGGTCAGCCTGTCAGTGCCCAGAACATTTGCAGCACACTGCATCAAATTTGTCTGCATGGCTGTTGTCCCAGAAGGGAGCCTCTTCTAAAGATGATGCACAAGAAAGTCCGCAAACAGTTTGCTGAAGACAAGCAGACTAAGGACATAGATTACTGGAACCATGTCCTCTGGTCTGATGAGACCAAGATAAACTTATTTGGTTCAGATGGTGTCTGAACCAGGCGAGGAGTACAAAGACAAATGTGTCTTGGCTACAGTCAAGCATGGTGGTGGGAGTGTCATGGGCTGGGGCTGCATGAGTGCTGCCGGCACTGGGGAGCTACAGTTCATTGAGGGAACCATGAATGCCAACATGTAGGGTGACATACTGAAGCAGAGCATAATCCCCTCCCTTCAGAGACTGGGCCGCAGGGCAGTATTCCAACATGATAATGACCCCAAACACACCTCCAAGACTAACTGAGGGTAAAGGGAATGGACTGGCCAAACATGTCTCCAGACCTAAACCCTATTGAGCATCCATGGGGCATCCTCAAATGGAAGGCGGAGGAGCGCAAAGTCTCTAACATCCACCAGCTCTGTGATGTCATCATGGAGGAGTGGAAGAGGACTCCAGTGGCAACCTGTGAAGCTCTGGTGAACTCCATGCCCAAGGGGATTAAGGCAGTGCTGGAAAATAATGGTGGCCACACAAAATATTGACACTTTGGGCCCAATTTGGACATTTTCACTTAGGGGTGTACTCACTTTTGTTGCCAGCGGGTTAAATATTAATGGCTGTGTGTTGAGTTATTTTGAGGGGACAGCAAATTTACCCTTATACAAGCTGTACACTCACCACTTGACATTGTAGCAAAGTGTAATTTCTGCAGTGTTGTCACATGAAAAGATATAATAAAATATTTTCAAAAATGTGAGCGGTGTACTCACTTTTGTGAGATACTATATATATATATATATATATATATATATACATACATACACACACATATATATAAAACACAAGCATGTTCCTGGTGTTAAATGTGCAAATTTGTGCTATTTTCAATTACATTTTCTCCTTTATGTTTAAAATTACAAGATATGCCAAAGATTCACAAAGAATAGGATCAAAAGATATTTTTTTTGGTTTTTTTTTGGTGGGGGGGGGGGTAATTTTTTTAAGTTTATCAAGCATGAGCATATCATAATCAGTGATTGTGATAATGCATGGTGTGATTAATAACATCAAAATATAAATATAAATGCCCCCAACCATAAATACTGTCATATTATTTTTGAAGTATTTTAAACCATGAAAGAAAAAAGTGAATAGAACAGCATTTGCACTTTTAACACTGGGCTCATGCTTGTGTTTCTCTGCATAGTCCAAACTGCAGCTTGAAAATTTTAAAAATTGTGTGCACAATGTTTTTTTTCCAATGATTTTTTTGGTAAATTTTATTGTTATATGTTTAAAAAAATGTTAAAAAAAAAAAATTTCATAGGTTGCTGTTGTAACAGTTTTTCTTTTGTCTAAAAAACTCACATCAAAAATAAACAAAAGCATTTCTTCATTTATAAAACATTCAAATAATACACTTATAACACTTGTATAAAGCAAAGACCTATTGGTCATGGGGCTGTTGTTTTCATCTTAAATGCACAGTAATTGTGCATTCTCCATTGACTATAATGCATTTCACTGTTATAACAAAATTTTGGTTAATCAATTTTGCTTATACTCTATTGTTAGGACGCCAAGCAGCTAGGCATACTATCATTAATTTATGCTATATTGTCATAGAGGGTGCAAAAAGCTTCTACAGATGTTAAAAACATGGGGAGAAAGTGCATGAACGATTGTTTTTGCCCATAAGGCTAGTTTCACATGGCCATTCTGTCAGTGGGCTCCGCTTAGCTCAACGGGGATCGCTCAGCTGATCCCCGCTGAGCCGACGGATGACGGATCCGTCTCCGCTCTCCCTATGGCAAATCGGATAACAATAGATCCGTCTGTCTGTTGTGATCCGATCCACAGACGGATGGAGAAATAGGGTTTCCATCCATCAGACTTTACAGGTCTGGAGCGACATCCGTCGCTTCACGGGGGGGCATGGATGGTCCGTTCAGGTCAGTTTTTCAGGTTCGTGTGAAAGGGGTCTAAGAGAAAGGACAGATTGGGGGGATTTATTAAAACTGGAGAGTGCAAAATCTAGAGCAGCTCTGTATAGAAACCAATCAGCTTCCAGGTTCTACTGTCAAATCATTATTGAACAAGCTGAAGGTAGAAGCTGTTTGGCTACCATGCACAGAGGCACCAGATTCTGAATGCTCCAGTTTTAGTTAATCTTCCCCATTGTTCACTACATCCATCATGTGTGCTGTATTTACATGAAATAACTCATTTAATTTGATTTCTTCTAAATGGTCTTAGGGCCAGTTCACACATAGGTGACTTGCGCTCTGACTTGTGTTGCCCCAAGTCCCTTGACATCAGAAATCTCATTGAAATGAATGAGAGCCGTCTTAATGTACACTACTGAAGTCGCTCCGACTTCAAAAAAGGTTCCTGTACTACTTCAAGGTGACTTCTATCCAATGTATGCCCATAGAATTCAATGGAAGCCGCCTCCAAGTTGGATCCCCATCTATGTTGAAGCGACTTTACAGGAAAAAGAAAAGAATTTACCAAGCCCCCTCCCTCCCTTCTTTGATTGGCCACAGGCAAAAGTCGCCTGGCATGGAGGTCGCTTTAAGTTGCGTTGTAAGTCACCCAAAGTCACGCTGAAGTCGCGCTGAAGTCACCTTGAAGTCACATTCAAATCATCTAGCAAAGTCGCTCCTGAAGTCGGATCGCCCCTGTGTGAACCGGCCCTTATTGTTTTACAGCAGCCCGGAAATGCTGTGTGAAGATGTGGAAAGTGAACACGATACTGTGGCATTTTAACATGTTGTAAGTATAATTACTGACACATGATTGAAATAATGGATGTAGTTTAGCTAATGTAGGTAGTTTCTGGCAAGAGCTAAAAGTAATCCCTTGCTGGAGATCCCTTTATATGGTGACACCCCTTACCCTACCCCTTAACACCCAAAACAAAACAAAAAAAACCAAACTGTGAAATACATTTTTAAACTTTGTTTGCAGCCAGCAGGGTGACCCAAAAAACACAAATACATTTATTTTTATATGTCCATAAATACTGATATATCTGAAACATTAGATTTGGACGTTGGGTGAAAGGTGTGGGTACTACTGTTGCGGCTGAATGAATAAATGAGCATTCTAAACAGGAGCAAATTTTTAAAAATAGTGAACCCTCCCCCCTTTTTCGAATGTGTGTGTGAGAGGGAGAGGGTGGGGGGGTCTGTCAGATTTTAATTGCAATGTTTGGCCTTGTTAAAGAGATTTCACCTCAACTCCAGTCCTTTTGACAATGTGACAACATAGCAAGAAGTGAGGGAAGCAGTTGTATCGGTACAGGAAGAAGACGTCAGTAACAATAAGTTGTGAAAGGTTTTCAACCCTATCCCTATTTTACTGAGAAATAAGTGTTTTGTCCCTACTGGAGAGAATTCTGATCACTTCCTGTTTTGACAATAAACGAGGGAAAATTTCTCCAATGCGATCAAAGACATGTCTATCTGTACTCCACTAAAAACCAAAACATTTTGGCCTTTAAGCATTTTGTTTTATAATGTTGTGTGCAACAATATTTGCTTCTTCAATATGTATATTCAACATACATAAAAATCCCCAAAAATTCCAGTATTTGCATGCTATGATTTTCATGGGGAGCTACAACAAGAAATGGATTTACTTGAACTATATACTGTACAGTACATCTTGGTTATTGTGATGTTTTATATTATATGTGAACAGGGAAGATATGCCATCACATGATTTCTGCTTGTGTCCTATACAGTGAAAGATGAACCACCATCACTTGGGAATATCTCACTTGTCCTTCTTGATGCGTACATATCAGAGAATAACCTGGAGCTCCGTGTTCTAGACAGGGGAAACTTATGAAAAAAGCACACGTTTTGCATTACTTTCACAAAATAATTTCGGAATTTTACACCAATAAAGGCATAAATGACTGGATTTAGACAACAGTGAAAAAAGGCTAGCAATCTTGTGCTTTGGAGTGCATACTCTAAAAATATATGACATCCTTTATAACTCTGGAACAAATTAATAGCTTTTATCAAAAGTGCCACGTTGTATGGGACCTGGCAGACTAGAAACACAATCATTACAGTCACAATTACTTGGATTGCCTTGTATCTTTGGGAATTTTTTGCTTGCAGCAATGTTTTAATGATACATGCATAGCAAAATAGCATGACAATAAAAGGGATAAAAAAGCCTGTACCAATTTCCACAACTATAACTGCAAATTTCCAATTGGATGCTAATAAATGAGCTGGGTATTTTACATCACAAATTTGGGACTGATTGGTATCAAAATAGTAAGCCTCATTGAATATGCATGTTATGATGGAGAGGCAAGCCGCTACAATCCAAACTGCCAAGCAGATCACTCCTTTATGACTCAGTGCAATGTTTCTGATTCTAAATGACTTTGTAACCTGCACAATGGCCACATATCGGTCAATACCTACACAAGCTAATAACAGCATGCTACAGTTGAAATTAATTGTGTAGATGCTTTTAGTTAATTTGCACATAACATCCCCAAAAATCCATTCACCCTTTTCCAAATACACAGCCCAGAATGGAAGAGTAAATATAAACAGTAAGTCTGCTATTGCCATGTTTAAAAGAAAGATGTCTGTCATAGTCTTACTTTTTTTGTAACAGCTGAAGGTCACAACAACCAGTATGTTACCCACCAACCCAAAAATAAATATGAGGGACAAGACAATAGGTCCAAATATTTTCAGTGAATTTCTGACACTGTCCATTTGGCAAAATGTGCCATCTTGTTCACCATCATAGTAAATGGAAGTAGTTGGAATAAAGTCTGCCATATTTTTCAGGGTACGAATACTGCACCTATGGAAAAAAAAAAGAAAAAAGACAATGTAATCAAAATTTTGACGTTTATTTTAGCTCTATGAAAGCATGTATTGTTTCATCCCAAATGTACATGTAGCCATGTGCTCACTTGAGAGTGGCTGGTAGTAGTGGTTCCCCTTATAGCTGCCCTCAATCACACCATATTTCACACATCCATAGACACTGACCAGGCCGGCTCTTGTTTTTGTTGTTTTATTTAGGGGAAATAACTTGGATAGGGATAAGGGATGACTGTGGGATGCCCAAACAATTATAGTACACAAAGTCCATATACACTCCTGTATATGAGCACTTCACTGCAGACTGTCCCTCTGCAGACTGTTACTCCTCACAACTCTCCAGCACTTAACTTGCTGACCGTTTCTCCTACAATTCTCTCTCCAGCACTGAACTTAGTAAATCATCACTCCATTACCTCTCTCCAGCACTGCATTTAGTTTCCAGCTTGAAAGGAAATATATCAAGCTTCTCTGTTCCTTTCTTTTCACCGTGGCTAGCACATGACGAGGCCTACTCTCGGCAGAACCTCTGGAACGCCGATTGCAGGCCAGGGTTCACGGGCCCCTGAATTGGTAGCAAAAGTACTTGAGTACTAGCCGGGCCTTTGATGGACTTCAACTCCCAGCCCATCTCTCTTCCAGGTCCCACCGACCTGCTTGTTGTCAGTGACTCTCCTTTCCCTGAACTGGCTCCCAAGGCTCCCACAGACTGTCCACTGTTCCTCTCCCAGCCTGTTCCAGCACTTTCTCTTGCAGTTCCCTGGGACCGTCAATCACCAAACCGGTGGACCACTTTAAAGTCTCTCACTGTGTAGCACCTCCGCTGTTCCCTGTGCGACTCCAGGAATTCACCACCACTCCTGGCTGCACCCGAACCTCCAGGCCCCAAGGTCACCCTCCCGAGACTGGGGCCTCCACAGCATCTCTGCTACATCTCCAGACTTCCACCCGACACTTCTCCTCCCAGATTGGGCTGACTCCAAGTATTTAAGGAGGCCTGCCCCCTGCCAATCCTGCTTGGGGATTGGTCAGGGCTCCCTAGAATACTCCAGATGGCTCTTCACCTTCCTCCCAGCTCTTTTGACTAGAAACCCTCCTCCAGGTTTCTAGAAAGAAGTGGAAGGTTCTGGTGACCTCATCTGTCAAGTCCACTCAATCCTCCCTGAGCCACTCCTCCCGGCCCAGATCAAAACATTCAGGCCTGCACCTACCGTCTGGCCTGACTAAATTTCACCTCACCTAGCAAAACCCTGCTAGAAAACCACCTACATTATGGGGGCGCTACATACAGGTAAAGTAGCACCCATGTTGCATGTTTTTGAAAAATACTAGTATGCTGGCACACCTTAATGTAGAAGAAAATGAACAGCAGGGCACTAAGGTCAGTATCAAATAAAAAACATTTTATTAACCCTTTCATGCCTAAGCCTTTTTCTGACATTTGTTGCTTACAAATTACAATCCATATTTTTTGCCAGAAAATTACTTAGAACCTCCAAACATTATATATATATATATATATATATATATATATATATATATTAGCAGAGACCCTAGGGAATAAAATGGCAATCATTGCAATTTTTTATGTCACACTGTATTTGCGCAGCGGTCTTTCAAACGCAATTTGTTTGGAAAAAAGGCACTTTCATGAACTTAAAAATAAAACAGAACAGTAAAGTTAGTCCAATTTTTTGCACAAACTCGTGGAATGGCGTCAAACTACGGAACTTAAAAATCTCCATAGGCGACACTTTAAACATTTCTACAGGTCACCAATTTAGAGTTACAGAGGAGGTCTAGCACTATAATTATTGCTCTCATTCTAATGATTGCGGCGATAGCTCACGTATGGTTTGAACACATTTTACATTTGCGGGTGCGACTTATGTATGCGTTCACTTCTGCGCATGAGCACGGAGGGACGGGGCGCTTTAAATTTTTTTTTTCTTATTTATTTTATTTTTTATTTTTACACTATCTCTTTACATTTTATTTTTCTGATAATTTTTTTTTGCTGTCACAAGGAATGTAAACATCCCTTGTGACAGTAATAGTCAGTGGGGCCAAAGCAAAAAATCGATTAATCGACAACTAATCGATTATGAAAATAGTTGTCAACTATTTTCATAATCGATTAGTCGGCCAGCTGATTAGTTGGCCTGCATACAGAATGCAATATTTGTTTACATATCAGGAAATACAGTGATGCACACATACAGCTCAGTACCCTGTCCATACATGTCAGAAGACACAGTGCAGCAGGTTGCTATTAGGGCACTCTGAAGGCAGGAGGAGCCAGAAGCATTGGTGGGGGACCCCAGAAGTGTAGAATCAGGGCTGCACTGTGCAAAACCATTACACAGAGCAGGTAAGTATAACATGTTTGTTAAAAAAAAAAATACTTTAAAGACTGTTTGCAGGGAAGATGGTGGAGGCTGATAGACTGGAGGTAATAGAAGGCATTGTAATTACATTTAAAGTAAACTTTTACCAGTATTGTGCATTATATTTAAAATGATCATATCCATGAAAAAAGAAAATTAATTTTTTTTTCAAGGAAGACATTGTTTTTGTATGGTTTGCATAAGTCACAGGAGCCGCGGGTAGCTTTTATCAACCATGTTCAAAAAATATGAAATCGGCACCCCAGAAATGCTTGTGATTAGGTTTATTGTGCAATGACCATGTACAAACAAGCTGACGCGTTTCGGCAGTAGCACCTTGTTCACAGCTATAACAGGAGCTTTGAACAAGACGTTACTACCGAAACGCGACAGCTTGTTTGTACATGGTCATTGCACAATAAACCTAATCGCAAGCATTTCTGGAGTGCCGATTCATATTTTTTGAATATCATTGGTTTTCTCTTGGGAGATTGGAAGACTTCTCTGAATCTGACCACCTGTACTGGAGTATCAGCAACCACCTACTTTCAGCTGTGTAGACAGGGCGGTGTTTTTCTGCTACACCTGCCTATGACAAGGGAGTCTGTCATACATAATATATTACAGTTCTGTCTGAAAATCCGCAAAACAGTCTTTATTTATTTCTTTTTTTTCTTTAACCACTTCAGCCCCGGAAGGATTTCCCCCTTTAGGACCAGAGCACTTTTTGCGATTCGGCACTGCGTTGCTTTAACTGACAATTGCACGGTCAAGCAATGTTGTACCCAAACAAAATTTGCGTCCTTTTTTTCCCACAAATAGAGCTTTCTTTTGGTGGTGTTTGATCACCTCTGCGTCATTTCTGATCACCGCTATAAACAAAAAAAGAATGACAATTTTGAAAAAAAAAACAATATTTCTTACTTTTTGCTATAATACATAGCCAAAAAATAAATATAAAAAAAAAAATGTTTTCATTGGTTTTGCCCGATTTATATTCTTCTGCCGCGTTTATGAATGAATGATGAGAATTATTTTATGGGGTTTTTATTTTTTTTAAATTTTTTACTAGTAATGGTGGCGATCTGCAATTTTTAGCGGGACTGCGATATTGCGGCGGACATGTCGGACCCTTTTGACTCTTTTTTGGGACCAATGACATTTATACAGCAATCAGTGCTATGAAAATGCACTGACTACTGTGTAAATGTCACTGGCAGCGAAGGGGTTAACCTGCAGGGGGCGCTCTAAGGGTTAACTGTGTTCCCTGTGTCTGCTACTAACTGTGTGGGGGCTGGGCTGAGTGGGGGAGAAGAGTGATCGCGGCTCCCATATACGTTCTGTCACTGCGGTGGAGCCATCGCGGGTAGCTGGTGGACATCGAGTCCGCCCTACCCGCTCCCTAGCTCCCCCGGAACACAGTGAGCGTGCGGGCGTGCCTCCAGCGGCACGCACATGCTCACGATCCCTGAACGCGGTTTGCGATATCAAACCACTTTGCCGCCATTAGGAGATGGTGGGCGGTCGGCAAGTGGTTAAACAAAAAATGTCATTTCTGAGTTTACCAGATTCAACCTCTAATAGTATATACAGTATATCTCTTCTGTCTGAGTGGATTAGAGATTTTGTTCCCTAACCATATAGTTGGTTATTTATATTTACCACTGCATAGAGATATTTAAGAATACATTGCCTTTTTTTTAAACTTTACATATTAACTAAATTATACACCACACTTTTTTAAAGGTTATTATCCGATTAATCGACTAATCAAAACAATAATCGGCCAACTAATCGATTATGAAAATAATCGTTAGTTGCAGCCCTAATAGTCAGTGACAGGTGTGACGAACGCGGGTATCAGATCTTTGCTTCCCTCACTCACCGGTGACAGAGGACCAATTGAGCTCACACTGCGCTTGTCACTAACTTAACAATGCCACTCTCAGCTGCTTCCAGCACAAAGATTTACCAGCTTGCCGGACCACCGTCTAAGTGCCAGCCGCCTGAGAGAGATTGCTACCGGGCTAATTCAAGCAATTAACCCTTTCTTTGCCACCACTTCTGGATGCCGGCCAGAAGATCCATATTTTAGCAATACCACTTATGATTTTAGAATAACCACCTGTAACACACGCTGTCACCACAGACAGGGATATTCAGATGATTTATCCTAAACAGTAGCGCTCTTCAAAGGAACAGATTCATTATAGCTTGCATTAAGAGCTTTAGGGACAAGGTTAACACTTTTCAGAATAAGGTTTAATAATGAAAAGGTTACGTTTGGTGCAGTAAAATATTTACAGAAAAATTATGTTACAAAGCAATAAGAGACATAATACAGCAGCACAGAGATAAGACAGAATGGAAAGTTACTTGCTTTTAAATGTCCATGATCAATCAGAGATTCAATGCTGAGTCCATGGGTTCTCGGATGTTTACGTTAAAACTGCAATGGCTGACCCTCACAAAATGGCTGCAAGGTTTGTGTGTCCTTGCCCGTGATATAATCACATCTCTCCCCTGAGGTGGTTGCATGGGAGGGGAATGCAATTCTCCTCCTGACACAAGCCTCTGTGGCTGACTTGCCATGTGGCACCGCAAGTGTGCCTGGCTAAGGCTTTTACCTTTGAGCGGATTGGCCCCTTTGTCTTGCTGGAGAACCAGGCTCTCTTCAAGGAGTGGGTTGTTCTCCCTAGCAACACTGTTGGGCCCACAAGGTAGGTTGTGATGGGCGAGTACCCAGCGGTTGTAACCATCTGGATTATGTGGCAGCTTCCGGGGTGCCCACCTGACCACAAGAAACTTCTGTCCAGAAGTGGCATAGGTTATCCGACGGGGTGTCTTCCTGCCTAGATAGAGGATGAGATATTCCTCTTCTGGCCCAGGGCTTCACCTGACCCAAAGGTATCGGCACCGGTGTGCACCAGGACCGGACTGGGGTTTTCCAGGGTCCATGTCCCAGGGGCACCAGCCAGTACCTTTGTAGGAGGGCACGGTCCTCCTTACACACTGGCATTAAGGATCCGTTGGTGCTCGGGTTGGTCGGTCAGTCACAGGTTCAGCTGGGCTCCTATAGTGGCACTCCCACATCCTGCTGTAGCCAGCTGTGCCCAGGAATGGCACAACCAGTATGTTGGCTTGAGGAGTAGGCCAGGCCATGCTTGCCTCATCCGTTCCAGTTCCTAACCTCTGGGTGCTTTCTCCTCTCGGCTGTTCCCAGTACTGAACAGCTGACATGCCCATCTGACAGTTATTAGGGGGAGCTGCCAGAGTGGGCCCTGCCAGTTTGTTCAGGACTGCTGACAGGAGCACCAGTGCTCCACCCAGACAGGGCCAATCCCTTCCAGGTCCCTCAAGCAGGTCACTTCCCAAGGTTCCATCCTGCGCCGAAGATCAGTCTGGACCTCTGGAGAGATGACTGGAGTGTTCTCAACCCCAGGTAGCATTGTGGCCGAGGCAAGCAAGCCACATGGGGTGATGAAGGCCGACTCATTCTGAGCCTTCTGTGTTAGAGGGGTTGGTCCACGCCTCCTGCTCAGGTCAATGATAGTGCGACAGCGGGCATCTGCCAGCTGCTCTGCCACTTCATGGTTCCCGGGCATGTGGGAGACCACAACCGCAGGGCGGGCATCCAGCATTGTAAGGCCTCCCAAAAGCCTGACTTCCTTTAGGAACCAAGATGACAGGGGGTGTCCAGGCTGTCCAAGCTCCTCGAATGACCCCTAACTGCAGTATTCCCTCACTCTCCTTTATCCCGCCTGTTTGCACTTCTTGTGAGACACGGTGGGTTGCAGGGGTGAGGGGAGGATACACCCTGCCGCCCACCCCGTGGACGCCATGGTGTGCCCTCCCAGGGTTTCCCATGTCCCTGATATGACATGCGCTAAGCACTGCCAGCATTGCAGGTACCTGGAGGGAGAAGGGCCCTGGTGGCTGATGGCCTAAGCCAGCTCCCTGAGTGCCTAACAGGGCACCTATTTTTTCCCCTTCAGGTGTACTGTCTCTGGCCATTCTGATTTCACCTGTATTCTCACAGACCAGATCAGGTGACACCTTCAACCCATGCCTCTTAGGTTGACTGGACACAATGAGCAGTGGTTTAACATTTCCAGTCTTCAGGCCCCCTGCTGGCAGACTTGTCAAACCGATCTGTTCATTGTCCTTTTCATGCTTTTGTGTATCTTTCTAAATAGGGAAGCTGACAGCTTGCCTGTTGAATGCTGCAAGACTTGTGTGTGTCAGCAATGCTAGCTTTGCTGTAGCACTACAAGGACCAGCCTGCCCTCCAGTGATACACACAGACCTCGACTGGGAGGCACAGTCCTCTGGATTCAGAGCACAGACATGGACCATCTGGGCCACTCCTCGGCTCTGCAGCCAGAGACTGTGTCTCCTGCCCCCGTTCAGCATTGTGGGTGACATTCAACAAAGACAAAACATTATTACATTCACTAATGACATTCTTATCATCAACTACACATGCATTTCATATTGGCACATGCAGAGGAACTTCCTCTCCTTGCTTAATCAAAGGAGAGCCCTGTGCCTCCACTCCTCCCTCCCCCTCCCTCTGTCCATCCATAGGTTTCCCAGATATTACCCCAACATTTGTAAACAGTACCTTGGTAGGTCCAGAGTGTTCAGTGGGAGCATCCTGGGTGTTCTAAGCAGAGGCATAGTACGACACAAGGGTGCCTAAGTCAGTGCCCAACAGAAGACTTGTGGGGATCTCATTCGAGACTCCCACCTCTCTCATTCCACTCCCAGCACCCCAATCAATAAAAACATGGGCACGGGGTACTCGTGAGCGGGTCCCCCCAACTCCGGTGAGGGTAAAAAACTTCCCAGGGATGATGTCCCTTCTTTCTATCACCTCTGGTCAGACCAAAGTGACTTAAACTCCTGTGTCCCGGAAACCAGTGACAATCCGGTTGCCCACTGTGACGTGCTGCAAGTTGACGGTGGTCACCCAAGCTTTCTTGCGGACAAACAGCACTGAAGAAGAGTTTCTGGCTGGCTGGCCAGGTGATGTCATCTACTTCTGCTCAGGGTACTGTGTCTTAGGATGGCCAGGCTTGCCACAGGAGTAACGCCTGCGGTTGTCAGTCAGTGCAGGCTTGCCGTCAGGAACTGCAGGTTCAGACCGCTGAGAAGCTTGGTTGGCAGGCAGAGGAGGGGTTGCTATGTGTGATTTTCCCCCTTTCCAGCCATTCAGTGGGGTCTTGCGATGATCCGATACCCGAGTGTTGATGAAGGTATCGGCCGGTTCTGCTGCGGCTTTAGCAGAACTGGGCTTCCGCTCTAACACAAACTGTCTGACGTCTGGAGGACAGATGTGCAAAAGCTGATCTTCAATCATGAGATCTTCCAGGACCTCAAAAGGATTGGCTTTCGGGCCCCTAGTCCACTGTTGGAACGTGGTACGTAAATGGCTTACCACATCCATATAGGAGTCCCCAGGCCATTTTTGCAGGGACCTAATCCGTTTTTGGTACACTTCCGGGGTTAGTCGATACATCTGAATGATTGCAGCCTTTATGGCATCGTAATCCTCATCCTGCTCCGCTGGCAAGTCGACATACGCATCCAGGGCCTTGCCTCGTAGCCCTGGCATCAAGTACCGGACCCATTGTGCTGGGGGGCAAATGGTACTGACGATAAATTTTTTCAAACGACAGAAAATACACATCAATGTCCCTGTCCTTTTCCATGACTGGAAATTTGGCGGCTGGGCTCGCAGGCAGAGAGGTGTCCCTGTGCTCTAGGGCATCCAAGGTTCTGAGTCTGTCGCTGCTGTTGGAATCTCAACATCTCCACTTCATGCTGACAATCCGCCTCCCTGTGCACAGCCTCTCTCTCAGCCCGGTGTTCCTCTCTCTCAGCCACATCCTGGCATTCCAGAAACTGCAGGTATATCCCAGGATCAGTTTCGCTGAGGCGCTGTAGTGTTTCCTGCAGTTGAGTAGAGTCTATGCTGGTTGCATGCAATCTGGGGCTGGCCTGCTCATGCTCTCGCCTAGAGGGGACATTCAGTGGTATTCCCATGTCAATTTCTGTGTGCCTATCCTGTGAGGCCGTCGAGTCTGAACCACTTGGCTCTGGAGTATCGGGAACCCCCCGAGTTCTGGTCTGCTCAGATATCATACTCCTGTAGGGCCTTTATCAGGCCTTCACGAGTTTTGTTACTGGCGTCAAGGCCACTTGTTGTACACTCAGCAGTCAGGTCATCTTTGTTCATCTTCTTATACACTGATACCCCAGACATTTTGCAAGCAGAAAAGATAGAACAGAAAGTAGCGATAGAAAGGAACTGTAGGAAGGAGTTGTTGCTGTATGTCTCTTTAAAAAAAAATAAAAAAAATATGCACCAGCTTGTCTCTAAGGACTGTTTCCACAAAGCTTACAATCCTTCAGTGCAGAGCTCATTCCCAACAATGCACTAAATGCTCTTAAGGCAAAACTATCCAACCCCTGCCAACCAATATGTGAAGAACGTGGGTATCAGATCACTGCCCTGCTAACTCACTGGTGACAGAGGACCAATTGAGCTCACACCGCGCTTGTCACTGACGTAACAATGTCCAGAAGTTAATCAGCTTGGGGCATGACAAAAACATGTGTAAAAGTGTTCCTCCGCTCTCCTGACAGAGCCAGCAATAGTCTGCATAACAATGCCACTCTCAGCTGCTTCCAGCGTAAAGATTTACCAGCTTGCAGGACCACCGTCTGAGTGCCAGCCGCCTGAGAGCGATTGTTACCTGGCTAATTCTCTGCCACCACTTCTTGATGCCGGCCAGAAGATCTGGATTTTAGCAATACCACTTATGATTTTAGAATAACCACCTGTAACACACAATGCCACCACAGACAGAATCAAATGAGTTATCTTAAACAGTAGCGCTCTTCAAAGGAACAGATTCGTTATAGCATGCATTAAGAGCTTTAGGGACAAGGTTAACACTTTTCAGAATAAGGTTTAATAATGAAAAGGTCGTTTGGTGCATTAGAATATTTACAGAAAAATTATGTTACAAAGCAATAAGAGACATAATATGCAGCAGCACAGAGATAAGACAGAATGGAAAGTTACTTGCTTTTAGCTTCCAGCATTGTTTATTAATATGTCATGTTTCTATCTGGAGTTATGAACTGTGGGTATATTTTCTACCTTTCCATGTTGATTCAGGGTTACTGGAAGGTCACAGCTGTTCTGAAGAGAATTATAGCTCTCTCACTTATCTGAGATCTTCTGTGCTGTCCTTTAAGGGATCTGATTTATTGGTTTACGATTAGGCTTGCCCAAACATCCCCCAGACTCCTTGGCATCTGTTCAATGGACCCAGAAATTCCTAAGTTGTTGGGAGGGGGAATGAGGAGTTTTATCTTACGTTAAAACTGTAATGGCTGACCCTCACAAAATGGCTGCGAGGTTTGTGTGTCCCTGCCCGTGATATCATCACAACTGGTACTCTTTATAGAAGGATTTGGGGTCTATAAGACCCCAAATCCCTCTCCTTTGCACTTAAAAGTATTCAAAATGCCTACTTTGGCTAGTTTTAATCTGGCGCCTTTAGGTCTTCAGTAAACTGGAAGTGATGTTATGACATTGCTTCTGGGTTACTAGATCCGAGACCCAATTACAGCTGATTCTGGCTTCATTCGGGTCTTAGGCTAACCGGCGGACATGTCGGCTGGTCGCCCAGGGCCTTCCTGTGGGACGGGAGAGCCGCGGGAGGGAGGGGACATCCCTTCCCACTCCTTGGGATAACAGCTGAGCAGCCTTTAGCTGCATTGGTTGTTATCCTACGAAAGTCAACCATCAGTTCTAAAAAACTGTACCAGGGTGATGCGTGCAGCTGCATGCATCACCGTGGTACAACCCCTTCAAGCCGAGGCCTCATATTTGTGCATAGTCATCGTGAAGGGGTTACAATAAGCTGCACACTTACGCTGAAGTTAGCATGAAACAGCATGGATAGGGAACACCAGAGACCAAGCAGCTATAATCAGTGTGAGGCTGTAGGCGTCACTGAGCAAACAGAGACTGAGGATGACAGGGAGCCAGCCAGCTCAAAGTACGGATATTAGCAGCAGCATTCTAGGCTGCACACGAGGATGACAGCTGTCAAAATGCCTGGTGGATGTCAGGAGAGAGGGTGTGCTTGACACGTTTCCAGGGACTTTGCCCTCTTTTTCAAATTAGATTTTTTTGTACAAACAATAAATAACCCAAAATAAAGGTAGAAAAACAACAATTTTTATATTTTGGGGCACACCATTCAGTTTACATTACAATAATGTGGTATTGTATGGGTGGTTCCATGCTATGGACAGAGATTAGTGTGTGTGTAGCTGCTGCTGATTTTTTTTACTAATTTTTTTCAACGTTTATCCACTTAACAACCACCCTATAGTCAATTGACGTCTACGGGGCGGTTGCTTAATTCTGGGAGGGCGTACATTGACGTCCTCCCATAAACGCATGTCCCATGTGCGGGGAGGGGGGTGCATCCGGGAATATCCGCGTCAAATGACGGAGTGATCACATGTAAACAAGCCAGCGGATGTCTGGCTTGTCTCACCCCTCTCCACACTGATCAGTGCAGTGTGAGAGGAGAGGGGAGAGATGAGATGTAGCAGCACTGTGGGCAGGATCTGTAGTGCCCACAGCGCTGCTATGTGCAGTATCTCACAAAAGTAAGTACACCCCTCACATTTTTGTAAATATTTTATTATATCTTTTCATGTGACAACACTGAAGAAATGACACTTTGCTACAATGTAAATCAGTGAGTTCACAGCTTTTATATCAGTGTAAATTTTCTGTCCCCTCAAAATAATTCAACACACAGCCATTAATGTATAAACCGCTGGCAACAAAAGTGAGTACACCCCTAAGAGAAAATGTCCAAATTGGGCCCAATTAGCCATTTTCCTTTCCTGGGTGTCATGTGACTCGTTAGTGTTGCAAGGTCTCAGGTGTGAATGGGGAGCAGGTGTGTTAAATTTGGCGTTATCACTCTCACACTCTCATACTGGTCACTGTAAGTTCAACATGACACCTCATGGCAAAGAACCCTCTGAGGATCTGAAAAAAAGAATTGTTGCTCTACATAAAGATGACCTAGGCTATAAGAAGATTCAGGGTCATATCCAAAGGTTGTCTTCGGGAAATATATGTATGAGTGCTGCCAGCATTGCTGCAGAGGTTGAAGAGGTGGGGGTCAGCCTGTCAGTGCTCAGACCGTATGCCGCACGCCGCATCAAATTGGTCTGCATGGCTGTCATCCCAGAAGGAAGCCTCTTCGAAAGATGATGGACAAGAAAGCCCGCAAACAGTTTGCTGAAGATAAGCAGACTAAGAACAAGGATTGCTGGAACCATGTCCTGTGGTCTGATGAGACCAAGATAAACTTATTTGGTTCAGATGGTGTCAAGCATGTGTGGTGGCAACTGTACCGTGTGACACATCCAAAAATATTGTACTCCACTGTATGGGAGGGAGAAAGTCACAGGTATGGTCACAAAAATACTGAGGACCGGGGGGATCTACCACTGGTCCATTCCCTCCTGTATAGGTGGAAGGAGCCTCCCAAACCCTATAAGCTGCTCCTTGCATCCGCTGTCCGCCCTGACCATACCTGTGACTTTCTCTCTCCCATACCGTGGAGTACAATATTTTTGGATGTGTCACACGGTTGGGACCGTAACGACATGATTTCTTGAGATTACCCTACTATACTCCCTTCATGGATTGACAGCCCCACCCTAGCTGTCTTTTGCTTCACCACTACATTTCTACCCTGCCGACAACAGCATTGTACTGGTCCTTTATGGAATATATATACAGCCGACAGGCCCATACCTACAGTTGTCACTAAAACACAACTGTTTTAGCACAGATACAATATTGAGCTGCTTCTTCTCTCTCTGCATTGTAACATACCCCTGATGAAGGGCTTCTTTTGGACCCAAAACATATATATTGGGTATCGAATTCCACCCACAGACAACGGAAAAAAATCTACTTTGAAACTTTTTACTGCAGCATATGAGGATTCACATTTAGTGGACTGTATGATTATCCATATACATTTTTTTCTATATGATATTTGTGATACTGGTTTACCTTTTTGTCCCCCATTGGGATGACAAAGACTAATTTTCTCTTACTATATGTCAAATTATAAATAAACTGTTATATTTTACTATTGTGGTGTAGTTACCTACTTAAAGTCCCACCTAGGGGGTACATTTGTTTTTCAATATCTACAGATTTACTATCTGACATCAGTATATGTAATAGGGTTCTTATACCCCCTTTTTTTATCTATTTGTATAAATAAACTTGAATTTTTATATAGATACTGTATTGTGTCACTACCTCTAAAGTCCCACAACCAGGGGTTTTTCTTATCGTACAGCGCTGCTATGTGCCAGTCTGTGCCATTCATCCATCCATCCATACCCATCTATCCATGCACACCCACCCAGCCATGCTCAGTCAGCCATCCAACCGTCATTCCCATACAGTATGTTCAGCCATCCATCTGTCATCCCCATCCGTTCAGCCATCCATCCATCATCCCCATCTGTGCTCAGTCATCCCATCCGTGCTCAGTCATCCCCATCCGTGCTCAGTCATCCCCATCCATGCTCAGCCATCCCCATCCATGCTCAGCCATCCCCATCCATGCTCAGTCATCCCCATCCGTGCTTAGTAATCCCCATCCGTGCTTAGCCATCCCCATCCATGCTCAGTCATCCCTGTCCATTCTAAGTCATCTCCATCCATGCTCAGCCATCCCATCTGTGCTCAGTCATCCCCATCCATGCTCAGTCATCCCCATCCTTTCTAAGTCATCCCCATCCGTGCTCAGCCATTCCCATCCATACTCGGCTTTCCCCATCCATGGCTCATTTATGCTCATCCATGCCACATCAGTTCTCATCCGTGCCACATTCATGCCACCACAATGCCCATCAGTGTCACTACAGTGCCCAACCGAGCCACTACAGTGCCCATCAGTGTCTGCGGGAGATGTTTGTCTGCGCTTGCTCAATTCGGTCCCATAGTTTAGAGGTAGCGTGACGCCGCCAATCTATATTTCTACCTAAGTGTACTGCCTGGTAGTATTTCTTAATATCTGGAAGTGCAAGTCCGCCATTCTGTTTCGGGAGAGTTAAATGGTTATGAGGTAGCCTTGGTTTTTTGTGGGCCCAGATGAATTGGACAAATAATGCCTGGACTTGTTTAAAATAGACCAGGAAAATCTTAATAGGTAAAGCATGAAGCAAGTAAAGACATTTTGGAAGTATGCTCATCTTTAACAGGTTGCATCGGCCAAACCAAGAATGCAGGCCTGAATTCCATTTCTCCAGTAAGGTGTGAATTTTGGTTAACAGGGGTGGGAAATTGTAGTCATATATTCGAGATATATTGGCTGGTATGTACAGTATCTCACAAAAGTGAGTACACCCCTCACATTTTTGTAAATATGTTATTATATCTTTTGATGTGACAACACTGAAGAAATGACACTTTGCTACAATGTAAATCAGTGAGTTCACAACTTGTATAACAGTGTAAATTTGCTGTCCCCTCAAAATAACTCAACACACAACCATTAATGTCTAAACCGCTGGCAACAAAAGTGAGTACACCCCTAAGTGAAAATGTCCAATTTGGGCCTAATTAGCCATTATCCCTCCCGGTGTCATGTGACTTGTTAGTGTTACAAGGTCTCAGGTATGAATGGGGAGCAGGTGTGTTAAATTTGGTGTTATCGCTCACACTCTTTCATACTGGTCACTGAAAGTTCATCATGGCACCTCATAGCAAAGAACTCTCTGAGGATCTACAAATAAAATTGTTGCTCTACATAAAGATGGCCTAGGCTATAAGAAGATTGCCAAGACCCTGAAACAGGCCTCACCATGGCCAACCAAAGAAGTTGAGTGCACGTGCTCAGCATTAAATCCAGAGGTTGTCTTTGGGAAATAGACGTTTGAGTGCTGCCAGCATTGATGTAGAGGTTGAAGGGGTGGGGGGGGGGTCAGCCTGTCAGTGCTCAGACCATACAACCCACACTGCATCAAATTGGCCTGCATGGATGCCATCCCAGAAGGAAACCTCTTCTAAAGATGATGCACAAGAAAGCCGAAAACTGTTCCTTTTGAGACAGAACAGACTGCAAAAAATACAATCGAATAAACATAACTGTCCTGGTTATGTCCTGGTATGGTTCTTGGATATAGCTCTGAATTTAATCGCATCAAACACATTATCAACAAGCACATACCAGTTTTTTTCAACGATTCCATCTGTTCCCAGATTTTGGATCAGGGTGTCAAAATAGTTGCCAGAAGAGCAAAGGCCTTGGGAAACGTTTTAGCTCACAGTTTCTTTGATTATGGGCACACAAAGTCACAATCACTAACATGGCTCCACTGCAAAGGGAATTTCAGATGTGGGAGTAGTGATTGTCCTAGTTGTCCCCATGTGTTGCAGGGATGCAAATTTAGATGCACGGTTGATGGCAGGGAATATTCCATTGATAAATTTTACAATTGTAATACATCTTATGTTGTTTATGCCATCACTTGTGCAGCTTGCTCCGCTCAATATGTGGGTAGGACTACCCGAAGACTTAGGGACAGGTTTCATGAACATCTTGCAGACATTAGAAATAATAAATCTACCAACATCGCCCGACATTACAACCTGCAGCATGAGGGCGATTCTTCATTGCTGCAGGTTCAGGTAATAGAAAAGGTCAGGACACATAGAAGAGGAGGAGATGTATTTCGCTTTCTCTGTAAACGTGAGGTTTTTTTTTATTCATAAATTGAAAAGTAGAAAGCCTCACGGTTTAAACTTGGAATGGGACGTTACTAGTGTTGAGCGAACCCGGACTGTAACGTTCGGGTCCGTACCGAACTCTCTGGTGTCCGGGACCCGGACCCGAACACGGACATTTCAAAAAACGTTCGGGTTCGGGTTCTGGTAGTTGATCACGCATGTTGAATAGCTGCAGGGCAGCCAATCAACAAGGATAGAGTCCTACGTCCTAGTCTACAATTTTACAGACATTAGAGAGGGAGTGCGGCCGTCGAAGGAGAGGGATGGGATTGGGTTCTCGTACACTGTACGTCGTGACACTGAGGTCGAATATTTCTCCGACCCAGTGTACTACGTGACCGGTTAGTGTCGGTACGGTAATCATCCGTACCGACACTACCGAAGATTCCCGCTTGGTCACTTTGCGAACAACTAACCGACGGGACGTCGATAAGTTGTACGCACTAGTTGATGGTCTTGGGCTTGGGCTTGCAAAAAACTTTACAGGCACAAGCCCAGGCCCAGGGCCTGTGGTC
>BLSH010543899.1:451589-472429 GCA_018402905.1 Glandirana rugosa | reverse complement strand
GTGTTTTGTCTCCATGTGCCTCTGAATCCTGTAGCCTGCAATCCGGAAATCCTGTATCCTGTATCCGCTCTGGGACCCCTGTCTGCAGCCTGATCTTCCCCCCATGTTCTCCAGCATCTGCTCCCTGTGCCTGTCCTGTCCTGCTCCCTGCCCCCTCTGCTGATCTCCCATGTATGACCCTGGCCTGGCTTCGTTTACGGTTTGGACATTCCCCTTTACCTATTTAGGCAGTTTCACTACTTTTTGTTATTTAGTTACATTTCATGGTTTGTTATATTAGATGTGCGTTTTGATCACCATTTACCTTTCTTTTAATAAATCACTTTATTCACTTTACGTTGTGTCTGGTATTCTCTGTGCAGTTCACACATTTCTGGTCACACCAGTTGCTGACAGGCTAAAAGAAATCTGAGACTCAAGGGTCTTAAATACTCGATGCTGTTCCCTGTACGGCTCCGCGTAGAGGACGAGGACCGAGCCATCTTTTTTGAGAAGCCTGATGATGCCATCTCTTGGTTAGAGGCCCGAGGCAATAACAGGAGGGGACAAGACTGACAATATTTACTGCGTTCACTACCACTCATATGAACAACAGCGAACTCATTTGTGATGTTGGTTAATTACTGTGGTAAGGGTCTACCCCGTTTAAGGAACCAGAGCAAAATTTGTTTATGCCCACTGAACCCTTCCCTCCTATGTTCTAGAGACCTGTGTGAGTCTCACAATGCACCCTCCTGCAAGTGCCTACACCCTCCTCTGATGAGACACTGTATTGAACCAGAGGAGCACAAGGGACCAGGAGAGCGAGATGTGCCCTCTGACACGTTAACTCCTCCTTTACTGTCTCTTTTGTGTCGCTGACTCTTCTGTGATCCTCCAATAAGCTTCTGTCAAGGGTTGTGTGACTTCACATTCTATACTTGGCTGCACTAAATGTTTGTTTCAATAGCATTAAACACTGGGGATTACTGTTATGCCGGAGTTGCAACGGACCTACTATGTGCTAAATACGTGCAGTGAACAATTGCCCCCACTGCACTCCTGGAGAGAACTTGGACTTTGTCTGAAGAGCCCTTGCTGATTTCTGCTGTCACCCAGACATATCATCTGCAGAGTAAGCATATCCGAAATGGTCCAATACTGCACAAATATGTCTCGGTGACAAAGACAACTTGTCTAAGGTTCTCTTTAGGACTGTTCTGCTTCTCGGCTGAGTTGGAGACAGCTGACATGCTTTCCTTGTTAAGGTTTTGGGATTATACCCGCAACAGTTGGAGTTGTTGCCGGGTTGGGTGGGGGGAGGGGTTTTTCAATGGTTTTGCACAGTGTACTATACTTGCCTCAAATGTAAGGTTATCATATGTGGTATGTCTTGCCCTACGGGTTTATAACAGCACCTTTGGTGCTAGCCTTTGCCATAATGGCTTCTCTAGACTAGAATTCACGCTCTGCGGGTTATGGGCTCCCTCTGGCGGCGCACCTGGGGACTGCATGCACATACTTTTCCATTTCTTATGTAGTTATGGCTATGCCTTCTATTAAGTTTATGACATGGAATGTTAGAGGCCTACGGGACAAAATTAAAATGGCAGCGGTTCTCTCCTTTGTCAAAAAGCAACGGGCGGAGATTACGGTCCTGGTTGAAACACACCTAGACGGTAATATGCAGTTAACTCTCCGACGCCCATGGATCGGCCGGGCCTATCATTCGATCTATACATCACATGCCAGGGGGGTGTCCATACTCATAGCCAAGAATGTGCAATTTGAACTATGCAATCTAGTTACAGACCCACAAGGGAGATATGTATTCATGCAAGCTAAGATACACGGGGAGCTGCTCCTTCTCCTGGCCTTCTATGTCCCACCCCCGTTTTCTACTGGGGTGGTCACTGAGGGCCTGGAGTTCATGGCCAGATATCCAATCTCTCAGGCGATTTGGTTGGGAGACTTTAACACAGTTCTTGATGTGGACTTGGACAGGGCATCTCGCCCTGCCCGGGCACACGCCAACTGTGGACAAACTAGATTTGCCAGACTCCTTTCACAATTCCATTTGATGGACGCCTGGCGAGCCCTTCACCCCTCCCTTTAGAGCATATTCCTGCTTCTCTGCATCCCACAACACAATGTCTCGTATTGATTTTATTTTTGCCTCCCAGATGCTGCTGCCTAGAGTACAGGAGGCTGCATTTTGCCCGAGGCTGCTCTCTGACCATACCCCTACTGGATCAAACTTAATCTGCAAATGTCTAAGCCCCCAATGAGATGGCAGTTGAATCCCTTCTGGCTCTCTTTTTCCGGAATCAGATGGGATTGAGACAGCCTGGACTGGGTTTTTTCATGACAATGATCAGTCCTCGTCCATTATAAACGTATGGGAAGCATTCGAACTCCATGTTAGATCTACCATCACTACATATATTAATGGACTTAAGACTAAAACTCATGAGCATACAGACAGGGAATTAGCCAAGCTTGCTGAGCTGAAAAGCCTGTTTACAGCGGACCCCTCCTTAAATAACGCTTCCCTCCTCAAATTGCACACTAGAACAGTAGATCAGTTACATTATGAAGCAGCTAACAGGAAACTTTTCTTTTTGCTAAACAAAAAATTTTTGAACACGGGGAGAAGGCGGGTAAATTATTAGCCTACATGGCTCATAAGGAGGAAAAGCCCCCAGTGATGATCTTATTGAATACCCCTTCGGGAGTACCTCTTACGGACCCTCCAGGTGTGACTGAGGTTTTTCGCCAATATTTTCAATCTCTGTATACCACCATAGTCTCTCACGACACAGAAGCTGCAGATCGCTTCCTGCTGGACCTCCCTTTTCCGCAACTCTCTAGGTCACAGGTGGATATGCTTGAGGCCCCGCTGAGTTCAGATGAAGTAGCAAAGGCGATCTCCAGTTTCTCCAGGTCCAAGGCACCGGGCTCTGATGGCCTGCCTATTGAATTTTACTCTCAATATAGTGAGATCCTTCTCCCTAAATTGCTCGCCCTGTACAACTATATGTTTGATAAAGTCACACTGTCACCCACCATGAGGGAGGCCACTATTATCCTTATACCTAAACCTGGCAAGGATCCGCATGTGCCAGAGTCTTACAGACCGATCTCATTATTGCAGGTGGACGTAAAGATTCTCGTTAAGATTTTGGTGCTTCGGCTCAATCAGGTGGTCACGGACCTGGTGCATGCGGATCAGGCTGGCTTCATGCCCGGCAGGAATACTTCCTTTAATCTTAGAAAACGTTTTATGAACATTCAGGCCCAACATGATAATACAGGGGAAAGGTTTGTAGTGACTTTGGACACAGCCAAAGCATTTGATTCCGTAGAGTGGAGTTATCTGTGGAGGTGCTTGGCCAGATTTGGGTTTGGTCCTCGATTTCTTAAATGGATCCAACTACTCTATCAGAGCCCTATGGCCAGAGTGGTAGCCAATGGTTGGTTGTCAGACGTCTTCCAGCTCACCAGAGGCACGCATCAGGGATGCCCGCTCTCTCCGCTACTTTATGCCCCTGCTACAGAGCCTCTAGCCATCTCAATTAGGGAAAACACGCAAATAAAAAGGTTAAGGATGGGGGCTTGGAGGAAAAAGTCAGCTTATACGCTGATGATACTCTTTTGTATCTGGGGGCGGAGAAAAGAATAATACTTTTCTGCATCACTATAGGAAAGTCTGGGACCTGGCCCCCCGCAAAGTTGACATACCACAATATAATGTGTACATGCCTCTCTGGCATAATAAGAATCTTCCTGAACTGCCCTGGGTGCCCGATGTAGAGGCATGGAGCAGACAGGGTATATTCTACCTATCTCACCTACTTGAGGCGGATGCCCTTAAAACTTATGACAGGCTGAAAGTTGAATTTGCACTTCCAAACCGTATGTTCTTCAGGTTCTTCCAAGTGAGACACGCGATCCAGATGCAATTCCCTCAGCAGATCCCTATGCTGGTTTCCAATCCGCTGGTGGATATAGTTAAATGCTCTGATTCACAAAAACTAATATCCATCTTTTATAATGTAATAAGTACCCTCATAGCAACACAAATAGCTTATAGGCTCAAGACGAGATGGGAAGGGCACTGTGGTAACATAGAGGATGAGGACTGGGGTGAGGCCCTTGAAGCATGTAAATCAGTGTCACCCAGGATACCTGATGGGCTAATGCAGATATTTATCCTACATCAAGCATATCTTACACCGCTTAGGCTTAACAAAATCAATTGGGAGAGGCCCTCCACCTGTCCCCTTTGCAAACAAGACACTGGGTCGTTCTACCATCTCCTCTGGGCATGCCCACGCATCCACGGTTACTGGAAACAGGTGGTAGCCTTCCTTCATGACCACATGGGATCTCCCCTCACTATGGATCCGAAATGGTGCCTATTAGGCATCTTTCCAGATGTAGATACTGACAAATACACCAAAACATTCCTCCACGAGACAGTGTTCCTGGTCAGGAAAAACATTGCAAAAATGTGGATGAGGCAATCACCCCCTAACACCTCGGATTGGATAAGAGATGTCAATGCTTTGCTCCCTTACAAAAAATGTGTATATATGTGTGTGTGTGTATGTATATATATATATATATATATATATATATATACACAGGGGATGTCCTAATAAGTATAACAAGATTTGGAATAGATGGTTGGAGAAACCCGAAACGTGTTTGTGATACATGGGAAATACATGTAAAAGAAATGCACGGCGTAAAGACAATGCCAAATGTTATTTACTAGGTTGAACTTTATTTACCTGGCAATAATACGAAACAACGCTTTATATGCAAATCTGTATACCCACACTGCGTTTGTGGGAGATCTTGGTACACTTTGCAACGGTTTTATGTTATTATTTGTTTATTACTAATAAATGTGTTTAATTAAAAAAAAAAAAAGCTCAGCACCATGACAGTCTTTGATACAGTTATATCAAGCCAAATTGCTCACGGCCTGCAAGTGTGTGGCTTCAACTCTAAAGCTCTAGTTCAACTCCGTCCAGCCTACACAAGAGGTTTCATTCCAATAGATAAGTCTCACATCCCCACTAAGGAGACTGCACTTCAGTGGTCACACCTCAAGCACTTGGCAAACAAGTTACAGCCACTTCAAGACTGTGAAGTCGGACTGCTGATTGGTTATAATTGCCCATCAGCACTGGCTCCCTTGGAGGTTGTTACCGGCTCCAAAGATGAACCCTTCGCTCAAAAAACTATGCTCGGCTGCAGCATCATAGGATCAGCAAATCCACATCTTGACAGACAGGGTAGCCAGAGCTTCTTAAACAGTGTGGTACATCTCACATCATGGGGTTTATCTTCCCAAGAAGCCAAACAAGTTAAGAGTCGTCTTTGATTGTTCAGCAAAGTTCCAAGGCATCTCCTTTAACGACACCTTGTTGACCGGCCCTGACCTGATAAATTCTCTAATGGGAATTCTCTGTCGCTTCAGGAAGGAAGCAGTTGCTGTGATATGCGACATTGAAAAGATGTTCCATCAGTTCTACATTCCCCCAAAAATGCACAATTACTTAAGGTTCCTTTGGTGGGAGAACGGCCAGTTGGAAACAGAACCCAAAGAATACAGAATGGCAGTTCACCTTTTCGGTGCCAGTTCCTCTCCAGGATGTGCCAACTCCGGCCTCAAGTATCTTGCACAACAATATAAGGCAGAATATCCTTCAGCATCAGCCTTCATTGAAAAGAACTTTTATGTCGACGACGGCCTAACCAGTGTTTCAACAGTCAGTGAACCTACAAATCTAATCCTCGAAGCGCAAGGATTATGTAAAAATGCAGGCTTAAGACTGCACAAGTTCAACTCTAATAAAAGGGACGTCCTGTCTTGTGTAGCTCCGTCAGAAAGAGCAACATCAAGTGAACCTCTCAAACTTAACCCAGACTCTACATCAGAAGGACAAATACTTGGCGTTCAGTGGTCAATTGAAAAGGACACCTTCAGCTTCAGCATTGACATAAAGGATAAACCCTCAACTCGTCGTGGTATCTTGTCAGTTGTAGCATCTCTTTATGATCCTCTAGGCTTCATAGTGCCCTTCATACTGAGTGGCAAGTGCATTCTGCAAGAGCTTTGTCGCAAGGGCATCAGTTGGGATGAAACCCTCCCTGAGAGCTTAAGCCCACGGTGGGAGGCCTGGAAGAGTAGCCTGCAAGCTCTAAGGGACATCAAGATATCCAGATGCTACCATCCTCTAGATTTCGGTAACAGGGTGAAGGTGGAACTACACCACTCTTTAGATGCCAGCAAGGTAGGATATGGTGCCTGTTCATACCTTAGCTTCGTAAAGGCAGAACTTGAAATAAAAACTGATGGAGAATTCTTCTGGACAGACTCTCAGGTAGTTTTGGCCTATATCAATAATGAAGTGAGAAGATTTCATGTGTTTGTAGCCAATCGTGTTCAACTCATAAGAGAGATTACAGATCCAACTCAGTGGCATTATGTGGATACAGCACAAAACCCAGCCGACCATACATCCAGGGGTCTTCACGTAGCAGATATTTCCTTCTCAAGCTGGTTATCCGGCCCTAGTTTCCTATGGAAATCTGAAGTGCTCCGCATCTCCATGCTCTCTAGCAGAATTGATTGTAGGCGACCCCGAAGTCAAACCCATTACAATCCTTGCATCACAAGTCAGTGAACAAACTGATATTCTAAATCGGCTGAACAAGTTTTCCAGTTGGTTAATGCTCGTTAAGGTGATTGCAAGAATCGAGAATACGATGGAAGACCCATCACTGCAGCAGTCTTGTGACTGTGGAGGAACGAAAGAAGGCTGGGGAGGTAGTGATAGGTTTAGTTCAACAACAAGCTTTTCCCCAAGAGCTAAAACTTCTTCAAAGTGGAGATAGACTTCCAAGTTCAAGCCCTCTTAGTTACCTTGACCCCATTCTAGTTCAAGGAATTCTTTGTGTTGGTGGACGGCTGTCGAGATCAACACTTAGTCAAGAAACAAAACACCCAGCCATCCTCCCAAAGGAAGGACATGTTACCCAGTTAGTCCTGTCCCATAACCATGCAGCTACTTGTCACCAGGGCCGCAGCCCAACTATAACAGAACTCAGAGCAAATGGATTTTGGGTGCTTGGCGAAAGCAAATCAGTTGCCAAGTTAATACACAAATGTGTACAGTATTGAAAGCTATGGCGTCCCACAGAGGAGCAGCGAATGTCAGAGCTCCCTGAAGAACGTGTAGAAGTGTCAGCTCCCTTTTACATACTGTGGCATGGATTGTTTCGGTCCTTTCATCTCCAAACAAGGCCGTAAGGAATATAAAAGGTCTCATCTTCACATGTTTCTCCTCACGTGCAGTCCACATTGAGATGCTTGAAGATTTATCTACAGATTCCATTATCAATGCCTTAAGGTGCTTCATCAGCTTGAGAGGAGCCGTTCGCCAACTCCACTGTGACCAAGGTACACACTTCATAGGAGCAAAGAATGAAGAAATGTGACACCAAAGCACTAGAAACTTTCCTAGCTAAAAAAACAGTGTGAGTTTAGCTTCAATGCTCCTTCCGCAAATCATGCAGGTGGAGTCTGGGAGCATCAAATCAGAACCATTCGTAATGTGCTAAGTGCTACAATGGTCCAATGTTCAAGTAGACTAGATGATGCTTCCCTTTAGAACACTATTTTATAAAGCTATGGCCATTGTCAACAGTCGTCCTTTAACTGTCGATGGAGTCAACGACCCCAAGGCACCAGAACCTCTAACTCCAAACCACCTCATCCTGATGAAATCCAAGGTTGCATTACCTCCACCTGGGAAATTTATAAAGGATATATGCAGCTAAACGATGGTGTAGAGTACAGTATTTAGCAGAACAGTTCTGGTGTCGGTGGAAAAGGGAATACCTCATGAGTGTCTCCACAAGACAGAAATGGCACACACCTCGACGTAACCTGAAAGTAAACAATATAGTTATAATCAAGGAAGATATGTCTCCAAGATGCCAGTGGCAGCTAGGACGTGTGATTGAGACTACAATAGAAAAGGGTGGTCTAGTTCGTCGAGTGAAGGTGTTAGTGGGTGACAGAAGATTGCAAGATAAGAAATACCAGGTATCAAAACCCTCAATTATTGAACATCCTATTCAAAAGCTAGTAGTTCTTATAGAAAGTTAATGAGTAACCAGTTTTAGTGATACACTAGCATACCACCACGCATACAGTAGTCAGTTTCTGTAAATTATGCATGAATTTAAGTTATATTCATCATAACATAATTTGGTGGGAGTGTAACTGTCCGCTTGTCACTTTAAATCCTTGTTCAGCACTGACTGTCAGGTGGAACCTTTATGCCTTACATTTGTTTACCAGGGTTTTTTTTTTTAATTGTCACACCCCTCCTGCTTCCTATAGTTTTTTGTAAAGGGCATTCTGTCATTCAGCATCCAGAAGCCAAGCCAGTTAGCAGCCCCTCATGGAAGGCGATGGTTATTAAAGTTTCCTAAAGTTTAACGTTTTCACCCCTTTTGGCAAGCGAAGCGAGGTATGAATCTAAGGTGCATTGTCTTTAAAAGTGTATATGTTTTTGGGGCATAAATTGAGTCTATGTTGTTAGTGCAAGATATGCTATAATATCCAAATCCTTTGAACATATAGTCATGTTTCTTTAGATGTTTAATGTAATTTGGACGTGTGTGTATAATTGAACTCCACATTTGTAATTTTGTTGTAACCCCCTTTTTGGTGATCTCTGTAAACAATGTATTGTTGTCAATGTAATGTATGTAACAATGTAATGTATGTCATTTTATGGTTTTCACGGTGTTTATGGATTATGGTGCTTAAGGTGCTTAAAGAGTTAAAAGGATTAACCTCTGTGGTGTTCAACCTTACTGCACACCTTTGAAGGAAAGGAATAAAAGTACTGCACCAGTCAGAAGCTCTCCGCTTGTTATTTACTTGAAGCCAAAGGGGCCGCTACAGTCTGTATGACTTTGTAATAGGTTGTCATTGTACCAAAGTTGCAACAAAGTCGGACCAAAGTCGTACTGATCCGAAATCGCGAAAAAATCGCAGTAAAATCCACTGCATTTAAGGTCCTCAGCATTGCCCGTTTCTTTGTGCTTCTTCAAAAGAGCTTGAACAGCAAATCTTGAAACCCCAGTCTACTTTGAAACCTTTGCAAGGGAGGAACCTTGCTGTTGCAGTATAACTACCTTGTTCCTTGACCAGTGCTTTTTTTTTTCTCAGAGAAAAGGTGCAGGAACTCACCCCTCCTTCAGGTCAAGCTTGTCTCCATCCCTTATCCGATCCTAGAACTGCCACTACAACCACCCCCTGTAGAGAACAAGGAACCAAGTATAATTTGGAGGGCTATACAAGTAATTTGCCATTAACAAGCAACGCTATAAAATTAAGAGATGGCCCAATCCAGCAAAGAGACATCCCCATATATTCAGTAAAGAGACATCCCCTATATAATTAGCAAAGAGATGGCCCAATCCATCAGAGAGCCATCCCCATATATTCAGCAAGGAGATGGCCCAATCCAGCAAAGAAATCCCAATCCAGCAAAGACATGGCCCAATCTAACAGAGACATTCCCATATATTCAGCAAAGAGATGGCCCAATCCAGAAGAGACATCCCCATATTTTTTTTGTTGTTGAACTGGATGGACTTGTGTCTTTTCAACCTGACAAACTAGGTAAGTATATGTATATATTTAGCAAAGAGACATCCCAATCCAGCAAAAAGACAACCCAGTCTAGCAAGGAGACAGCACCATATATTTCACATCCACATTCAGCAAAGAGACATCCTCATTCAGCAACGAGACATCCCAATCCTGCAGAGACTTCCCCATATATTCAACAAGGAGACACTCCAATCTAGCAAAGAGACATCCCAATCCAGCAAAGAGAAACCCCAATCCATCAAAGAGATATCCCCTTATATTCAGCAAATAGATGGCCTAATCCAGCAAAGAGACAGCCCCATATATTTAGCAAAGAGACATCCACATTCAGCAAAGAGACATCCCCATATAGTCAACAAAGAGACAACCCAATCCAGCAAAGAGATGGCCCAATCCTGCAAAGATATAGCCCCATATATTCCTCAAAGAGACATCCCAATCACAAAGAGACAGCCTAATATATTCAGCAAAGGGTTATCCCAATCCATCAAAGAGACAACCCCCTATATTCAGCAAAGAGCCCAATCCAACAATGAGACATCCCAATCCAGCAAAGAGATGGCCCAATCCACCAGCGACATCCCAATATATTCAGCAAAGAGACAGCCCAATCCAGCAAAGAGACATCCCCATATATTCAGCAAAGAGGTGGCCCAATCCAGCAAAGAGACATCCTGATCCAACAAAGAGATGGCCCAATCCAGAAGGGACATCATCGTATATTCTACCTGCAGAAACAAAATGTTAAATGTCCCACAACCTTTTCTTAAAAGAGCATTGCATGAAACCACACAGGTGTATTGCCGATGCATTTTAGAATCAATGGCACTAATGAGCGTCTGCTAAAGTGCAGCACATTTATCTCACATGTCAAACTACAGGGCGCCGCTGCTGCAACCAAAAGACGGGACTCGGGACTCAGTAACACTGTGGGGTGGGCGCCGGGCGGCTATGAAGGACGTTACACTTTGCCAATCCCACGCTAGCGTGGGACGTGTGACATCCATTAAAGGACACTAGGTACAGTACTAGTCTGTTCCTGATGTAAGGAGGCATGGTGCTGGGCCTGGGGACACCCTGATATAAGGAGGCACAGTGCTGGGGACACCCTGATGTAAGAAGGCACGGTGCTAGGGTCACCCTGATATAAGGAAGCACAGTGCTGGGGACAGCCTGATGTAAAGAGGCATGGTGCTGGGCCTGGGGACACCCTGATGTAAGGAGGCACGGTGCTGAGCCTGGAGACACCCTTATGTAAGGAGGCACGCTGCTGGGGACACCCTTATGTAAGGAGGCACACTGCTGGGGACACCCTGTTGTAATGAGGCACACTGCTAGAGACACCCTGATGTAAGGAGGCATGGTGCTGGGCCTGGGGACACCCTGATGAAAGGAGGCACGGTGCTGGGCCTGGGGACACCCTGATGTAAGGAGGCACAATGCTGAGCCTGGGGACACCCTGATGAAGGGAGACACGGTGCTGAGCCTGGGGACACCCTGATGTGAGGAGGCACGGTGCTGGGCCTGGGGACACCCTGATGTAAGGAGGCACGGTGCTAGGGACACCCTGATGTAAGGAGGTACGCTGCTGGGGGCACCCTGATGTAAGGAGGCATGATGCTGGGGACACCTGATGTAAGGAGCCACACTGCTGGGGCCACCCTGATATAAGAAGTCATGGTGCTGGGGATGCCTGATGTAAAGATGCTGCTGGGGACACCTGATTGAAGGAGCAACTCCACTGGGGACACCTGATGGCATCTGGTGGCAGGCAACGTGGCAAGTGATACACTTAGGGCTCCCACTGATTCTGCATGATGGTGAGTTGAACTATTTTATTTTATATTACAATTTAATAATAGAAATAATGTGCTTCAATCATCCTGACACCATACCAACCATGGTGCCGGGATGATTGAAGCGCTAGCACCAGGTGTTTGGAGTATCTTTATCTGCTGATTGTTAAACTTTCTGGAATGCACATATTGCTATTGTGGTGTAGGATGTGGGCCTGCTGTCCCTCCATCCCTCTTTCTTTCCTTCTCTCTCCTTCCTTCCCTATTTCATTCTTTTTGTCCCTCCATCCCTCATTCATCTCAGACTCCAACCACACCCCCTTTGAGCCATGCCCTTTAAGCCACGCCCCCTATTTTGTTTAAGTCACACCCATTTTTAGCAACACCCCTGCCAAGAAATCATAAATTCTGCCAGGGTATGTAAACTTATGAGCACAACTGTATACAGGCGGTTAGGGGAGGGCTGGCAGCCATAGGCCTGGGGGGCAAGTCCAGTCAGTGAACCACTGAATCAGCTCACCATCTATGCCCACCTGGTTCAAACATATTGATGTTATGAAGCAAGAAAAGTATGATACAATGTGATAACATCATTTAATGTTAATAGCAACAAAGGAGGTTTAACAAAAATAATGCACCAATGCAGCCTCATCAGTGCCCATCAAGGCAGCTTCACCAGTGCCCATAAATGCAGCCAGCTGCACCAGTGCCTATCAAATGCAACCTGATCAGTGCCCATCAATGCAGGCTCGCCAGTGCCCTTCAGCACAGTCGGCCCCGGGTGCCCCCCCCCCCTGCCTGCAGTTAGTTGGTGGCTGCGCCCCTGGCCCCTGCTTCCTTCCTCCACAAGAAGAAAAAAGTGTGAGTGGGCAGCAGCCTTCTGCCATTTTGAATATAAGGTAGTGTGGCCTGGGGGGCAATTGCCACCCTGCCCCCTGGCCCAGCCCTCCCCTGCAGGCGGTCCCCTAGTTACAAACATCAGACTTACAAATGACTCCTACTTACAAATGGAGGTAGACAACAGGAAGTGAGAGGAAATCTACCCATAGGAAGGGAAATTCACTCCTGTACGAGTTATTATGAAAAAAGGTGTCTTCACTGATGCTTTATCACCAAGATTTGTCTCCACAACAGCCCAAAATTTTCAAAATCCAATTATCATTGGGACAGGAAGTGAGGTGAAATCTTCTGAACAGAAACATAGACCACAAAAAAAAACATTACAGGGGTGTTAACCCTCCCCTATGCTATCCAAAAAGCTTAAAAATATTTTTTTTGGCTGCAGCTACACTTAAAAAAATTTACCTGTTCCAACTTACAAACAAATGAAACTTAAGAACAAATCTAAAGACCCTATCTTGTTTGTAACACGGAGAACGCCTCTATACATATACACAGTGCTCAGCATAAATGAGTACACCCCTTTTGAAAAGTAAGATTTTAATCAATATCTCAATGAACACAAGAACAATTTCCAAAATTTTGACAAAATTAAGTAGTATAGAACATTTGTTTAGCTCATGACTAGAGTTGAGCGAACACCTGGATGTTCGGGTTCGGCGGGTCCGGCCGAACTTCGCGAAAAAGTTTGGGTTCGGTACCAAACTTGACCCAAACTTGACCCCGAACCCCATTGAAGTCAATGGGGACCCAAACTTTTCGGCACAAAAATGGCAGTCAGATCATTCTGTAATGCAGGATGAGATGTTATTAGATCTGCAATCTGTCCCTAAAAGCAGTAGTAGTAGTAATCTCTACCTAGTCTACAATCAGATCATTCGTTCTGTAATGCAGGATGAGATCTGCAATCTGTCCCTCAAAGCAGTAGTAGTAGTAATCTCTACCTAGCCCACAATCAGATTGTTCTGTAATGCAGGATGAGATCTGCAATCTGTCCCTCAAAGCAGTAGTAGTAGTAATCTCTACCTAGTCCACAATCAGATCGATGAGATGTTATTTATATCTGCAATCTGTCCCTCACAGCGCCGGCAGCATCCTCTCCCTACACTAGCCAGAGAGCATGTGACATGCAGCACTAAGTGACTCCAGCTAATAAAGAGGCTGGGTCACATGATGCACTGGCCAATCACAGCCATGCTATTAGTAGGCATGGCTGTGATGGCTTCTAAGGGCAAATCAGTGAAACGCTTGTTGATTGGCTGCCCTGAAAATCAAATACCCGAACCCAAACTTTTTTTCAAAAGTTCGGGTCCGGGTCACGGACACCCCAAAGTTCGGTACGGACCCGAACTTTACAGTTCGGGTTCACTCAACTCTACTCATGACATGAAAGTAGGGTTCACTACTTGCCTACAGGGCACTTTCACCCCCTTCATGCCCAAGCCAATTTTCAGCTTTCAGCGATGTCGCAATTAAAATGACAATTGCGCGGTCATGCTACACTGTAACCATGTGAAATTTTTATAATTTTCTTCACACAAATAGAGCTTTCTTTTGGTGGTATTTAATCACTGCTCTTTTTTTTTTTTTTACTAAAAAACAAAACAAAAAAAAAGACCGAAAATTTTGAAAAAAAAATAAATTTTTCTTAGTTTCTGTCAGTAAATTTTGTAAATAAGTAATTTTTCTCCTTCACTGATAGGCTGCACTAATGAGGTGGCACTTATGGGCATTGATTATGTGGCACTGATGAGAAGGCACTAATATGTCACACTTATGGGCACTGATAGGTGGCACTGATATATGACATTGATGAGCACTGATAGGCGGCACTGGTGGGCACTGATAGGTGGCACTGATTGGCATTGAGTGGCATTGATGGGCAGTACTAATGGGCATTGATGGGCAGTATTGATGGGCAGCACTGATAGCCAACACTGACTGGCATCAATAATGGGCACTGATTGGACACATCCAACCACATGCTTAAGAGATCGGGGTTGCGCCATGTTCTAGCAAAATCGCTGCGCTGCACGCCCCTGCAGACGCGCAAGAGCGGCCGTTCTGAGGCGACGTCATATGACGTCCACCCAGAACGAGAGCTACACTCATTTGATGGTGGGCTGGTGCCAACCAGTTAATAATATAACTTAGTTTACAAAATCTTCATTTTTACTCAAATTGATGCAAAAATTAATACACCCCACCACAAAAACTACTACATCTAGTATTTTGTATGAATTCCATGATTTGTAGGGACAGCATCAAGTCTTCTAGGCATGGAATAGACAAGTTGGTGATATATTACAACTGTCTTTTTCCATTCTTCAAGAATGAACTCTTGTAGACCCTGTATGCTCAACTGGTGTCTTCAGAATCCCCCCATAGGTGTTCTATTGGGTTCAGATCAAGAGACATACGTGGCCACTGAATCACTTTCACCCTATTCTTCTTCAGAAATGCAACAGTGGCCTTAGACCAAGGGTACAGAGTGATATTAGAATCTTCCCTTTCAATATAGAGCAGTACATCTGTGAATTCATGATACCATCTGTAGCGCCCTTTACTTTAGGTAGGTGATAACTGGAGATTTTTGTGTTAGAGTTGGCAAATTTAGTCAGGCCTGGTTGTTTTCATTCTGGGCATGGGAGAGGTCCAGGGAGTGCCTGAGGCTGTAGGTGGTGACACTCTTTGGTTGACCCCTCCTTGCTTTTGCAGAAAGTTCTGGAATAGGGGAGTGGGGCAGACGAGGTGGAACTGCTGGGCATTTGGGAAGTCCTGACCAATCCCCAATCTGGATTGGCAGGGGGGCAGGCCTTCTCAAATAGCCTGGGACAGCCCAGTCTGGGAGAAGAGTTTGGGTGGAAGTTGGAGAATGGAATGGAAGCGTAGTGCTGAGGCTGTCATTGGGCCTTGAGGGAGTCCCCAGTCTGGGGGGGTGACCTCGGCCTGGGACTCGGGTTCATCCAGGAGGAGTGAGATCCTGGCAGAAAGGCACAAGGTGGAGCAGTAGAGGACAGCAGGAGGAAAGTACTACCAGCAGGGTCTCCAGGAGGAGTCCACCGGGTGTCGTGAGTGACACAGCCCAGGGAAGTGGAGATGCACTGTGCAGCAGATTGGCAGAGAGACAGTCTGGAAGAGGCTGGGACTTTGGTGTCACTGGGCAGTGTGCAGGTGTTAGCAGTCCGGAGGACTGTGAAAACCTGGAAGAAGATGGGCTGGGAGCAGTAGTCCATCAGGTCAGTTAGCACATTCTACAAACTTTCTCTACACTATAGGGGCCCACGGTCCCTGCCTGCAAAAGGCGGTTACTAGGCCCTGGTCAAAGCCAGGTCAGGCCTCACCATGTGCTAACTAGACTGGAAGCAAGTATTGGGCAGGAGAGAGGAACAAGGAGAAGCAAGTGTTGTGCTGGAGGAAGAAAGAGAGTGTATATAGAGGTCCCGTGTAAAGAACTGTTGATCTCTGGGCATCCCATAATCATCCCTTACCCTATCCAAATTTAACCCCCTAAGAAAAAAACAAAACAAAGAGCCCGCCTGTTTTCTGACTCCAAATGCAAGCGAGGGGTGTGATTGGGGGCAGTGTGAGCAGGCGAATCACAACTTTCAGCAACCCACAAGGGGGCATTGGCTACACATCAATGAAATGCAGCTCCCCGACACCTGCAGCACTCATGCAGCCCCACATAAGGAAACTGCCACCACTATATTTCACTGTAGGTACCATGTATTTTTCTTTGAAATCCTCACCTTTGCAACGCCATACAGTTTTGAAGCAATCAGTTCCAAAAACATTTATCTTGGTCTCATCACTCCAGAGTACAGAGTACCAGCAGTCTTCTAGTTCAGCATGGGCCCTGACAAATTCTAGGTGAGCTTTTTTGTGCATGGGCTTTAGGAAAGTCTTCCTTTGTGGATGACACGGCACCCATGCATGCCATTCCTTTGCAGTGTACGACGTACTGGGTCTCAGGAAACAATCACCCAAGTTTGGCGTTCTACTTCTTTAGCTAACTGCCGTGAACTTGCATGGCGATTTTCTTCAACTCTTCTCATCAGAAGACGCTCCTGTCAAGGTGTTAACCTCCATGGACAGCCTGGACATCTCTGTGAGATGGTTGCAGTTCCATCTTTTAATCCATTACATTTTTGTATCGCTTTTGCTACAGTATTCTCACTGATAAGTAAAGCTTTGCTGATCTTCTTGTATCCTTCACCTTTCTTGGGTAAAGAAATAATTTTCTTTCTCAGGCCTTATGATATTTCTCTTCCATGTGGTGCAATTTTTTTTCCTCTTATAAAAATCGCCCTTTTATAATCAACTGTCTACTGGACACCTGTTTAATGAATAATTCCACTCACCTGTAGTTGAATTCTCGTGAATCACTTCAGCCCCGGACGGATTTGCCCTCTTAATGACCAGAGCACTTTTTGCGATATGGCACTGCGTCGCTTTAACTGACAATTGTGCGGTCGTGCGACACTGTACTCAAACACAATTGATGTCCCTTTTTCCCACAAATAGAGCTTTCTTTTGGTGTCATTTGATCACTTCTGCTGTTTTTATTTTTTGCGCTATAAACAAACGAAGAACGACAATTTTGAAAAAAAAACTTTTTTTTTTACTTTTTGCTATAATACATGTATATTCATCAGTTTAGGACAATACATATTCTTCTACATATTTTTGGTAAAAAAAAAAATTGCAATAGGCGTATACTGATTGGGTTGCGCAAAAGTTATTGTGTCCACAAACTATGGGAATAAATTTATGGCATTTGTATTTTTAATTTTTTACTAGTAAAGGTGGTGATCTGCGACTTTTATCGGGACTGCAACATTGCGGCGGACAGATCAGACACTTTTGTCACTTTTTTGGGACCAATGACATTTATAAAGCAATCAGAGCTAAAAATGGCCACTGATTACTGTATAAATGTCACTGGCAGGGAAGGAGTTCAACTGTAGGGGGCGATCAAGGGGTTAAGTGTGTTCCATCAGTGTGTTCTAACTGTGTGGGGGCTGGGCTGGCAGGGGCATGACAGATCTGACTGTTTTCAATTACAGGGAACAGTAGATCTGTATCATGTCCCCTGACAGAACAGGGGTCTGCCTTGTTTGCATAGGCAGATCACCATTCTGCCTCTGTAGTAGGAGATCGCGGGTCGCCAGTGGACATCGAGTCCACCCGACCAGCGTGGCACGCTCCTGTGGCATGCAGCGGGCGCAGGCCCCCTATCCCCTGTTAAAGTACCGCCATACAGCTATGGCGATTTGCACAGGAGAGCCGATGGCGGCTGGTTGGCAAGTGGTTGATTAAAATTTTGTTGTCTAAAATTTAGCTTTGCTCATAAGACTTTCATTGGGGTGTATTCATTTTTGCATCTACTAATTTGAGTAAAACTGAACATTCTGTATTCTAAGTTATTCTAAGTTACGTTATTAACCTTACTTTTATGTAATGAGCTAAACAAATGTTCTATAAAACTCAGTTTTGTCAAAATTTTGGAAACAGTTCTTGTGTTCATTGAGATATTGTTTAAAGCGGAGTTCCACCCAAAAGTGGAACTTCCACATTTGGCACCTTTCGGGGGAGGGAGAGAGGATACCTGTCTTTTACAGGTGTCCTTTTCCCCGACATCCGGGAGCCCAGCTCCCCCCTCCTCCTCCTTTGCCGCTGGCCAGTGAGAAAGTGCAGCGGTGGTTCGTGCATGCGCAGTAGGGAGCCGGCGTGAAGCCGAAACGCTCCACTGCCGGGTTCCCCTACTCTCAATGGTGGCGGAAGCACTCGGCCTGCCGATCCGAACATCAGTAGTGGTGCCGACATCGCTGGACTCCAGGACAGGTAAGTGTCCTAAAGTTTAAAAGTCAGCAGCTACTGTATGTGTAGCTGACTTTTAATTTTTATAGGGGAGGCGGCAGGCGGCGGACTTCTGCTTTAAAATCATACTTTTTGAAAGTGGTTTACTCATTTATGCTGAGCACTGTATATATACATATACAGTGCCTTGAAAAAGTATTCATACCCTTTGAAGTTTTCCACATTTTGTCATGTTACAACCAAAAACGTAAATTTATTTTATTGTGATTTTATTATAAACTATATTAATTCATTAATTAATAATATTAATTAGATTTGCTGTGTGTGTGTGTGTATATATATATATATATATATATATATCTCAGTGGCAGCTGGTGAAAATTTAGGATGGGAGGCACCAGATCCGCCAGATAGGAGTATATACAGCATCACCAGATAGGGGTATATACAGCATCACCTGAGGGTATATAGCATCACCAGAGGAGTATATGCAGCATCACCAGAGGGGTATATGCACATTACCAGAGGAGTATATTTAGCATTACCAGAGGGGTATATACAGCATCAACAGAGGAGTATACAGTTGTGCTCATAAGTTTACATACCCTGGCAGAATTTATGATTTCGTGGGCATTTTTCAGAGAATATGAATCATAACACAAAAACATTTCTTTCCCTCATGGTTAGTGTTTGGCTGAAGCCATTTATTAACTATCAACCGTGTTTATTCTTTTTAAACCATAATGACAACAGAAACTACCCAAATGACCCTGATCAAAAGTTTACATACCCTGGTGATTTTGGCCTGATAACATGCACACAAGTTGACACAAAAGGGTTTGAATGGCTATTAAAGGTAACCATCCTCACCTGTGATCTGTTTTCTTGTAATTAGTGTGTGTGTATAAAAGGTCAATGAGTTTTTGGACTCCTGACAGACCCTTGCATCTTTCATCCAGTGCTGCACTGATGTTTCTGGATTCTGAGTCATGGGGAAAGAAAAAGAATTGTCAAAGTATCTGCGGGAAAAGGTAATTGAACTGTATAAAAAAGGAAAGGGATATAGAAAGATATGCAAGGAATTGAGAATGCCAATCAGCAGTGTTCAAACTCTAATCAAGAAGTGGAAAATGAGGGGTTCTGTTGAAACCAAACCACAGTCAGGTAGACCAACTAAAATTTCAGCCACAACTGCCAGGAAAATTGTTTGGGATGCAAAAAAAAAAACCCACAAATAAGTTCAGGTGAAATACAGAACTCACTGAAACAAGTGGTGTGGCTGTTTCAAGATGCACAATAAGGAGACACTTGAAGAAAAATGGGCTGCATGGTCGAGTCACCAGAAGAAGGCCATTACTACGCAAATGCCACAAAGTATCCCACTTACAATATGCTAAACAGCACAGAAACAAGCCTCAAACCTTCTGGCAAAAAGTCATTTGGAGTGATGAGACCAAAATTGAGCTCCAAAATTGAGTCAACAAGGCTTGTGAAACAGAGGTGGATCGCTGATGTTTTGGAGATGGGTGAGCTACAAAGGCACAAGAAATTTGGTCAAAATTGATATCAAGGTGATTGCAGTATGTTATCACAAAAAAAAAATTCTGGAGGAACATTTGCATTCATCAGCCAGGAAGCTGCGCATGGCACATACTTGGACACTTCAACATGACAATGATCCAAAACAGAAGGCCAAGTCGACCTGTCATTGGCTACAGAAGAATAAAGTGAAAATTCTGGAGTCGCCATCTCAGTCTCCTGACCTCATTATCATTGAGTCACTCTGAGTAGATCTCAAACGTGCAGTTCATGCAAGACAGCCCAAGAATTTCCAGGAACTGGAGGCTTTTTGCTAAGAAGATAAAGAGCCTCAGCCACAAATACCACAAAAGACTTCAAGCTGTCATTGATGTTAAAGGGGGCAATACACGCTATTAAGAACTGGGGTATGTATGTAAACTTTTGATCAGGGTAATTTGGGTAGTTTCTGTTGTCATGATTTAAAAAGAGTAACCACAGTAGATTGATAATAAATGGCTTCAGCCAAACACTAACCATGAGAGAAAGAAAAGTTTTTGTGTTATTCATATTCTCTAAAAAATGACCAAGAAATCATAAATTCTGCCAGGGTACTTATGAGCACAATTGTATATAGCATCACCAAAGGAGTATATGCAGCATCACCAGAGGAGTATACACTGTGTGCAGAATTATTAGGCAAATGAGTATTTTGACCACATCATCCTCTTTATGCATGTTGTCTTACTCCAAGCTGTATAGGCTCGAAAGCCTACTACCAAAGACCACTACGACGTATATGAGGAAACCACTACGATATATGTTAACACGAGTATTCATGGGACCGTCTTAAATACTAAAGAACCAGTAAAAAATCTCTTATACTTATTGTGTTTTTGAAAAGAAAGAGAGTACCAATCACAAACCGACTTCGGTAAATAATAGTTAGATGACACCAATGAGAAAAATTTAGTACTGTTGTCTTTGATGGGTTTAATGGGACTAGTTTTCAAATGTATGTATGGGGTCAAGAATTATCGCACATAACGGGGGAAATTGTAGTTACTGTCGAACTTCAGAAAACACCATAAACACCGACTCCGAGAAATAGAAGA
>BLSH010543899.1:434638-450551 GCA_018402905.1 Glandirana rugosa | reverse complement strand
CCCCCCCCCCCCAGGGCAGTCAGGACATCAAAGTCCCACTCTTACCCCAGCTAGGAGAGGGCAACAGGCAGGCAGCGGTGTCGTGGGGAGCGGCTTCAGCCGTGCATCCCCCTCCTCCTCCGAGAAAGGTGTGCAATAGGATCGTCTGTCTTCTCCGCCAATCGGGGAACCGGTAACATACCCGCGCTTTCTGATTGGCGAAGAGGCAGTTCACTGTTAGAAACAAGCCACTCTATGTTGAAGCCTATTAGAGCCTACGGCCCTAATGAGATGCTTCAAAGAAACCCCCATCGCAGTAATTCATGCGGCCGATGTCCTAAAAGGGGCTGGCCGCATGAATAGGGGGTGGTCGCGGGCGGCCATGGATAGATTCATGCTATGCATGAATCTAGCCATAGCATATAGGGGGTGGCGAGGACAGAGGGGTGCCCGTGCGCCCTTAATGGACGGGCCACCCCTAATATATACATATACAGTATATTTAATTATTATATTTATCTTTTACCTTTAGAACCACTTTAAATGCTGTTCTAATTTTTTTTCAAATATGAATTTTTTTTGACCTGCCACGATCTATGGATGCACCATGCTGTCTATGATTTGCCTTCCCTAACTATTCAGTCCTATGCCATAGTCATATATAATATATACACTTACCGGCCATTTTATTAGATACACCTGTTCAATTGCTTGGTGAAACAAATTGCTAATCAGCCAATCACATGGCAGCATTTCAATGCATTTAGCCATCTAGATGTGGTGAAGAGGACTTGCTGAAGTTAAAAACGAGCATCAGATTGGGGAAGAAAGGATATTTAATTGACTTTGAATGTGGCATGGTTGTTGGTGCCAGACGGGCTGCTCTGAGTATTTCAAAAACTGCTGATCTATTGGGATTTTTAAGCACAACCATCTCTAGGGTTTACAGAGAATGATCCAAAAAAGAGAAAATATCCAGTGAATGGCAGTTGTGTTGACAAAAATGCCTTGTTGATTTCAGAGGTAAGAGGAGAATAGGCAGACTGGTTTGAGATGATAGAAAGGCAACAATAACTCAAATAACCACTCGTTACAACCAAGATATGCAGAATACCATCTCTAATGCACAACAAATCGAACCTTGAAGCAGATGGGTTACAGCAGCAGAAGACCAACACGAGTGCCACTTCTGTTGGCTAAGAACAGGAAAATGAGGCTACAATTCGCACACAGGCTCACCAAAATTTGATAATAGAAGATTGGAAAAACATTACGTGGTCTGATAAGTGTCAATTTGAGCTGTGACATTCAGATGTTAGGGTCAGAATTTGGTTTAAACAACATGAAAGCATGGATCCATCCTGCCTTGTATCAACGGTTAAGGCTGGTGGTGTAATGGTGTGGGGGATGTTTTCTTGGCACACTTTGGTCCCCTTAGTACCAATTGAGCATTGTTTTATACGCCATGGTCTACCTGACTATTGTTGTCGACCACGTCCATCCCTTTATGAATACAGTGTACCCATATTCTCATGGCTACTTCCAGCAGGACAATGCACCATGTCACAAAGCTCAATTAATCTCAAAATGGTTTCTTGAACATGACAGGGGGTTTATTTATTAAAGGCAAATCCACTTTGCACTTGGAAGTGCAGTCGCTGTAGATCTGAGGGGGACATGCAAGGAAAATGAAAAAACAGCATTTTTGCTTCTACATGATTGGATGATAAAATCAGCAAAGGTTCCCCTCATTTCAGATCTTCCCCTCAGATTTACAGTTTGCACTTCCAAGTGCACTTGCAGTGCAGAATGGATTTGCCTTTAGTAAATAAACCCCAATAAGTCACAGCACCTTTGGGATGTGGTGGAATGGGAGATTCACATCATGGATGTGCAGCCGACAAATCTGCAGCAACTGCGTGATGCTATCATATCAATATGGACCAAAATCTCAGAGGAATGTTTCCAACACCTTGTTGAATCTATATCACAAAGAATTAAGGCAGTTCCTGAAGGCAAGAGGATGTCCAACCAGGTACTAGCAAGGTGTGCCTAATAATATGGCCGGTGAGTATATATATATATATATATATATATATACATACTGTATAGTGCACCTGGAAAGTATTCACAGAGAGGAAAGATCTAGTCAGGCCTGACTGTAAGTGCAGGCCTGAATGTTTTGATTTGGGCTATGAGTGGCTCAGGGGTGGGGCTGGAGATGGAGGGAAGGTACACCCCTTCAGCTGGGAAAAGCTCTAGAAGGGGGGTGGACGAGGAGATGTCACTTCCTGATGTATGACAAGGAGCCCTGACCAATCCACAGGCTGGGTTGGCAGGGGGCAGACCTCCTTTAATACAGCGATCTGCCAGCAGGTGTCAGAGTCTGGAAGAGCGAGGATGTAGTCAGGAGCTGTGAATCAGGCCTCGCCCAGGAGGGAATCCCCTGTCTGGGGAGGGGGGGTGAACCTGAGGCCTGGGGCTTGGGTGCAGCCAGGAGCGGGAGTTGGCTCCTGGAGTGGCACAGGAGAAGCAGGAGAGCAGCTGAATTCTACATGGAAGGATACTCTTTAAAGGATCCACCTTATAGTCAGTGAGTGGTGGCCCCTGGGAGTTTGATGAGAAGGCTGAGACAGTCTGGAGAGGAGAAGCAGTCTGTAGAAGTCAGGAGGAGCCAACCAAGGGGAAGGAGAGCCATTAGACCGCAGAACAGGCCAGATAGGTCTGGAAGAAGGATGGGGGGGGGAGTAATAGTTCATCCAAGGCCCAGCTAGCACCAACGTACTTAGCTATACAACAGAGGGTCCACGGTTTCAGGGAAGGAAACCTGTGATTCTTACCCACAAAGGGTGCTTCTGAGGCCTTGCTGGCGGTTGCAGCAGGCGTCACTGTGTGCTAGCTGTGGTGAAGAGGATGTGTCATGGAGGTCTGATAAATTTCCTTTCGGACCAGGGAAACAAGTGTAACGGTCAGCAAGCAGTGTGCTGGAGGAAAAGAAGTGTATATACCGGAGGTGTATATAGTAGGTCCCATGTTCAATTACTGGGCATCCCACAGTCATCCCTAATCCCTATCCAAGTTCAAACCCCTAAATAAAACGACAAAACAAAGTACCGGCCTGTTCAGTGACACCGGGTGTGTGGAATCGTGTGATTGAGGGCAGCGGGCAGGTGGACCACAACTATCAGCCACTCTTGAGGGAGCACATGGCTACACAAACTTATTCCAAAATTGATGAAATGTATTATTTTCCTCAGAATTCTACAAACAATACCCCATAATAACAACCTGAAAGAGGTTTGTTTGAAATCTTTGCAAATTTATTAAAAATGAAAAAAACAATTACAGCCTCTAGTCTTTTTGAGTATGATCCTACAAGCTTGACACACCTATTTTGTGAGCAGTTTATCCCATTCTTTGGAGGATTCTGAAGCTCCATCATGTTGAATGGGGAGCATCAGTGTGCAGCCATTTTCAGATCTTTCCAGAGATGTTCAATCAGGTTCAAGTCTGGGTTTCTGCTGGGCCACTCAAGGACATTCACAGAGTTGTCCTGTAGCCACTCCTTTTTTATCTTGGCTGTGTGCTTAGAGTCGTTGTCCTGCTGGAAGATTATTTTTTGCCCCAGTCTGAGGTCCAGTGCGCTCTGGAGCAAGTTTTCATCAAGGATGTCTTTGTACTTTGCTGCATTCATCTTTCCCTTGACCAGTCTTCCTGTTCCTGTCGCTGAAAAACACCCCCACAACAACACTACCATGTTTCACTGAAGCGATGGTATTGGCCAGGTGATGTGCGGTACCTGATTTCCTCCAGACATGAGGCTTGCCATTCAGGCCAAAATGTTCAATCTTTACTTCATCAGACCAGAGAATTTTGTTTCTCATGGTCGGAGAGTCCTTCAGGTGCCCTTTGGCAAACTCCAGGCGGGCTGTCATGTGCCCTTTACTGAGGAGTGGCCACTCTACCATAGAGGCCTGATTGGTGGTGTGCTGCAGAGATGGTTGTTCTGGAAGGTTCTCCTCTCTCCACAGAGAAATGATGGAGCTCTGTCAGAGTGACCTTTGGGATACTTGGTCACCTCCCTGACTAAGGCCCTTCTCAGCTTAACCGGGCGCCCTCTCTAGGAAGAGTCCTGATGGTTCCAAACTTCTTCCATTTATGGATGATGGAGGCCACTGTACTCATTGGAACCTTCAATGCTGCATAATTTTTTTTTGTTCCTCTCCCCAGATCTGTGCCTCGATACAATCCTGTCTCGGAGGTCTACAGACAATTCTTTGGACTTCATGGCTTGCTTTGTGCACTGACATGCACTGTTAACTGTGGCACCTTATATAGACAGGTGTGATTCCAAACTTCTTCCATTTACAGATAATGGAGGCCACTGTGTTCATTGGGACCTTCAATGCTGCAGAAATGTTTCTGCACCCTTCTCCGGATCCGTGCCTCAATACAATCCTGACTCTGAGACAATTATTTGGACTTCATGGCTTGTTTGTGCTCTAACATCCACTATTAACTGTGGGGCCTTATATAGACAGGTGTGTGGCTTTCCAAATAATGTCCAATCAACTGAATTTACCACAGGTGGACTCCAATCAATTTGTAGAAACATCTCAAGCATGATCAGTGGAAACAGGATGCAACTGAACTCAATTTTAAGTGTCATGGCAAAGGCTGTGAATACTTATGTACATGTGATTTTTTTTTTTTTTTTTTTTTTTATTTGCAAAGATTTCAAACAAACGTCTTTCACTTTGTCATTATGAGGTATTGTTTGAGAATTTTGAGGAAAATAGTGAATTTAATCCATTTTGGAATAAGGCTGTAACATAAAAAAATGTGGAAAAAGTGAAGTGCTGTGAATACTTTCCAGAGGCACTGTGTATATATACAGTATCTCACAAAAGTGAGTACATCCCTCACATTTTTGTAAATATTTTATTATATTTTTTCATGTGACAATAGTGAAGATATGACACTTTGCTACAATGTAAAGTAGTGAGTGTACAGCTTATATAATAGTGAAAATTTGTTGTCCCCTCAAAATAACTCAACACACAGCCATTAATGTCTAAACTGCTGGCAACAAAAGGGAGTACACCCCTAAGTAAAAATGTCCAAATTGGACCCAATAATCTATTTTCCCTCCCCGGTGTCATGTGACTCATTAGTGTTACAAGGTCTCAGGTGTGAATGGGGAGCAGGTGTGTTAAATTTGGTGTACTCGCTCTCACTCTCTTATACTGGTCACTGGAAGTGCAACATGGCACCTCATGGCAAAGAACTCTCTGAGGATCTGAAAAAAAAGAATTGCTGCTCTACATAAAGATAGCATAGGCTATAAGAAGATTGCCAAGACCCTGAAAATGAGCTGCAGCACGGTGGCCAATGCCATAAAGTGGTTTAACAGGACAGGTTCCACTCAGAACAGGCCTCACCATGGTTGACCAAAGAAGTTGAGTGCACATGCTCAGCGTCATATCCAGAGGATGTCTTTGGGAAATAGATGTTTGAGTGCTGCCAGCATTTCTGTAGAGGTTGAAGGGGTGGGGTTCAGCCTGTCAGTGCTCAGACCATACGCCGCACACTGCATCAATTTGGTCTGCATGGCTGTCGTCCCAGAAGGAAGCCTCGTCTAAAGATGATGCACAAGAAAGCCTGCAAACAGTTTGCTGAAGAGAAGCAGACTAAGGACATGGATTACTGAAACCATGTCCTGTGGTCTGATGAGACCAAGATAAACCTATTTGGTTCAGATGGTGTCAAGCGTGTGTGGCGGCAACCAGGTGAGGAGTACAAAGACAAGTGTGTCTTGCCTAAAGTCAAGCATGGTGGTGGGAGTGTCATGGTCTGCATGAGTGCTGCCATCATTGGGGAGCTACAGTTCATTGAGGGAACCATGAATCCCAACATGTACTGTGACATACTGAAGCAGAGCATGATCCCCTCCCTTCAGAGACTGGGCCGCAGGGCAGTATTCCAACATAACGACCGCAAACACACCTCTAAGACGACCACTGCCTTGCTAAAGAAGCTGAGGGTAAAGGTGATAGACTGGCCAAGCATGTCTCCAGACCTAAACCCTATTGAGCATATGAGGGGCATCCTCAAATGGAAGTTGGAGGAGCGCATGGTCTCTAACATCCACCAGCTCTGTAATGTCGTCATGGTGGAGTGGAAGAGGACTCCAGTGGAAACCTGTGAAGCTCTGGTGAATTCCATGCCCAAGAGGGTTAAGGTAGTGCTGGAAAATAATGGTGGCCACACAAAATGTTGACACTTTGGGCCCTACTTGGACATTTTCACAGGGGTGTACTACAGCTGCACGATTAATCGTATTAGAATCACGATCTCGATCTACCCCCCCCCCCCGCGATCTCCTTTGGGCATTACCGCGATTTTCAGTGCAGTTAATGGGGTCTGACTTGGGGGGGCGAATCAGCGCGACTTGACAGTAATAAAAAGTGCCTTTAGTCTTTTCAAGTCAGAGCGACTTGAGTCTCAAGGGAGAGAGCCAAGTCTGGGCAGACAGCCAACTTCTAAGTCATCATTGATAAGAGTTACAAAGTAATTTTACTTCAAAGGCATTGAACTCTGAGTGAACTCCCCTTCTATAGTTGTTTGGTTTAACCATTTAAAGACTAAATCTTTCCTGACACTTGCTGTTTACAAATAAAAATCCATTATTTTGTGCTAGAAAATGACTTAGAACCCCCAAACATTATATAGATATATTTTTTTAGCAGAGATCCTAGAGAATAAGATGGCGGTTGTTGCAATATTTTATGTCACATGCTGTTTGCGCAGCAGACTTTTAAACGCAATTTTTTTGGAAAAATTACCCCTTTCAAAAACCTAAACAGTGCTGTTAGCCCAATTTTTTTGTATATTTAATATATTACGCCTCGAGAATCGTGAGAGAATCGTGATCTTTATTCTAAGCAAAAAAATCGTTATTCTCATTTTGGCCAGAATCGTGCAGCTCTAGGGTGTACTCACTTTTGTTGCCATCGGTTTAGACATTAATGGCTGTGTGTTGAGTTGTTTTGAGGGGACAATGCAAATTTACACTGTTATACAAGCTGTACACTCACTATACATTGTAGCAAAGTGTAATTTCTTGTGTTGTCACATGAAAAGATATAATAAAATATTTACAAAATGTGAGGGGTGTACTCACTTTTTTGAGATACTGTATATATATATATATATTTGCACAATTCATTCATCACCTTTGACATGAAGGGAGTCCCTTGGTCGGTTAGGACCTCCCTTGGGATCCCCGTATGGGTAAACATGTGGAACAACACTTTGGCAATGGTCTTGAAGGAAGTGTTTCTTAAGGGGACAGCCTCGGTATACAGAGTGGCATAATCCATGACGACTAGAATGTACTGATAGCCTCTGGCAGACTTAACTACTGGCCCTATCAGATCTATGGCAATTCGGTCAAAAGGAATATCAATTACAGGCAATAGTACCAGTGGACTATGGTAATGGGGCATAGGGGCTACCCTTTGACACTCAGGACATGACTCACAATAGTCTTTCATGTCGGCATGTATCCCAGGCCAGAAGAAGCGCTGTAAGATATGTTCTTTTGTCTTTTCATAGTCCTGATGGCCACCCGGGGGGTGTGTATGGGCCAGGTCCAGCACTGTCCCTCCTAAAAGGGCCAGGCACCACGAGTTGTTCCACAACCTCACCCCGAATTTTGTCAACCCGACAATGGTTAACCGCCATATGAGGAAACACATATTCCAGCCCCGGGGCTACCGGGGTCCCATTGTTTACCTTCACATTTTCCCAGGCTTGTGCAACGGTAGGATCCTGCAACTGGGTGGTCCCGACGTTGTCCCGAGAAACCTCTAGCTCTGGCAACTCTAGGGTCTCAGGGGTCACCTCCGGCTCACCCGCATAGACTGCTAGGGGAAAAGACACATTTTCATAAGGGGTCACCCCTACAGCCTTTTCCTCAACCTTTGGTTCAAAGGGTTTGGGGTTCCCCCCTTCAGTCCCACTAGGAAGTCCAGGCTCAATGCCCTTTTCTTTCACACTACAAAGTTCCTGGAACAGTGGAAAGTCTCTCCCCAATATTACACTGTACAACAGGATAGGGGACACAGCCACTTCATGGTAAACAGATCATGAGCTGGTTTCAAAGGTCACAAACGCCGTGGGGTACTTCTTACAGTCACCATGCACACATACCACTCCTACCTGATGCTGGGTCAGCTGTTCAGGGTCCACCAGCTGGGTATGGAACAGGGTGACCAGACTTCCAGAGTCCAGGAGGGCACGTACACTTTTCCCCCTTATTTTTACCACAGAGCTTGGCATGTCCGGATCAGCGACCAGGCCCAGGCGAGCAAACAGGGACATGCGTCAAACTACGTCACATTCCATAGGCTTAGGGTTCAGAGGGCACTTGGCAGCGATGTGACCCCACTCACTGCACCGACAACACTGGAGATGCCCACGGGTTCCTGTGGGTCTTCCCGGATGGGGTCTTTAAACAGGGGGTGATGCTCTCGCTGGCCTTTCAGGACTTCACTTCCTCTTTTCGGCTTTACCAACTGTGTTACTGGGGTTGACCGGGCGGCCACAGGAGGGGGTCTTTTGACCATCAGGGATCGTGAAGCAGCCAGGTCCTCTGCCGCCATGTAGCATTCCACCAGCTCAACCAGACCATCCTTTGAATTTGGATCAGATTGCCTCACCCACCTCTGCAACTCAGGAGGTAGCGCTCTCAGGAACTGATCCATTGCAACTCTTTCCACTATTTGGGGCCCTGTGAGTATCTCAGGCTGCAACCACCGTTTGACCAGGTTGATTGGGTCATACATTTGGGAGCAGGGGGATCCATCTGCCTTGAAACTCCAGCTGTGTACTCGCTGTGCTCTTACAGCCGCGGTCACTCCCAGACCCTGCAAGATCTCAGCTTTGTTGGTCATAATCTCGGGCCTCCTCAGCGGACAAGTCAAATTATGCCTTTTGGGAGTCCCCTGCTAATAGTGGGGCCACCAGCGCAGCCCAGCAGTCTTTAGGCCAGGCCTGCCCCTCAGTGGTTCACTCAAATGTACATAGGCCTCCACATCATCCTGCAATGTCATTTTTTGTAGAAGGTGACTTCTGGTGCCTGGCAGGATGTCACCAAAGGACCCTGTGGAGACATTTGCAGTCTGGGCTGGCATCCGCTGCAGTATTTCAGCTAAGGCCTGTCTGTCTTTCTCAGCTGCCTGAGCCAAAGCAGCCACTTGAGCCCCAGTTGTCTGAGCCAGGGCAGCCATAGCTTGCTGGTTGGTTGCTTGGGCTTGTTGCTGCTGAGCAGCCAACAGTCTATTAGTCTCTTGTTGTGCAGCAGTAGCTTGCTTATAAGCCTGTTGCTGTGCGGCATTACTCTGGAGCAAGGCCTTTAACAAGTCCTCCATGCTGAAAATTCACACTTATACTGCAGTACACTGTGCCTTTAAGTGGTATATACACACTGCTGTCTTTTTAACACCGCTGACTCAACGTTCACACAGCTTATTTCACTGCAGTATTTTACCACCCGGTACACAGTGTAGCCAGTACTTGCCTTTCAGCGTGGATCAGTAGCGGGCTTGCACACATCCGTTTCCACCAATTGTGGGCGATCAGCTTCAAGTGGAGGGGTTCCCCAAACAAGTAATCCAGCCGAATGTGAGGTTAAGGGCTTCCTGCCATGTTTATTCACTCAGAAAATAACCATAAACAGGACTCCCTCATAGGGGTAGAAAAACAGTCCCACAACAAAAATATCCATTCACTGAAAATAGGCCTCCTGGCTAACGGACAGACCTCACAGGGTCTGTTCATTCACAGCCTGCTCCTTCTCTCTCAGCACCACACTGATTACATCCAGGTCAGGCAAAATTATACCCCAGCTGGGGAGCAAAGTGTGACCATTACTTAACCCCTTGCTGCCTACAGACCTATCCCTGCCACCCATTTACCTTAGAATAAACACGGGCAGGAAGCCCTTAACCTGACATTCGGCTGGATTATTTGTTTGGGGAGCCCCTCCACTTGAAGCTGATCGCCCACACTGTGCATTGAGTTATTTTGAGGGGACAGCACATTTACATTGTTATACAAGCTGTACACTCACTACTTTACATTGTAGCAAAGTGTATTTTCTGCAGTGTTGTCACATGAAAAGATAGAATAACATTTTTCCAAAAATGTGAGGGGTGTACTCACTTTTTTGAGATACTGTATGTGTGTGTGTGTATATATATATATATATATATATATATACACACACACACTAGAGCTGCACGATTCTGGCCAAAATGAGAATCACGATTTTTTTGCTTAGAATAAAGATCACGATTCTCTCACGATTCTCGCGGCGTAATATATTAAATATCCAAAAAAAAATGGGCTAACAGCACTGTTTAGGTTTTTGAAAGGGGTAATTTTTCCAAAAAAATTGTGTTAAAAAGTCTGCTGCGCAAACAGCGTGTGACATAAAATATTGCAACAACCACCATCTTATTCTCTAGGGTCTCTGCTAAAAAAAAATATATAATGTTTGGGGGTTCTAAGTCATTTTCTAGCACAAAATAATGGATTTTTATTTGTAAACAGCAAGTGTCAGGAAAAATTTAGTCTTCAAATGGTTAACCCAAACATCTATACAAGGGGAGTTCATTCAGAGTTCAATGTCTTTGAAGTAAAATTACTTTGTAACTCTTATCAATGATGACTCAGAAGTTGGCTGTCTGCCCAGACTTGGCTCTCTCCCTTGAGACTCAAGTCGCTCTGACTTCAAAAGACTTCAGGCACTTTTATTACTGTCAAATCACGCTGATTCGCCCCCCAAGTCAGACCCCTTTAACTGCACTGAAAATCGTGAGATCACAGGGGGGGGGGGGTAGATCGAGATCGCTATCTTAATACGATTAATTGTGCAGCTCTAACGCACACACATACAGTATTTCACAGAAGTGAGTACACCCCTCACATTTTTGTAAATATTTGTCTCAACACCGAAGAAATGACACTTTGCTACAATGTAAAGTAGTGATTGTACAGCTTGTATAACAGTGTAAATTTTCTGTCCCCTCAAAATAACTCAATGCACAGTGTGGGCGATCAGTTTCAAGTGGAGGGGTTCCCCAAACAAATAATACAGCCGAATGTCAGGTTAAGGGCTACCTGCCCGTGTTTATTCACTCAGAAAATAACGATAAACATAAAGGTCTCCCTCACAGAGGTAGAAAAACAGTCCCACAAAAAAACGTCCATTCACTGAAAATAAGCCTCCTGGCTTACGGACAGACTTCACAGAGTCTGCTTCAGACCTGTAGGCATGTTCATTCACAGCCTGCTGCTTCTCTCTCAGCACCTCACTGATTACATCCAGGTCAGGCAAAATTATACCCCAGCTGGGGAGCAAGGTATGACCAATACTTAACCCCTTGCTGCCTACAGACCTCTCCCTGCCACCCATTTACCTTAGGCATCTCAGGATTCTATGTGGCAGATATACTCCATCCACAACTGACATGGTGTCAGGAAAGATGTAGAGCCCGTGTGTCCATGAGAAGGGATACTGTGCAGGCACGAATGAACGCTCGGTACAAACGTTCGTGCACACGCGCGCCTGGGAGGCGCACATCCCCGTTCATAACCGTTCTTGGCGCCAATGGGGCTATTTAAACTGAGCAGTGACATGAGTTCAATGCCGTTTGGTCTACAACGTTCCTGTGATTCCTGCTACCCGTCTACCTGCTGTACCTGTTTCCTTGATCCATTGGCTTGATCCTGACACCACTGCTACCTGCCTGCCCTGACCTCTGGCTATCCCCAACCATCCCTTGCCTGCTCCTTAGTACCACACTGCCTGCCCGTTGCTGACCCGGCCTGTGCCTGACCATTCTTCCGCCTGCTCCTCAAGTTCCTGATCTGCCTGCCTACTGTCTGATCTGGTCTGTCCCAGAAATTCTCATCCAGCATCACCTGCTTGGTTCAGCCGGACTGGGCTATCGTCAGCTGTTCCTGGGGTTTATCTACTGCTCCATCAAGCTGCATCTCCAGCCCTGCCTGTGAACATAGCACCAGTGTTCCTGTCAAGCACTCATGCCATTCTGCAATCTTGAACCTTCTGTTCACTACATCAGGGGTTCCTGAGTCAGGATTGTAAGAGAGGCTGTCCTCCATAACTGCAGACTCCACCACCAGGTACGTGACACATGGGCTGTTTGTCACAACAGCCATTAATGTCTAAACCGCTGGCAACAAAAGTGAGTACACCCCTAAGGGAAAATGTCCAAAATGGGCCCAAATTGTCAATATTTTGTGTGGCCACCATTATTTCCCAGCACTGCCTTAACCCTCTTGGGCATGGAGTTCACCAGAGCTTCACAGGTTGCCACTGGAGTCTTCTTCCACTCCTCTGTGACGACATCACATAGTTAGTGGATGTTAAAGACCTTGCGCTCCTCCACCTTCCATTTTGAGGATGCCCCACAGATGCTCAATTGGGGTTATGGCTGGAAACATGCTTGACCAGTCCATGACATTTACCATCAGCTTATTTTACAAGTCAGTGTTCATCTTGGAGATCCTTATCATTTTGAAATACTGCCCTGCGGCCCAGTCTCCAAAGGGAGGGGATCATGCTCTGCTACAGTATGTCACAGTACATCTATTTCCCAAAGACAACCTCTGGATATGATGCTGAGCACGTGCACTCAATTTCTTTGGTCGACTATGGGGAAGCCTGTTCTGAGTGGAACCTGTCCTGTTAAACCGATGTATGGTCTTGGCCACCGTGCTACAGCTTAGTTTCAGGGTCTTGGCAATCTCTTATAGCCTAGGTCATCTTTATGTAGAGCAACCATTCTTTTTTCAGATCCTCAGAGAGTTCTTTGCCATGAGGTGCCATGTTTAATTTACAGTGACCAGTATGCAAAAGTGAGGGCAATAACACCAAATTTAACACACCTGCTCCCCATTCACACTTGAGACACTGTAACACTAATAAGTCACATGACACCATGGAGGGAAAATGGCTATTTGGGCCCAATTTGGACATTTTCACTTAGGGGTGTACTCACTTTTGTTGCCAGCAGTTTAGACATTAACCACTTCACCACCAGGCCAATTCTGACACTTCTCTCCTACATGTAAAAATCATAATTTTTTTGCTAGAAAATTACTCAGAACCTCCAAACATATATATATTTTTAGCAGAGATCTTAGGGAATAAAATGTGGGTCATTGCAACTTTTTATGTCACGCGGTATTTGCGCAGCAATTTTTCAAACAAGTTATTTTTGGAAAAAAAAAGTTTCATGAACTAAAAAAAAAACAGAACAGTAAAGTTGACCCAATTTTTTTGTATATTGTGAAAGATGATGTTACGCTGAGTAAACAGATACCTAACATGTCACACTTTAAAATTGCACACACTCGTGAAATGGCGCCAAACTTTGGTACTTAAAAATCTCCATAGGCGACGCTTTAAAAATTTTTACTGGTTACATGTTTAGAGTTACAGAGGAGGTCTAGTGCTAGAATGATTGCTCTCACTCTAACACATGCGGCGATACCTCACAAGTGGGATTTGAACACCGTTTACATATGTGGGCGCAACTTACGTGTGCGTTCGATTCTGTGCGCGAGCTCGCGGGGACGAGGCTCTTTAAATTTTTTTATTATTATTTATTTTACCTTTATTTTTTTATTTTTACACTTTCTGTGTCTCCCCAAGGAGGAGGGAGGGGCAACCCAATATATGATTTTACAACCTTTCGTGCCTACTCAGACAGGGGCTCGACTGGCTGACAAGTAAATCTAGATACTCCAATAATATGCTTGAGGGTGGCATAACCTTCCCATACTCTCTCCCAGCTGTTCTCCACTCAAACCTAAAAGCACTACCACCTCACCTTAAAACATGTTTCCTCATTAGAGACACTGTCATCGCTTGGAGAGAGGTGCGGAGGTTAATTGGTCTTCCCTCAAATATATCATGCCATCTGACTATCCAGGCCAACCCGATGTTTCTGCCGTCCACCATGCACAACTTCTTTGCCCTTTGGAACATCAGTGGTCTAACTAATGTAGCCTCTTTGTTTCACAATACGGCTGGACAGCTTAAGCCTTTTCAGACTCTCGCATGGGAATTTTCCCTACCTCCCTCACACCTGTTCTATTACCACCAGCTAACAGATTATCTTCGTTCCTGCTACCGCCAGGGATCTGACCCCCTCCAGCAATCTTTTATAGACACAAATTGCTTAATTGCAAGCAGGACTTCTACTCCATCACGGAACTGTACTCCTCTCTTATAACCAACCAATTAGCCAAATACAACCTTGCCCCATTTCGCAAGTGGCCGTCCATCTTCAATGATAGCGAACTGCCTGAAAAAATCCCTGGGCGGGGCTTAGTCGTCACAAACGTCACTTCCGGTTTTTAGTTTCCAGGAAGAGGAAGTACGCCCTACCCACCCGCGATCCCTGGCCCTGAATGCCATCATTTCAAAGTTCCTGGCCTTTGAAATGCTGTCATGGACACGGACAGTTTTAAAAACCTGATGGCGATGGCTGTCCCACAGTACGTGGTTCCCAGCCACCACTACTTTTCCAGGCGAGCCATCCCTTCCCTGCACAAACAAGTCGGGACGAGATCAAGTGTGCACTGCGCAACACCATCTGTGGCAAGGTCCACATAACCACTGATACGTGGACCAGTAAGCACGGGCAGGGACACTATATCTCGCAAACTGCACACTGGGCAAATGTAGGGGTGGGTGGGCCTGAGCCGGCTAGCCGTTTGGCGCATGTCCTTCCGCCACCGAGGATTGCAGGGCATTTCTCTTTGCCTCCTGTTGCCTCCTCCTCCTATTGCGCTTCCTCCTCCTCCTCCTCTACCACCTCCTCATCCGCTCAGCGGAACACCTTCACCACCAACTTCACAACTTCAGCACATCCAGGGGGAAAGGACAGCAGGCTGTTTTAAAACTGATATGTTTGGGGGATCAACCCCACACTGTGCAGGAGCTGTGGACGGGCATTGAACAACAGACCGATGAGTGGTTGTTGCCACTAAGCCTCAAGCCCGGCCTGGTGGTGTGCGATAATGGGCGAAATGTCGTAGCAGCTCTGAGCCTAGCCGGTTTGATGCACATCCCTTGCCTGGCACATGTGCTGAATTTGGTGGTGCAGAAATTTCTAAAAAACTACCCAGATATGTCAGAGCTGCTGCAGAAAATGCGGGCCATCTGTGCGCGCTTTCGGCGTTCTCACCCTGCTGCTGCTCGCCTGTCTGCGCTGCAGCAGAACTTCGGCCTTCCCGCTCACCGCCTCATATGCGACGTGCCCACAAGGTTGGAACTCCACCTTGCACATGCTGGAGAGACTGTGCGAGCAGCAGCAGGCAATAGTGGAGTTTCAGCTGCAGCATGCACGAGTCAGTCGCTCTGCGGAACAGCACCACTTCACCACCAGTGAGTGGGCCTCCATGCGAGACCTGTGTACCATATTGCGGTGTTTCGAGTACTCCACCAACATGGCCAGTGGCGATGACGCTGTTCTCAGCGTTACTATCCCACTTCTATGTCTCCTTGAAAAAACACTTCGGGCGATGATGGAAGAGGATGTGGCACAGGAGAAAGAGGGGTAATTTCCACGGTTATCAGGCCAGTCATTCACAAGTGGTTCGGAGGGTGGGTTCCTGCACCAGCATAGGCCAGGGAAAGATTTTCAAGCCAGGGCACAGTTCTGGAGGATGAGGAAGATGATGAGGAGGAGGAACCGTGTTCACAGCAGCGTGGCACCCAAAGCAGCTCGTGGGCATCACTGGAGCGTGGCTGGGGGGATACACATAGGGGGGTCGGTGCGAGGTCACTACGGGTGCTCGACGAAACCCACGGTGCGACGACACTTGTGCCAAG
>BLSH010543899.1:327928-350768 GCA_018402905.1 Glandirana rugosa | reverse complement strand
GACTGGGACAAACGCATTCTAAGGTCAAAAAAGGCATTAGCATGCGTTTGTCCCAGTCAGAATGAAAAGGAGTATTTTTCATTCTGACTGGGACAAACACATGCTAAGACCTTTCTTGGCGTTGGCATGCGTTTGTCCCAGTCAGAATGAAAAATACTCCTTTTCATTCTGCCTAGGACAAACACATGCTAAGGCCAAAAAAGACCTTAGCATGCATTTGTCACAGTCAGAATGAAATGCACTAGTGGAAAAATACAGAAAAAATTGACATACAATGGATTAACATGAATCTGATGTGCTTTATTGAAAACATATAGAAGACAGACACCAGAGATCATTAATGAACTTTCCTATTATTCTTTTTATACGTAATCAACTTGCCATGAAACATCTCCATCTGGTGAAACAAAAAATACAGAAAATTGGTTGCGGATGCTTATGACACGTGCCGTTGATCGCAAGTCCATGAATTGAAGTAGTTGATTCTGGGGTGTGGGTCCCGGTTCCACGTTGCTTGTGTCACTGTTCCATAGATAGTTGTGCAGCACGCCAGCACAACTTGGATTGCATTGTTCACATCCAGCTGCATGCAGGTCAGCAATACCCTCCATTTGGCTGTGCAGACTCCAAAGGCACACTCGACGATGCGGCATGCTCGGCTGAGCCTGTAATTAAATATTTTTTTGTCATGGCTGAGTCCATAGCCACTGTATGGCCTCATTAGGTTTTCGGCCAGTCCAAAAACCTCATCAGCGAAAATAACCAGTGGCAAGTTGGGCTTCTCGGTGCAGGGTAGAGGTTTGCTGGGCGGTATGTTCAATCGTCCCTCATGTAGCCGACATCCAACAGCTGACTCCCGGAAAATTCGAGCATCGCCTTGGCTGCCATAAGCTCCGACATCCACAGACAGAAATTTTAGATTTGCATCAGCCAACGCCAGTAGGACCACCGAAAAATATTTTTTATAATTGAAATAGAAGGATCTGGAGTGGGGAGGCTTCTTCGCTCTGATGTGTTTCCCATCTAGGGCCCATGTGCAATTAGGGAACTGGGTTTTTTCCCAAAAACCAGCCACGACCGATTTCCAAATATCTTCGGTGGGCTTTGGTATTACCACCCTATGTAGCTCCTCCCAAATAGCCACACATGTTTCCCTGGTGATTTGGGACACTGTTGTGACGCAGACGAGAAAATAATGGTTCAAAGTAATAAAACTTTGACCTGTGGCCAGAAACCTTAAAAAAAAAAAAAATTACAATTATTTTCATGTCATCCCTATGACGAACCCTAACCTTAAACTATCCCCTATCCCATAACTCCTATCCCTCACCATAACCCCTAACTGTACCCGATACCCTACCCCCCTTAACCCCTACCCCCACCCCTAATGTGTACTTAGTTATAAAATTAAACTTACTGAAGTGTCACCAGCAGCTGTTCCTCAGGTGACACAGTCATCACAGTATCCATCCTCACCAGCCTGGGCCTGAGCCTCTCCAGTAGCTCATCGAACACTGTCATGGACATAAGGGTAAAGTTGATGAACTTTTCTGGATGTACACGCAGTTGGGCGTAGATATTGGTGTAGTACCCCACCGACTGGCGCTGGGATACCATAGGGTATATCCAGAATCAACGTCTTCTGCTGCTTCTCTCCTCCTCCAACTCTCTCCTTCTTTGCATCCTCCGCAAGAGAATCAGCAGACTTGCCTCATCAGCTTTCTGCCTGACAGGATCCATGGCCAAATCTCCAAAAAACAGCACAAAACCACCAAATAATTAGACAAAAAACTACATAATCACAACTACTCTCTCCTCTCTCTCTCTCCAACCAAAACGGCATCATCACATTTTTTTAATTACTTTTCCTTGGCATTGTAGGTAATTTGGGAGTGGAGAATTGTTGAGGAATGTCTTTTTAAAAAAAAAAACGATCGTTGGCGCTGACGTCAATGCAAAACGCTATGAAACGCACGTTTTTTAACAACATTTTTTTCCCCCGACGTTGCCTGTTGTCGCTACTAGCTGAACAGCACTTTTTGTAAAAACATATGGGGCCTTAGAATTCAGACCAGTCAAAAATCGATCAACAGATTTGAATTCTGTGGGAAGAAATAGCTGGTTGTTAAGCAACGGACCTGGAATCTGGCCGCCCGTGTCCTTAACAACCATGAGTCATCATCTGTCAGCGGGCTTTTTGCCAGATTTGCTGGTTGAAGGCTGAAGAGTGGGAAATTTTGAGTGAAGATCGAAAAACAGTTTTGCTTTTGACTGCTGGTGATTGCTGTGTTTGCAGTTTTAGTTTTTTTTGGGGGGTCTTTCCTTGCAGCTTTTTAACACCTTTTCTGTCACTTTTTAACCACTTAAGGGCCGAGCCTCTTTTTGAGGTTCGGTGTATACAAGTTAAAATCATTTTTTTTGCTAGAAAATTACTTAAAACCCCTAAATAGTATATATATATTTTTCTAACACCCTAGAGAATAAAATGGCGGTTGTTGCAATACTTTGTCACACCGTATTTGCGCAGCGGTCTTACAAGAGCCTTTTTAAAAAAAAAAAAATCACTTTTTTGAGTTAAAAAAAATAAGACAACAGTAAAGTTAGCACAATTATTTTCCATATTGTGAAAGATAATGTTGCGCCAAGTAAATGGATACCCAACATGTCATGCTTCAAAATTGCACCCGCTCGTGGAATGGCGACAAACTTTGGCACTTAAAAATCTCCATCGGTGACGTTGAAAAATTTCTTTAGATTACCAGTTTTGAGTTACAGAGGAGGTCTAGTACTAAAATTATTGCTCTCGCTCTAAAGATCTCGGCGATACCTCACATGTGTGGTTTGAACACTGTTTTCATATGTGGGCACGACTTACATATGCGTTAGCTTCTGCAAGCGCGCTCGGCGGGACGAGGCTCTTTAAAAAAATTTTTTTCTTATTTATTTTACGTTTTAATTTTTATTTTTACACTGTTCTTTTAAAAAAATTATCACTTTTATTCCTATTACAATATTTGTGTAAGTACTCCCCCAGTACAATATTTGAGACTTTAAAGGCAGTTTGAGTAGACAATTGTGTAAAAGCTGAAATATTTTATTATACAAAGTTCCATAAAAACATACATTGGTGCATACATCACCATAAAATCATAGTACATCCACTTGATCCATAACAGAAGCATGAAAAGTGTTTGCTTCTATGATGTATACCCTACATGTTTCAGGAAAATATTCCCTTCTTCAGGGGCAATACTGTACATCAGATGAAGGACATCAAGGTTCTATAAGATAGCGTCACATATTAGCACACAATAATAGTTGTTATTCAATTACAATCAGACAGGTCAGTAAAATACAGCTTACCCATACAGTATCTCACAAAAGTGAGTACACCCCTCACATTTCTGTAAATATTTTATTGTAGCTTTTCATGTGACAACACTGAAGAAATGACACTTTGCTACAAATATTGACTGAAGGGAATTGATCTTATCAACGGTAAAGGATGGAAGCTGTTGGCATGGATGATGTGTTTCCAGCTGTTGGTTTACGATATAAACCGCTGGATAAACTTCCATTCTCCTCTTTATGAATGGTCACATCTAAAAATGTGGTGGTCCTTGGATTGTGTGACATGGTAAATTTTAGGTTAAAGGTGTTTATATTCATCTGCCTTATAAGTCATCCAGCATATCTGAAAGCCCCTACCAGATCGAAAAAATGTTGTCTATATAACGAAACCAGACCGAGATGTGGAGCGTTATTTACGACACAGATTCGTCCGAGAGAAAGGCTCGTTCCCACTCCCCCAGGTACAGGTTTGCGTATGATGGGGCACAACAGGTCACCATTGCAACACCCTGCACCTGGAGGAAATGGAACCATCGAAAGTAAACACATTATGTGTTAGAATGAACTCCAAAGAGTCCCAAAGAAATGCATTTTTTGTTGTCTTTATGTGATTGGGAGATAATGTTTTATTGCAGCTCCTCCTTTTTGATGAGGGAATTGAGCTGTACAAAGCTTCTACGTCCACACTTACCAAGATGCCATCCGGTGATGTGTGTATCCTTTCTAAATTTTGTAGGAGATGAATAGTGTCCCTTATATAGGAAGGGAGACCAATCACAAAGGGCCTTAGATGTGCGCCGATAAATTTGCTTCGGTTTTCGGTAATACATCCATTACCGGAAACGATGGGTCTTCTGGGGGGAGCATTGGAGTTCTTGTGGACCTTCTGTAGGCTGTAAAAGGTAGGTGTCTTAGGGTGTTTAACCTGCATGAAATCCCATGTATCTTTATTGATGCAGTCATTTGCGTATGCCTCGTCCACCAATTGGTAAAATTGTATGTTGAACTTTTCAACAATGGATTTCGAAATCGGTTTATACCAATCATTTTTTAGAATATTGAAGCACATTTTCTTATATTGATTGCTAGTCATGATCACAATGTTGCTGCCTTTATCAGATGGCTTGATCGTGAGATCATGGCATTGTTTTAAGGTTTCCAAGGCATGCTGATCTGCAGGGCTAAAGTTATGTCTGGGTATGGATATTTAATTTTTTTTATTTCTGCAGTGGTTATAGATAGGAAAGCAGCCAAGTTTGGGTTAGAGTTGAGAGCAGGGAATTTGTCTGATTTCTTTTTCGGTACTTGAATTTTTGGGCTTGGTTTGATCTGGGAAGTAATATGTTCTTGTAACAGGGTCCCCAGATCAGATGAGTCTATTAAGTCTATAGGGTCCTGTTCCTCTAGTAGTGACAATAAGTCATCCAGCGCCTCCTCTGATCGTGTATCGATAGATTTTGGAAGTGGTGACTTAGAATACATACTTTTGAATAATAGTTTTCTCCCAAATGTAAATCTTTGACTACTTCAAAGATATCTACATCTGTATCTGGACAGTATCAGGACCTGTGTTATTGCGTTGCTCACCTGTAGATGGCACTGTTGCTTTCAGCGCTAACAGTGGTAGTTCTGGTAGCCAGCAGAGGGACATACAGACAATCAGGTTTCACCTGATGGGGTCTGCTGGGAGTATATAAGCCTGCCCTTCTCTAATACTCGGTACTTCAGTATTTGTTTCTGTAAGCCTTGTTCCCGCCTGAGCCTGATCTGTCCTTGTATTTTGATCCTGATCCAGAGTCTTGTCCCCTGTGACCTGCTTCCTGCTGCTGCTGGCTCTCTGTTCCTCTTGTCTTCTGCCTCTGCCGGTATTCTTATGTGTGTTGCCTTTTTTGTAAATAGTTAGTTAGGGCACTTGCTGGGGTTTCTTTGTTTCAACTACTTCCACCTTGCTTGTTTATTGTTACTGGTGCTGGTATTGGATGTGTGTCATTTTCATAAATAAACATATTTTTCACTTATTCATATGTCCTGATTTCTTTAGGTGCAGTCAATTGATCTGTTTACCCTTACTGGTCCCTAATTTCTCCTGTGGCTTTTTCTTTTTAGACACTTTTTGGTGAATTATTAGGGGTACAATGTACCTGATACTAATTCACATGGGGGAGTGGGATCTGGGGGCCCACTTATTAAAGGGGGCTTCCAGAGTCCGATAAGCCCCCCGCCCACAGACCCCCACAACAACAGCCCAGGGTTGTGAGGAAGAGGCTCTTGTCCCCATCAACATGGGAACAAGGTGCTTTGGGGTGGGGGGCAGTGCCCATCCTGCCCCAAAGCATCCATACTCCCCATGTTGAGGACATGTAGCCTGGTATGGTTCAGGAAGGGGGGGCGCTCGCTTATCCCCCCTATCCTGGGCTGCCAGGTTGCATGCTTGGATAAGGGTCTGGTTTGGATTTTAGGGGGGCCCCACATCAATTTTTTTTTAAACTTTGGCATGGAGTTCCCCTTAAAATCCATACCAGAACCGAAGGGCCTGGTTTGGACTCGGGGGCGGGTTGGAAGGACTGGGGGGGGGTGGGCCCTACGCAATTTTTTTCAGTGATTTTTCTGTATATTGCTGGGAACCAGCAATACATTACAGCCGAGATAATAAATGACAATTTTTCCTTCACAAATGTCATTTTGCTCTGGCACTGTTCTAAACATCACAGAGGTGCGCCCTTTTACAGGCAGACTAAGGGACCCCCCCCCCAGGCACAAAATTTAAAGGAATATTTCATTTTTATTGTTTCACTTTAAGCATTAGTAAAATCACTGCTCCTGAAAAAACAATTGATTTAAAACTTTTTTTGCATTGATTCATGTCCCCTAGGGCGGGACGTGGGTCCCCATACACTTTTATGGCAATAACTTGCATATAAGCCTTTAAAAACTTTTGATTTTTGATGTTCGGTTCCCACAGACTTTAACGGTGTTCGTTAAGCCAAAGAAGAAAGGGAAATTCTTTCCAACCTCTATCATTCTGCCTCTGTCCTCTCCTGCCTCTACGCCAGCTACTGCAGTCCAGCCCGCCATGGTTCCATTGGATCCAGTCCAGCTTGCCATGACACCATCTGTTTCAGTCAAGCCTGTTACCATACCACTTGCTCCAGCCAAGCCTACCATCACACCTGCCACATTGTATCAGCCTGCAAAATTGGACAGTCTGCTACTGGCCCTTTGGACCCTTTGTCGATGAACCAAATTGACCTCATTGATCCTGTTCTTGACTCCTTGCCGGGTGGTGCCGTTTCTAACACCCAGTCTGCTGTTCCGGTGCCTGCTGCCATGCCTGCTGTCAAGCCTACTGTTCCAGTACCTGCTGCCCAGCCTGCTGTTCCAGTGCCTGCTGTCATGCCTGCTGCCCAGCCTGCTGTTCTGGTACCTGTTGCCATGTCTGCTGCCCAGCCTGCTGTTCCAGTGCCTGCTTCCATGCCTGCTGACCAGCCTGCTGTTCCCGGTGCATACTGCCCAGCCTGCTATTCCAGTGCCTGCTGCAGTGCCTGCTGCCCAGCCTGCTGTTCTAGTGTCCGCTGCCGTGCCTGCTGCCCAGCCTACTGTTCCGGTGCCCACAGTGCCTGCTGATCCAGTGCCTGATGACCTGGTGCCCGCTGATCCAGTGCTTGCCGATCCAGTGCCTGATGACCCAGTGCCCGCTGATCCAGTGTCTGATGACCTGGTGCCCAGTGTTCCAGTTCCTGATGACCCCGTGCCTGTTGATCCAGTGCCTGATGACCCGGTGCCTGCTGATCCAGTGCCTGATGACCCGGTGCCCACTGATCCAGTGCCCGATGACCTGGTGCCCGCTGAACCAGTGCCTGATGACCCGGTGCCTGTTGATCTGGTTCTTATGGCCCAGCCTGCTAATCCGGTGCCTGTAGATGCTTCCTTGCCTGATGCCCAGCTTGTCACTGATTCTCCCCTGCTTGATGCCCAGACTGACTCTGATACCCCTGTGTTGTCTGCCTCCTCTGGTTTCATGTCCCCTGCCCAGCTAGTTTTGGTTACCAGCCCCAAACCTCCAGACCCTTGCGGTGGGGCATATGATCTATTAACCGACTCAGGAGGCATGTCCCCCAGTGGGTTAGAAGACTCTGGCCGGAAGAGTGCAAAGAAGTCTGCAGACATAGAAGGGAGACTTTTGGAGCATCCGGAGGCCGCTCCTCAAGGGGGGGGGGAACTGTCAGGACCTGTGTTATTGCGTGGCTCACCTGCAGATGGCACTGTTGCTTTTAGCACCAATGGTGTAGTTCTGGTGGCCACCAGCGGGTGTCTCCCAGCAGAGGGACATACAAACAATCATGTTTCACCTGATGTGGTCTGCTGGGAGTATATAAGCTCGCCCTTCTCTAATACTCTGTGCTTCAGTATTTGTTTCTGCAAGTCGTGTTCCTGCCTGAGCCTGATCTGTCCTTGTATTTTGATCCTTATCCTGAGTCCTGTCCCCGTGACCTGCTTCCTGCTGCTGCTGCTGCTGGCTTTACGCTCCTCTTGTCTCCTGTCTCTGCCGGTATTCTTATGTATGTTCCCTTATTTGTAAATAGTTAGTTAAGGCATTTGCTGAGGTTTCTTTGTTTCGACTACTTCCACCTTGCTTGTTTATTGTTACCGGTGCTGGTATTGGATGTGTGTCATTTTCCTAAATACACATTTTTTTCACTTATCCATATGTCCTGATTTCTTTAGGTGCAGCCAATTGATCTGTTTACCCTTACTGGATGCTTGCATCCTGACAGACAGAAGCTCGGGCCTTTTGTTAATAAAGCTTCTTCTTCTGGGGAAAAGATGTGTTCTGATAGATTTATAATATTGAATCCTGACGGATGTTCTGTGTGATTGTATGATGTATTAATGGTGACTAATCCTTGCTGTGTGCTGTGTCCATCTCTGAGACTAAAAAAGTGGGGTCTGAAGTGAAGGTTGATGGAGGTGTAGGTTATATGGTGGATGTTGGTGGATGTGGTGCGGATGTTTACATTTTGTCAGAAGTGCCTGACACACCAGAAACAGTGACCTTAGTGTTGTTTGAAGCAACCTGAAGATCCAGATGGACCATTGGGGGAGACACCACGGGAATTACCTTTACCCAGATTCATAGAAGGAAACATAGAAGAGTGTTGAGTCACGGAAGATTCCACTGGACATTTTTTTGGAGAGTTGGGTTCCTCTGCGGATCTTGAGCGTTTTGGTTTAGACATCTTTTTAATACGAGAACCTTTTTGTGAGAGAAGAGAATTCAAAGAGTTAACTGAGGAGCTGTATCCCACATCTCTTGTACCTAGACCCATAGTTAGTTAGGTTGAAAAAAGACACAAGTCCATCTAGTTCAACCAAAAACCCATTTTAGAGATGTTCCTTTACCATGTATGGTTGCCCTGTTGCCATCTATAGGCCTTCCCTTCTTGGAAGGCTCTTTTGTCCCTCCAGAATTTTTTGTCTTTGATTGCTAAGGTTTCCCGAGTGATGCGGTCAAGTGAATTCTTGATCGTCTCCTTGCGATCCTTAAAGACATCCAAAGCTTTGAAAGGTAGTTTGTTGTATATCAAATCGATGCCTTTACATAATATGAGTTTACGGTATTCTTCTATTAGAAGCACCCTCATAGATCTTGTACATGTCTAAGATTGTTATTTGACCCGGCATACCACAACCTATACAGTGGCAGACCTCCATCCCTGTAATTGGCTAGATACAAAGAAAGGAGAAAATGGGACTTTGAGTGAAGCCCGCCACTGAATCAATAATGATATTAGTAGATATACTTCATGTCAATAATTTAATGATTAAAGTTACATTCATTAGTATAAAATATTATTTTCTATATGTTCGTACAACATATTATGGTTTATAGAAAATAATATTTTATACTAATGAATGTAACTTTAATCATTACATTATTGACATGACGTATATCTACAAATATCATTATTGATTCAAAGTCCCGTTTTCTCATTTCTTCTAGCCAATTACAGGGATGGAGAAGATCTATTATGTGCCGGGTCACCAAGGGCGTTGCCAGGGGGTGGCTATCAGGGCTGCAGCCCCGAATGTCATGCCCACAGCCCTGAGTGTCCTATGGGACCCCTAATGGCGGGTCCATGGCTCTGTCAAGTCTCCCGAGCGAGCAGCTTGACAGAGCCGTGAGCGGGCGGCTGGTCAGAGCCGTGGGCAGGTTTCCCGGTAGGCCGACTGCCCTGGGGCCGCTTTCAGCTGTGGATGCAGCGGCGCCCAGGGCCGATCCATGTGCAGAGTCCTCCTTCCCTCCCTGCACTTTATCATATCACAGCGGTCTCCCGCTGTGTCACTATAGAGCAGGGATCTGAAATATCTGGCGGCCAGCCACTGTAGCAAAGCTCCGCCTCCTAGATGTGATAGATGGAACACTGTTCAATGCCGGGAAATTAAAAACAGTATTCTATCTATCACGTCTAGGAGGTGGAGCTTTGCTACGGTGGCCGGCTGCCGGATATTTCTCTGCTCTATGGTGACACAGCGGGAGACCGCTGTGAGTAATACACACACTGGTGAGGCTGCATATGGGCACTGATGATTCTACAGATGGGCACATGATGGCTACAGATGGGCACATGATGGCAGCATATGGGCACTGATGAGGCTACAGATGGGCACCGATGAGGCTACATATGGGCACATGATGGCTGCATATGGGCACGGATGATTCTACAGATGGGCACATGATGGCTGCATATGGGCACTGATGAGGCTACAGGTGGGCACACGATGATCGCATATGGGCACTGATGAGGCTACAGATGGGCACATGATGGCTGCATATGGGCACTGATGATTCTACAGATGGACAAATGATGGCTGCATATAGGCACTGATGAAGCTACATATGGGCACATGATGGCTGCATATGGGCACTGATGAGGCTACAGGTGGGCACACGATGGTTGCATATGGGCACTGATGAGGCTACAGATGGGCACATGATGGCTGCATATGGGCACATGATGGCTGCATATGGGCACTGATGATTCTACAGATGGGCAAATGATGGCTGTATATAGGCACTGATGAGGCTACAGATGGGCACATGATGGCTACATATGGGCACTGATGAGGCTACAGGTGGGCACACGATGGTTGCATATGGGCACTGATGAGGCTACAGACGGGCACATGATGGCTGCATATGGACACTGATGATTCTACAGATGGGCAAATGATGGCTGTATATAGGCACTGATGAGGCTACAGATGGGCACATGATGGCTGCATATGGGCACTGATGAGGCTACAGGTGGGCACACGATGGTTGCATATGGGCACTGATGAGGCTACAGATGGCACATGATGGCTGCATATGGACACTGATGATTCTACAGATGGGCAAATAATGGCTGCATATAGGCACTGATGAGACTACATATGGGCACTGATAATTCTACAGATGAGCACAACAAGGCTGCATATGGGCACTGGCGAGGCTGCAGATGGGCACATGATGGCTGCATATGGGCACTGATGAGGCTACAGATGGGCACAGCAAGGCTGCATGTGGGCACTGACTGATGAGGTTGCAGATGGGCACAACAAGGCTGCATATGGGCACTGACTGATGATGCTGCATATGGGCACTGATGAGGCTGCAGATGGGCACTGATGAGGCTGCAGATGGGCACAGCAAGGCTGCATATGGGCACTGATGAGGCTGCAGATGGGCACAGCAAGGCAGCATATGGGCACTGACTGATGAGGCTGCAGATGGGCACAGCGAGGCTGCACTGATGAGGCTGCAGATGGGCACAGCAAGGCTGCATATGGGCACTGATGAGGTTGCAAATTGGCACAGTGATGCTACATTGATGGGCACTGACGAGACTGCAGATGGGCACAGTGAGGCTGCATTGATGGGCACAATGAGGCTGAAGATAGGCACAGTGAGGCTGCCTTGATGGGCACAGTGGGGCTGCATTGATGAGCACAGTGAGGCTGCAGATGGGCACTGTTGAGGCAGCATTGATCTCTTGTATCATGTACACATCCTCTGACCATCTCTTGTCTTTTATCATGTCTGCAGTGTCTGAGGTGGGAGTCTGAAGAGGAGTCAAGATTGGGAGTGCCGTCGGTGTCCTGACAAAATACGCAACTCAGCAGAAAATCGAACCACGTCACTTCCGGTTTCTTTAAACCCACAACAATTGGACATTTTGACGAATATGTGTTTGGAAACAACAGTAGCAATCGAATGCAGTCCGGTGCAGGAACATTTTGGTCTTTTCAGAGCACAGCGGCTAATGGGGACAAAGTTGTCGCCACCTCGGAGGCAGCCATTTTTTGGTTAGTGTCTGAGCCTAGCACCGCACTGTATTCGGTTGCTGCTGTTGTGTCCAAACACCTATTCGTGTAAATGTCACATTACTTCTAAATCTGAAATTACTCATGATTTAAAGAAACCCTGGAGGGGCATGGTTCGAAATTCTGCCGAGATGCATATTTTGGCAGAACACCAGGATGGGGTCACGGGGGAAGTCAGACGTGTGTGGAATGTTGAGAGGAGAATGTAGGATAAAACCAGAGCCGCCAAGCTGGAGCCATCTGGCTGAGCCTTGTCCAGTGCACCTGAGAGGAGGTCAGTGACAGCGCGGCCAGGTCAGTCTGGGGGGAGGGGGGTCACAATAATGTAAGAGGCACTGATATAAAGGCTTCCCCCTTATAGCAGTACCCCCATCCAACCTTACCTTAGTGTATTCTTACTGTGGAAGGTGGTCACCAGAGTCCACTGCACATTCATGGTATCCCCCTTGATGATTTCTCCACTTTTACCACTTTAGCCCTATGTGCTTTCTTATCTATATATAATACATTCTTCAATTGTTCATAGAAGTGAAAACCATGCATTTTAAAGCACAAGAAAATAATGACATTCTGCAGTTGGGCAGGTACGAAAATGCTATGAGGCTGGTCTGAAATTTTTTTGCAGGGTTGGTTTTTATTCCCAGTCTGGCCCTGGCTGCAGGCAGGCGGCTTTACAGAGCCGCGAGCAGAAGCCGATTACGAGCGGGCGAGCAGAGATGACATCATCTCTCTCTGCCCACCCGGCATTACTGCTCTTCCTCCTGGTGGGGAGCACCTCTCACTGCCCCCCCCCCCCACATCTCCTCTCTCCCTGACACACTGCTGTGTAAGGAGGGACAATCACTGCTGGGGACACCTGTGTAAGGAGGTACAATCACCACTGGGGACACCTGTGTAAGGAGGGACACTCACCGCCGGGGGACGCCTGTGTAAGGAGGGACACACCGCTGGAGGACACCTGTGTAAGGAAGGACACACTGCTGGGGGACACCTGTGTAAGGAGGGACACACCACTGGGGGACACCTGTGTAAGGAGGGACACTCACCGCTGGAGACACCTGTGTAAGGAGGGACACTTACCTCTAGGGACACTTGTGTACGGAGGGACACTCACCACTGGGGTACACCTATGTAAGGAGGGACTCACCGCTGGGGGACATCTGTGTAAGGAGGGACACTCCACTTGGGGACACCTCTTTAAGGAGGGACACTCACTGCTGGGGACACCTGTGTAAGAAGGCACACTCCGCTGGGGACACCTGTGTAAGGAGGGACACTCCGCTGGGGGGCACCTGTGATGTAAGGAGGAACTCCGCAGGGGGCACCTGATGGAAGGAAGGACTCCGCTGGGAACACCTGATGGCATCTGGTAGTAGGTGACAGTGGCAAGTGACACACTCGGGGCTCCCACTGATTCTACATTATGGTGAGTTGAACTATTTCATTTTATATTACAATGTAATAATAGAAATAATGTGCTTCAATCATCCTGACACCATACCAACCATGGTGCTGGGATGATTGAAGCGCTAACACCAGGTGTTTGGAGTATCTTTATCTGCTGATTGTTAAACTTTCTGGAATACACATACTGCTATTGTGGTGTAGGATCTGGGCCTGCTGTCCCTCCATCCCGACTTCTTTCCTTCCTGCTCTTCTCTTTCCTTCCCTCCTTATCTCTTTTTCTTTCTTCCTTCCTCCATCCCTCATTCATCTCAGACGCGAGCCACAACCCCATAAGCCACGCCCATTTAAGCCACTCCCACTATTTTGTTTAGAGCACACCCGTTTTTGCCACATTTCTTCGGGATAGAGCCCCTGGTCTTTTTCCAACCTAGCAACGCCCCTGCGGGTCACATTAATTTCTAGCCAATTACCAGGGTGGAAGACACCCACTTCTCCTGTGACCTGTCACACCAGTCTACATTTAAAACTATTTTTATTTAATAGTCATCATAGTGTCTATATAGCATTAAGCAATCATATATCCACAAATTTCATTCATTTTTAATCATAGTTATACATTGGTGCCTATAACTGGTAATTCATTATTTTTAAGCTAACCACATTGAGCCCGCTCTACGGCGAGGATGGGGGGAGCCGAGCAGTATCTGGTTCTGGGGCTGCGATGCATGGCAGTCCTCTTGCCCTCCTCAGGTATTGTGGGGGTGGGGTTTCACCTTCTATGCATCGGTATCATGGCATCATCACGCCCGGAGCGGATTTGCTTTTTCCCCCTGTTTCCACTCTGGGGGTACAGTGGGCGTGGTTCGGCAGCGGGCTCACCTGGCCGTGGGCGGAGCCACTGTCCCATGTTTTTTTCCTGCCTAACTTGCGGGTTTTCACATGACGTTGGTGGGGACCTGCCTCTTACCTGAGATAAGGGTGGCTCGGGATGGCTGGCACACCACTTCAAACGGGCTATGCACACCATAGGGTTCCTCCGCACAGCAGCTCCTACAAGAGTCATGCAACACAGGTAATTTAGCCCTTTCCGCCTACCCATTTCCTCCTTCACGGTCAGGCCCGGGCTGGCCATAGGGCATACCGGGCGTTTGCACGGTGGGCCGGGCCCCCAGGCCACTTGCCAGCCTGGCTGTGACATCCGACATACATGCAGAGCCGGCCGCTGGTTCCTATATGCATATGCAGGTCGGCTGCTTGTGCTGTGCATTTTCTGGCTGGTGGTAGGAGGAGTGGAAGAAGTCTATTCATTCCCCACCCACCAAGCCGTTGGTATGGCAACCCAGGCCGTATTCCATACCCAGCTAGCAGAGAGGGTGCTGGGTCGGGAGCTACACTGACACTCTGACCCTGCCCCATTCAGCCTGTGTGCTCGGGAGGGAGCGGCTGTAGAGAGATCTGAGATCAGAGTGGGAGCCCCACCCCCTGGATTTCTGAAAGTGTATGGTGAGCAGGCTGGCCAGGTATGTACTTACACTTATAGAATGCCTGACTGCTCTTCCTGAAACTCTGAGCTGTGTTTATTCAGTTGTAAAGTTGTGCATTGTTGAAAGCTATTTGACCATCTCCTGTACCATGTCGCAGTCTCTGGGGATCTCCTGTACCATGCCGCAGTCTCTGGGGATCTCCTGTACCATGCCGTAGTCTCTGGTAATCTCCTGTACCATGTCTCAGTCTCTGGTAATCTCCTGTACCATGCCGCAGTCTCTGGTAATCTCCTGTACAATGCCGGCCGCAGTCTCTGGTAATCTCCTGTACCATGCCGCAGTCTCTGGTAATCTCCTGTACCATGCCGCAGTCTCTGGTAATCTCCTGTACAATGCCGCAGTCTCTGGTAATCTCCTGAACCATGCCGCAGTCTCTGGTAATCTTCTGTACCATGCCGCATTCTCTGGTAATCTCTTGTACCATGCCGCAGTCTCTGGTAATCTCCTGTACCAAGCCGCAGTCTCTGGTAATCTCTTGTACCATGCCGCAGTCTCTGGGGATCTCCTGTACCATGCCGCAGTCTCTGGTAATCTCCTGTAGCAAGTCTCTGCTCATCTTCTGCAGTATATTCACAGTCTCTGACAGCCTCCTGTAGTATGTCTGCAGTCTCTGGCCCTCACATGTAGTATGTCTGCAGTCTCTGGCCCTCACATGTAGTATGTTTGCAGTCTCTGGCCCTCACATGTAGAATGTTTGCAGTCTCTGGCCCTCACATGTAGTATGTTTGCAGTCTCTGGCCCTCACATGTAGTATGTTTGCAGTCTCTGGCCCTCACATGTAGTATGTTCGCCGTCTCTGGCCCTCACATGTAGTATGTTTGCCGTCTCTGGCCCTCACATGTAGTATGTTTGCAGTCTCTGGCCCTCACATGTAGTGTGTTTGCAGTCTCTGGCTCTCACATGTAGTGTGTTTGCAGTCTCTGGCTCTCACATGTAGTATGTGTGCAGTCTCTGGCTCACACATGTAGTATGTTTGCAGTCTCTGGCCTTCACATGTAGTATGTCTGCAATCTCTGACCCTCTCCTGTTGTATGTGTATCAATGTGCCACTTTACTTGCTCAATTATTTGGGATTGTTCCACTGCTCAATGAGGGGTAATGATGTGTGGTAACCTGTAGCAACCAATCAGCGAACAGTAGTGATCTGCTTTAATCCCTTGCAACCAATCAGTGAGTGGTAATGATGTGCAGTAACCTCTAGCAACCAATCGGCATGCAGAAATTGTGTGTTGTAACTTCTAGCAACCAGTCAGTCAGCGATAATGATAGGCTGTAAACTCTGGCAACCAATTGCAATTGCTGCAAGATCTGCTGCAGTAAACTGATTTTGAGTTTACCTGCTATTTTTTTATATGTCTCAGAATGGAGGGGACCCCAAGGAAATGTTTGCCCAGGGTCCAATCAATATTAAAGATGACCCTGCCTGTTCACGCATGCGCCCCACAGCCTCTCCTGGCAACCAGGACGCCAGGAGAGGAGGAGGCACAGAAAAGCCGTGGCTAAGGTGGCCTTCTGCACCTCCCACCTTCAGTGTATGCTGCCTCTGCACCTTGCTGTCTCAGACCCGCCTCCCACACATGAAAGCCTGAGAGGTGCTGATGCAGCCAGGGTTCTCTCTCTAGAGGGATGTCCCTCATCAACCTGGGAGCTGTGGCAGGAACAGTCATGCTAACTCAGGACCGCATCACCCTTCTCCAGTGTCCAGTCTGCTCCCTCACCTCATTGTCTCCTCTGCTCCCAGGCAGCCTGTAGGTGTAAGATTCCTCCCCTGTGTCTGTGGGCTGCTGGGGTGTGTAGTTTTCCCCTCAGGGATTGCAATGGGGCAGTCTGGTCCTCGGGACTACATGATCCTTTGCATCCTGCTGTCCCTCCTGGATTGGCTCATCTCCTCCTGCCAATGAGGAAGCAGGGAAGGGAGCAGGATGGGAGGCTGCCTGTGCCAGCCATATAGCCATATTGAGAGTTCAAAATGGCTAGCACAGGCATGGTGGTCATCAACCTCTCTCGTGAACGCGACCCACCCCCCCCCCCCCCAGGCTGCTAAGTCTAAAATGCCCGGGCCTATTTTCTGTCCCAGTCCGGGCCTGTTTATGGTCATTATTCCCCACTGGTATTCACTGACGCCACACCCTATAGTGCGCACATGTTTGATCATGGTTGAGATCAATTTTGTTTGTTTGTTTCACTGCTGTGTTCATTTGATTTACATTGGGTGTAGTCCCTTGTGGAAATTTTCACATAGTCTAACTCTAACTCTAAAATAAGATTTCATTCACCTCGCATACATTCCCATCTTAGGGCACTCTTCACAGGTCATGTTTTGTTTCTCATATGTTTCATTTATTTTCAGAACAGTGTGACTTTCCTAGTCCACACTGAACACACTGACGGCCCCTGTGGTGATCTGGCTTTCCTGGCTGCTCCCTCTGGTTTGGACGGGGTCTCCATCTCAGCCCCATGCCAGACTTTTCATCTCTGGCCCCCGTCATCCCCTGTTTGCAGGCTATTCATTGTTGTGAAGCTATTTTGTAAGTTATAATCCCCCTTTAACCACTTCAAGACCCAGCCTTTTTTTTGGGTTCGGTTCCCCAAACATTTATATATTATGGCGGTCGTTGCAAAACTTTATGTCACGCCGTATTTGAGCAGCGGTCTTACATGCGCAATTTTTAAAAAAATAAGACAACAGTAAAGTTAGGCCAATTTTTTTCCATATTGTGAAAGTTAATGTTACGCCAAGTAAAATCATATCCAACATGTAATGCTTCAAAATTGCGTCCGCTCGTGGAATGGCGACACACTTTGCAAGTTAAAAATCTCCATTGGCAACGTTTAAAAAATTCTACAGGTTAGCAGTTTTGAGTTACAGAGAAGCTCTAGTGCTAAAATTATTGCTCTCGCTCTGATTGCGGCGATACCTCACATGGGTGGTTTGGACACCGTTTTCATATGTGGGCGGGACCTACCTATGCCTTCGCTTCTGCGTACCAGCTCGCGGGCGGTTTAATTTTTTTTTAATTATTTATTTTACTTTTTATTTTTACACTGTCCTTTTATTACAAAAAAATTTTGATCACTTTTACTCCTATTACAAGGAATGTAAACATTCCTTGTAATAGAAAAAAGCATGACAGGACCTCTTAAATATGAGATCTGGAGTCAAAAAGACCTCAAATCTCATATTTACCTTAAAATGCAAAAAAAAATAATAATTTGAAAAAAATGACAGTGCAAAAAAAAAAAAAATGGGCCCTTTAAGAGCATTGGGCGGAAGTGACTTGTGACGTCGCTTCTGCCTTGCCATGTTATGGAGCCGAGTGAACAGCTTCAGCCGCTCACTCGGCTCACGGACACTGGGGGGAGAGGAACCGATCATCTCCGCCGCTGCCGGCGGGTCCGGTAAACGGCGGAGATGACCGGAAACCGGCAGGAGGGGGGGCACCTCTCCCGTCGCTGATAAAAGTGATCTTGCGGTGAATCCGAATTATCTTAGACAGAATCGCCGACTGAAAAGAAAAAAGATACCAGGGTTATGGTAGCTATTTGCTACCATAACAACAGTATACAACGGCAAAGTGACCGCCGCCAGGTGACGGCGTTGGTCCGGAAGTGGTTAAGACCACATTTTTCCTTTCGGAGGAACCATATAGTTATAGACCTATTATTCATTTTCAGAATGTCCTTATTGCATCATGCTCCTGATGAATGGCTGTACACCATGAAATGCGTCGACATATAAAGATGCCAAGATGAACTCTGCTCTAAAAATACATTTTTTACATACTTATACAATTTGTGGATGAATGATTAATGCATTTCTCTGCTAATCATGTCTCTTTTTTGATTTACTGTATCTTAAAATGTATATTATAATTATCTTTGCACATGATTGGATTGTTTGTACATCATATCATGGTTTATAGAAAAGAATATTCTATTCTAATGAATTTTAATCATTAAATTATTGACATGAATTATATCTACTAATATTATTGATTCAGTAGCGGGCTTCACTCAAAGTCCCATTTTCTCCTTTCTTTGTATTATGTCTTGTAAGATGGTTTCCCTTTTTTTTTTTTACATGCAGAGTCAAGATCCTCCAGTAGAGGAAAAATCTGCACACACAACCCAAACGGATTCATTTCTTCCCTTATATACCTTTCGAAACTGTCCGGGTGCCAAAAGTAGGCTGCCTTCCTCTCAACCAGCCTCCCCAGTCGTGAGAATAGGGAGGGAAGTTCAGAACAGGGTGCCTCCCTCTTGGCATATTCTTTGGAATAGCCTGCCATCAATGATTCCCATTCTTTGCCTTGAAACATTGTGGAATTGTTATGCAACGCAACAACCTATAAAAAGAGAGGGTTGAATCCCTCAAACATGAAGAAGGGGATATTTTCTGAAACATGTAGGGTATACATCATAGAAGGAAACACTTTTTAAGCTTCTGTTATGAATCAAGTGAATGTATTATGACTTTATGGTGTCGTATGCACCAATGTATGTTTTTATGGAGCTTTGTATAGTAAAATATTTCAGCTTTTACACAATTGTTGTCTACTCAAACTGCCTTAAAAGTCCTAAACAGAGAATATAGGATCTGTGTGGTGGTTATAATTCGTATTTCTATTACAAGCAATGTAAACATTGCTTGTAATAGAAAAAAGCAAGACCTCTTAAGTATGAGATCTGGGGTCAAAAAGACCCCAGATCTCATTTATACACTTAAATGCAATAAAAAAAATTATAATAAAAAAATGGCATTTGAAAAAAAAAAAAAATAATTTTTCTCCTTTAAGAGCTATGGGCGGAAGTGACGTTTGACGTCGCTTCCGCCCTTAAATGCTAGGGAGCTGAGTGGGCAGCATCTTCCGCTCACTCGGCATCCAGGGAGTGGGGGGAGCAGACCCAATCTTCTCCACTGCTACCGGCGGGTCCGCTAAGTGGTGAGGACGATGGGAAAGTGGCGGGAGGGGGATGGGCACGTCTCCCGATAGAAGTGATCTCGCAGTGAATCCGCCAAATAGACCACTTTTATCTGAAAGCCAGTTGCCTGGCATTTTTAAAAATATGAGGTATTCCACGGCAAAGTACAGCCGCATAATGATGGCGGGTGGTCCGGAAGTGGTTAAATAGCCTTTTTTATCTTTCCTTTGTTCAGACTACTAATTAAGGGGAGTGGTTAATTGGTCACAGGTGATATAGGTCCTATATAGCTTTCTGTAAAACTAATTTCTGAGCTTGCTCATTCTTGAGATTGCACCTTTTTGCTTGCTGGAACTCTGACCAAGTGGTGATTTAAAAACCAGAGTTTAAAACAGGAGATTATAACAGGAGTCTTCAAATCTCTAAGTAACATCTGAAATTTCCTGTTATTAGTATTGTTGTATCTGGGAAAATGTGTGCTAGCAAGATCAAAGGTTTTGTACCGTGCACAGTGTGCCGCATGTATACAATAATGGAGCAATAGCTCCAGGATGGATACCGCTGCGACAGATGTGAGCAGGTTGCCCTTCTGGAAGCTCGCATTAGAGATCTAGAGGAGCAAATTGCAACACTGGGTAGAACTGACAACATTGAAAGGGGTCCTCTGCTCACTGAGTAGGGTTAATGGGGAGGGTGGAGGGGTAAGTAAGGATTATAAGGTAGGCAGATGGGTTAATGCAGTTAGATGGAGTGGTAGGGGCTCACAGAAAAGGAAGGGCAGCCCTGGGTTTGAGCACCATAACAGATTTGCCAAGTTGGGTGAAGATGTGGGGGTGGCAAACTCAGAGGTGGCAGCCCTAGATGTCACTGTTACCCCTAACAGCCAGGAGAGCAGCCCATCTAGTAGGGGTGGTAAGGGTAGTGCAGGTAGGCCTAGACAATTGGTGGTAATAGGGGATTCTATAATCAGAAGGACTGATAGAATAATTTGTCGCCAGGATCACCTCCACTGAATGGTTTGCTGTCTCCCTGGTGCTAGGGTTCGACATGTGGTGGACCGGGTTGATAAATTACTGGCAGGGGCTGGGCATGACCCAGCCGTCTTGGTCCACGTTGGAACCAATGACAGAATATATGGAAGGTGGAGGCTCCTTAAGAACCAATTTAAAGAATTAGGCTGCAAGTTGAAGGGAAGAACCTTCAAGGCTATGTTCTCTGAAATATTGCCTGAGCCATGCACAACACAGGAACGGCAGGAGGAGATTAGAGCCCCGAATGCATGGTTAAAGACCTGGCATAAGAAGGAGGGATTTGTGTTTTAGAGCACTGGGTTGGCTTTTCATTGGGGTACAACCTATATAAGCATGGGGTGTGTAGCGAAGCGCTGACCTATAGTGCAACGTATTAAACAAAATAAATAATTCCTGTATATATATCCACATATATAATATTCAGAGTCTGTTTGTGAAATTAAATTATGTGGTATAAACCTTAAACCATATATTGTAATAAAATCATGTGTTGATTCTCTCCTCTATACAATATAGATATACATATCTGTGCAAAAAAGCATTAAAGTGCATATTCTTAATACTACAGATATTTTGGATCTCAAGGCTGGATCCACAAAACCATCATATGCATTCAGGGATATTATAAATAATCACACTTTAATGCTCACAAATTAGTGATAGGTGCTCAAAATGAATTATTTAAAAAAAAAAAAAAAGTGCAGATGCAAATAAATAAGTTCAGTATGCAATTGTGACTGCGTTTTTAGTTACACCACATCCAGTGATCTGATGTGCTATTTCTTAATATTACAAATATTTTGGATCTCAAGGCTGGATTCATCATATGCATTCAGGGATATTATAAATAAAATCACACTTAGTGCTCACAATAAGCGATAGGTGCTCAAAATAAATGTCCGAATATTGTGAAATAGTCTCTCAAATGTATACAATATCATAACCAGAAATGGAATATAAAAAATATTTAAATATAGAAGAAAGTGCAGATGCAAAAAAGTGTTCAATATGCAATTGTGACTGAGTTTTTTAAAACATCCAGTGATCTGATGTGCTCCTCTAATTCTTCCAACTATTCCTTCTTTCCTCCACCAATACTTGTGATAATCTTGTGCTTTAATGCTTCTACAGTGATTATCCAGTGATTCTCTCCACACGTGCCAGTTCTATGAGTTCTAGCCTCTCACCTGAGATGTGCTAGAGCGCTAGCACATAAAGGTATCTTTGTCCTGTGGGGCTAAAGACCCACCACTAGGGGTCCTCTGTATATCCTCCACTCCTACTCCTCCTCTCCTTATCTCTATAGTTAACAAGCACTGTGTATCTCTCTTTTAAAACGTGAGTGTATTTTATTCTATAATTTTAATAAACGTTTTAAATGATATTTGCACCACGAGGAGGCTATTTTTTTGTCTTTATACCTATGAGATGACATACTGCAAGCTGCAAACGATATAAGAAGGAACTTAACTATAGAGATAAGGAGAGGAGGAGTAGGAGTGGAGGATATACAGAGGACCCCTAGTGGTGGGTCTTTAGCCCCACAGGACAAAGATACCTTTATGTGCTAGCGCTCTAGCACATCTCAGGTGAGAGGCTAGAACTCATAGAACTGGCACGTGTGGAGAGAATCACTGGATAATCACTCTAGAAGCATTAAAGCACAAGACTATCACAAGTATTGGTGGAGGAAAAAATGAATAGTTGGAAGAATTAGAGGAGCACATCAGATCACTGGATGTTTTAAAAAATGCAGTCACAATTGCATATTGAACACTTTTTTGCATCTGCACTTTCTTCTAAACAACACATGATTTTATTACAATATATGGTTTAAGGTTTATACCACATAATTTAATTTCACAAACAGACTCTGAATATTATGGTATATATGTGGATATATATACAGGAATTATTTATTTTGTTTAATACGTTGCACTATAGGCAGTGGCGGCTGGTGAAATTTTTGGATGGGGGGGCGCCAGACCCCGTCCTCTTTTTGACCCCTCCCACTTCTTGAAAGCCCCACCCCTTATATATTTGACTCCCCCCACTACCCCCTGTCTGTATCTACCTCCCCCCCACTACCCCCTGCCAGTAGTGGGGGGAGGTAGATAGAGACAGGGGGTAGTGGGGGGAGGTAGATAGAGACAGGGGGTAGTGGGGGGGCAGGTAGATACAGGCAGGAGGTATTGGGGGGGAGGTAGATACAGGGAAAGT